>CM055896.1:26643683-27261183 GCA_029582155.1 Panopea generosa | reverse complement strand
GATATATACGTCTCATACGTACTCAGTGGGGTAATGAATGTTTTTTAGCATTTTTTTCCAGCCAATCTTGAGGTGTAGCTTTTCTTTTTAACAACAACTCTGAATTCAAAGTGCATTCAGTGAAACAGACCGATATGATAATAAGATCATATTACATACAACTTTATACAATAAAAAAATTAAACCTGTCAACATCTATGGTCCAAAATAAATGATCCTATTTTCTATGATGACATGGAGGATAATATTCTAGCAACTGATTCTTTAAACATCATTGCTGAGAGACTTCTATGTAGCCCTGGATCCTGATATAAACTGTTTTGATTACATTAATATAAATAACCCAAATGCTCGAAAAAGTCTTCATGAAAAAGTCTTCATGATTTATTGATTGAATGTAAGTTGACAGACTGTTGGCGCGATCAACATTTAGACAAACAGTTCAAGATACTGATTCTGTATAAAAACAAAATAAAAAAATTTAATACTAGAATTCGGAAAATTTGAAAAAGGGAAATCATATTGGAAATTTAAAAGATATTAACTATATAGATACAAGAATACAATAAATCGTGTATATTACAAAAGTTAAAGAGACGTGTCATAACGATATAAATCATGTTCGAAATATGATTTTACAATTTAATATCAGTAATCAACTATTCTTTAAAGTACTATTATTTGAAATTAACAGAGTAACTATTTCTCATTCCTCTTAATTTAATGACAACAAGATCAAAGGGAATTAATTCTATACAATGAAATTGAATATATAGAAAAAGAAATTATACAAAATCATACTTTAATATAAAAAAAATAGATATAAGAGAGATAAAATAGAAGGTTTAAGAATAAGATCGCGGGCAAAAGTGGTTTCGAAGAAGGAAAAAGAAGTTTAAATATGTTTGCAATTTAGAAAATATCAAATTCACAACTTCAGGCATTTAATGTTCAAATTTTAAAAGCACAGGATGAAATACTGAAAGAAACGAAACGGTTCTATAAAGAATTATATTCATCTAGGGAAATTAAAATATTTATTTAAATTATTGTTTAACATTTAAATATATCAAAATTGAATGAAAATAATAAAATATTACATAAAGTGTCCATTACCTATGAGGACCCTCATGTATTATTTTATTTTATGAGGAACTTCTAGCGTGTTTTTTTTTTAATATGCCGAACGATAAAAGCCCTGGCTTTGACATATTGTTTAAACTTATTTATTTTGCTTTTATTGGGAAACAAGTTTTTACAACTTAGACAAATCACGCTTGAAGTATTCTTAGGTAGAACCAGTACTAAGTATATGCAGAAAATGTGTCTTACTAAAGGACACCACACGAACCCACGACCCCGCCGATCATAGATTCGATGTTCTACCACTGGACCACGCGCTCCACAGATTAACGGTAGAATTTTGCAAATTCTTTTGGATAGACGTATGTGACATTTTTAACTGCCTGCTTTAAATGAGGCCCGAGATATACTAAGGGAGAACTTTTATTATATGTTTACCGAATGGGGAACAAAGATAAATTGTTTTGAAAAATTGGCGCCCAATTTCACTTTTATATGTTTCATGCAAGTTGGCATCTTGATGAAAAGCCAAAAGAATGATATGTTTACCATCTGTTATAACTGAGGAACAGACAGGATTTTTGTCAGGCCAATATATTGGTGAAAAGATTATTGTATCCAATGTTTTATTTAGAAATATATAATTTACCAGGCAAGTTACTACTAATCAATTTTGAGAAAGCATTCGATTCAAGTTGCCTGGACCTTTTTTTTTTTTTGCTGGTTTTTAATGTTTTAACTTTTGTTATCCTATATAAAATGGGTCAAAGTGTTTTATACAAATATAGAATTGGAAGTTTTAGTGTTATAATGGACACTTACAAGGAGACCCATTATCCCCAATTATCCCCATATATATTCATTTTATGTGCGGAGATTCTCACTGTTTTAATCAGAAAAAAAATCCTTATATAAAATTAATACAGATTGACGATATATTTTTTTGATTTCATAATATGCCGATGATAGAACACTCATGCTTGATGATTTAGAAAAAGAACTTGTAAACACACTCCAATCATCAAATTCTATGCTGAAATCTCCGGTCTTAAAATCAATGTTGATAAAACTAACTTAAAGGCACTTTAGAAAAAGTGATTAACGTGAACTTTGATAATAAAATACATGATATAATACAGCTTCTTATCCATTGGTCAAAAAGAATATTAACACCAATTTGTCAAATAACAATATATAAATGTTAAGCCATATAAAAAATTACCCTCCTCATCTTAACTCTACCAAACCTTAACGCTGTTTAAACTGAATAGCTTAAAAGTTTGTGTGTTTTTTTTTATTTGGGATGGTAAACCCGATTAGGTGAAAAGTATTATTCTTTGCATTTTTTGCATAAAAGGGGGTCTCAAAATGTTTGATATAGACCTTGTTATTAGATCATTTAAACTCATATGGATAAAACGCCTTTTAAATTCTAATAAAAATATCTAGACGTTTTTAATTCAATGTATCCATTCATGTTAAATGTTGGCGCGTATGGCCCAGATTTTGTTACTAGTCATATATAAACAAAACATGACCCTTTCTCGAAAGATATCGTGAAAAGTTTTCAAACGTATTCAAACTTACTAAAGCCTGCAAATTGGTATTCATTTAAAAAATCCAATTTGGTTTAATCCAAACATTAAGGTCGGAGGCACAAAGTATTTTTATAACAGAACAGAACAGAACAGAACAGAAAAGAACAGAACAGAACATATACTTTGTTAGGATTTGTACAAAATACATCACCATAATTTATACAATATACAATCAATATAAACATATAGTCACTTGGCAGCAACAATTAAATTCATTTGAGTGCATACCAAAATATTTAATGAATGTTAACAAATGAAATGAGGATGAACACTATGCTTGAACAGTTAGCACTATTGTACTAATTTCAAGTACCTCTTATATATATATATATATTGAAATATTATATAATATGGTTTTATTATGTGAATTAAGTAACTTTAAAAATTTGAACACAGAAGATCTTTGGTAGTTATACTTTTTCAAATACTGTTTTCGTAAATGATTAAAACAGGGACATATACATAAAGAGTGAAACTCATCTTCTTTATCACTTGAATTGCAACATAAACAATATATTTCATGTTCTTGAATTCTATTTCTGCCATATCGTCCAGTTTGTATTCTAACAGGATTAACAGATATAACCATGTGTTCTCTAATGGTATATTGTTGATTAATGCTGTTATGAATACCAAATTAATGACACTTTCTACTCAATCCGCTGCTTATTGGGAAAATTGTCTTCTTTTTGACATTACAACATCAATTTGCAATGATTTCAACACAGAGTAAACCACCAATTTAGAAATAGTTTTTACAATTTATATATTATAACAAATGCAAAGCATTTTGTTAACACTTCTGTAATTGGCAGTACGTCAAGGCCGAAATCATCAATGCCTGTTCGGCTGGATCTATACTTTAGGACTTATATATGTATGTGAAGTTTTGCACGTTTTAAGTAATATTGTATTTGCTTGGGAGTTGACAGAGCATACGCCAACATATCTATAGTTTTAAAAATATATCTTATACAAATGCTTAACTTGCCAGATGTTTAATGATATGCCACTATAATTAACTCGTTTGAATTGAATATTAAAAATTGATTTAAATCATATTGTTTGCACGTCTATAAATACACATATGTACAAATTATCTTAATGTTTGATTGCCAATGGATCGTTGACATGTCGTGTAATATGTCTGATTTTGTACAAGTAAATTGAAATAAAAAGTTACAAAAAACACTAATGATGATTTAACAAACGTATCTCCATGATAATATCTATAATTTTAAAACATTGATTAAATACTGAACGATGATATATTGTCAAGTATTCCTTTAATGACTGGTTTTCCTTACCAGATATATAACGGTGCATGCATGATGTCTACCCAATCGTGACAATCAGCACAATCACACAAGCTACTTAGCTTCAATTTTGTACATTACAGTTCATTCATTGATGCAGCAATTCCATATTAATGGTGTTTTCACATAAATATACCCGTTCAGAAGATAATTGTATGTTTCAATAATAACACAACACAGTTACGTGATAAATAGCATCTATGATATGAATGTCAGTTGAGTGTCAAGGTAGTGATATCAGGACAGTATGGAATTAAATTTACATTATTATGTTTAACAAACAAAATATTTAACAAAACAGACAGAACAACAAAACAGCCAATAGGGTGTGTATCAACCATATTCTGGCCAAGTTTGGTCACATTCCCATTACAAAGAAAGTTATCACAGTATTTACAATACACAAATCAGTATTGGTCAATGAATCAAGTATCATAACTGTCCATGTTGGCGCAATACAGCCGGTACACAAACTCGCCCGAGCATCTATGGTCAGTAATACATTGAACAAGTTTGATCATGATCTGATGAAAACTAAAGCTGAAAGTGTTCACGAGGCACATTTCATTTTTTTTAATTATCCAAGGGTTATAACTCTGGTGTTTCTTGACAGATATGGCCGATGTAAGAACTTGTACAGACTTTCATTTTCATAATCATTTTGACCAAGTTTGATCACATTCTGATGTAAACTAAACATACCACAACGTTTACAAGGCATAACGTTTTGACCCCTCTTTTTGGACATAAAAATTATGATCTAGAGTTTTGGCCACTATTTCTTTTGCATAATGAGATGTAGAGCTTTGGCATTTCTTTCTGGACATATAATGTAGATTTTTGACCCCTTGTTTAGTCACGGGTTCAACCCCCTCATGCCTAGTAACTTCAGGCTAGGATCCTCTTGGTAGAATGGAAAATAGTAGTGACAGTGGCACAGAGGTTTTACTGCAAAAACTTATGCAATTGTGTAAACAAAGTTTTATTCAGATTAAATGTAGAGTTTTACCCCCTATATAATCTGTTTGAATGTAGAGTCTCGACCCCTATAATTGGTTCGAATTTAGAGTTATGACCACCAAATTTAGGCTGCAATGTAGAGTTTGTGCCTATGTTTTGAAGTTTACAGGATACATATGCATCGGTTTGCAGGCCAAGTGCCCCTCACACACACACCCGGGGCAGTAGAGTTAAACATTGATTACGAAAGTAACTTTTAAATAACTTGTTAGGGCTTAAAACTTGCTTCTTTGGCACTTTCGTGTCGCTATTTCCACTTACATCCAGCCGTCACAAACCCAGTTCTGTTCCTGCTAGTTCCGCGAGGACCCTCCTAAACCTGCATGTTACAGTCAACTTCATGCATTTGTTCAAAGGTGTTTTTATGAATTCTATCAAACACATCATATCTATGTTATACAAAGCCGTTTCCTAAACCCTGAGCATTTTTCAAAGTAGTTTACTATATGATCTCTTTTAATGGTATACACATCATTCAGTCGGACATCTATGGGATATGTATTTTGTTCGTGAAATAACCGCCGAGTTAAAATACTCAGCACCGACTGGTCGAAACGATGACACCGGCCATCAAACCGATGCTTGAGGTTACAGGTTAGTTTACGATCTGTACCAATAGGTGCAATGCAGTTCATGTTCAGTGCGCATGCTGTCCACGCATTAACGACCGCTTTTGTCACTCTATCATAGTGAAACAAAATAGTTGTTGCCCACGTCTCTGCAAACGGTCTGAATTTACACCGGTCCTCGCCAAGAAATTGAAATGTTCGAACATCGGTGTTCCTGGTTATGGTATAATCTTCTATAGGGTCTGTTGACACTGTAAACAACATGCTGTTATCGATGGCATAATTGAGGGCATCATCTACGTTGTTTGTTGTAAATCTAACTGAACTGTCTACCCACCATACGAAGCCGAATTCCATCAATAGTTTCTAACAAATAAAAACGACACATGCTCACATTGATATGAAGCCTACACAAACTAAGTATTATTTATAAAAATAATGATAAAATGCTTGTGACAAAACATAAGGATTTTTATATTGAGTAATAAATATATTATAATAAGCATTATAATTATTTTTATTATAAGTAGTAGTAGTAGAAGTAGCAGCAGCAGCAACAGCAGTAGCAGCAGTAGTAGTAGTAGTAATAGCAGCAGCAGTAGCAGCAGTAGTAATAGTGCTGTTAGTAGTAGTGGCGATGGTAGTAGTAGTAGTAGTAGTAGTAGTGGCGGTGGTAGTAGTAGTAGTAGTAGTAGTAGTAGTGGCGATGGTAGTAGTAGTAGTAGTAGTAGTAGTAGTAGTGGCAGTGGTAGTAGTAGTAGTAGTAGTAGTAGTGGCGGTGGTAGTAGTAGTAGTAGTAGTAGTATTAGTGGCGGTGGTAGTAGTAGAAGTAGTAGTAGTAGTAGTAGTAGTAGTAGTAGTAGTAGTGGCGGTGGTAGTAGTAGTAGTAGTAGTAGTAGTGGCGGTGGTAGTAGTAGTAGTAGTAGTAGTAGTAGTAGTAGTAGTAGTGGCGGTGGTAGTAGTAGAAGTAGTAGTAGTAGTAGTAGTAGTAGTAGTAGTAGTAGTGGCGGTGGTAGTAGTAGTAGTAGTAGTAGTAGTAGTAGTAGTAGCAGTAATAGCAGTAGCAGTAGTAGTAGTAGTAGTAGTGGCGGTGGTAGTAGTAGTAGTAGTAGTAGTAGTAGTAGTAGTAGTGGCGGTGGTAGTAGTAGTAGTAGTAGTAGTAGTAGTAGTAGTAGTAGTAGTAGTAGTGGCGGTGGTAGTAGTAGTAGTAGTAGTAGTAGTAGTAGTAGTAGTAGTAGTAGTAGTGGCGGTGGTAGTAGTAGTAGTAGTAGTAGTAGTAGTAGTAGTAGTAGTAGTAGTAGTAGTAGTAGTAGTAGAAGTAACACAATAGGTAGAAGCTGCTGATGAAGTGGCAGGCACAAAAGCAGCAGCAGTAAAATCCGCTGCGGTATCAACAGTTGCAGTCAAAATACAATACCTGTATAATTATCGGCTTGAATGCGTATGTCTTTAGAATTCTCACATGAAATGGGAAATCTCGAAATGGAAACTTTCGAATCTCACATTTACACTTCTCCTGTAACTGAAAAATAAATAACATGGTGTTAAATTGCACATCTGTAACTGAAAGATTAAAAACACAGTGTTAAATAACAGATTTGTAACTGAAAGAAAAAAACACAGTGTTAAATTGCACATCTGTAGCTGAAAGATTGATAACACAGTGTTAAACTGAAAGATAAATAACACAGTGTTGAATTGCACATCTGTAACTGAAAGATAGATAACACAGTGTTAAACTGAAAGATAGATAACACAGTGTTAAACTGAAAGATAAATAACACAGTGTTAAATTGCACACCTGTAACTGAAAGATAGATAACACAGTGTTAAACTGAAAGATAAATAACACAGTGTTAAACTGAAAGAAAAATAACACAGTGTTAAATTGCAGATCTGTAACTGTAACATAAATAACACAGTGTTAAATCACACATCTGTAACTGAAACATAAATAACACAGTGTTAAATCACACATCTGTAACTGAAACATAAATAACACAGTGTTAAATCACACACTGACGTTAGCTTTTTGTCTTTATCATAAATAACTTTAAAATTATTTTCGAATGTTCAAAAACTCTGACTTGCTAAGTTAAGAGTTACCTGTGATAAATGAAGGTGCCAGAGTCCAAAAACTGAGAAAACAAGGGGTTTATTTTCTTGTAAGTGGAAAATATTATTGATATAATACAACGATTTGTTTAGCTGATTTCAAATTACTTTACAGACGTGTACAAAGACAATGCTCTCAACTTATTTATCTATTTTATTGATATTGCCGCTATTCTCAACATATTTCACATAATATATGAGAACCAGAACCATATATATATATATGTGTGTGTGTGTGTGTGTGTGTGTGTGTGTGTGTGTGTGTGTGTGTGTGTGTGTGTGTGTGTGTGTGTGTGTGTGTGTGAGTGTGTGGAGATACCCATTTGTGAATATCCAGACTACAGCAAGTGCGCCTATGTTAATTGCAAGCCATAGACACAATATCAAGGCATCTGCCAAGCCTTATATATACGGACATAAACGTACAGACCAGACTACAACGAGTGCGCCTATATGCATTGCAAACCATAGACACAATATCAAGGCATCTGCCAAGCCTTATATATACGGACATACATGTACCGACCAGACTACAACGAGAGCGCCTATTAGCATTGCAAACAATAGACACAATATCAAGGCATCTGCCAAGCCTTATATATACGGACATACATGTACAGACCAGACTACAACAAGTGCGCCTATATGCATTGCAAACCATAGACACAATATCAAGGCATTTGCCAAGCCTTATGTATACGGACATACATGTACAGACCAGACTACAATCAGAACGCATATATGCATTGCAAACCATAGACACAATATCAAGGCATCTGCCAAGCCTTATATATACGGACATACATGTACAGACCAGACTACAACAAGTGCGCCTATATGCATTGCAAACCATAGACACAATATCAAGGCATTTGCCAAGCCTTATGTATACGGACAAACATGTACAGACCAGACTACAACAAGTGCGCCTATATGCATTGCAAACCATAGACACAATATCAAGGCATCTGCCAAGCCTTATATATACGGACATAAATGTACAGACCAGACTACAACGAGTGCGCCTATATGCATTGCAAACCATAGACACAATATCAAGGCATTTGCCAAGCCTTATATATACGGATATTTCCTTACCAATTTCAACTGTCGGTGTGATAATCCAAGATCATATAACACTATTTTGATTTGTCCACTGTAATGTGTATTCGCCATTAAAAGTTTGTGAATAGTGTGTGTGTGTGTGTGTGTGTGTGTGTGTGTGTGTGTGTGTGTGTGTGTGTGTGTGTGTGTGTGTGTGTGTGTGTGTGTGTGTGTGTGTGTGTGTGTGTGTGTGTGTGTGTGTGTGTGTGTGTGTGTGTGTGTGGAGATACCCATTTGTGAATATCCAGACTACAGCAAGTGCGCCTATGTTAATTGCAAGCCATAGACACAATATCAAGGCATCTGCCAAGCCTTATATATACGGACATAAATGTACAGACCAGACTACAACGAGTGCGCCTATATGCATTGCAAACCATAGACACAATATCAAGGCATCTGCCAAGCCTTATATGTACGGACATACATGTACAGACCAGACTACAACGAGAGCGCCTATATGCATTGCAAACAATAGACACAATATCAAGGCATCTGCCAAGCCTTATATATACGGACAAACATGTACAGACCAGACTACAACGAGTGCGCCTATATGCATTGCAAACCATAGACACAATATCAAGGCATTTGCCAAGCCTTATGTATACGGACATACATGTACAGACCAGACTACAACCAGAACGCATATATGCATTGCAAACCATAGACACAATATCAAGGCATCTGCCAAGCCTTATATACACGGACATACATGTACAGACCAGACTACAACAAGTGCGCCTATATGCATTGCAAACCATAGACACAATATCAAGACATTTGCCAAGCCTTATGTATACGGACATACATGTACAGACCAGACTACAACAAGTGCGCCTATATGCATTGCAAACCATAGACACAATATCAAGGCATCTGCCAAGCCTTATATATACGGACATAAATGTACAGACCAGACTACAACGAGTGCGCCTATATGCATTGCAAACCATAGACACAATATCAAGGCATTTGCCAAGCCTTATATATACGGATATTTCCTTACCAATTTCAACTGTCGGTGTGATAATCCAAGATCATATAACACTATTTTGATTTGTCCACTGTAATGTGTATTCGCCATTAAAAGTTTGTGAATAGTGAAAAATAGACCCATGGATTGTGGGTAATATTGGCGGCTTAATGCAATAGCTATCACAGGAAATGGTGTCATTTTGGCGGGTGTACTGCGGTTGCCGGTAGCTTTCCACATGTATCTATCTGCTACTCCCCTTGGATAGTTTCTTATGACGTTCAAATTGTCTTCTTTTGTTAGATTGTATCGTTCTTCACATTGTTGAGCGATACCTGAAGTAAAAAGTTAAAAAATCATGTAGAGTAATATCTGAAATAAGAACATGAACTAAATATAAAAACATTCTCGTTGCTTAAAATTATATATAAATATATATAAGTATAAATAAAAATTCTTCTGAATATTTTCTGAACAAATAATATAGGAGTCATTTAGTCCATCATTATGTTGCTGCAGCTGTTGTTGTTGTTCAGCTTTATTGTCTAAAGTAAAACTCTCGAACCATCATAAGTATATATATATGCGCGCAAACAACCATATACGCCGCGCATACAACCATATACGCCGCGCATACAACCATATACGCCGTGCATACAACCATATACGCCGCGCAAACAACCATATATACCGCGTATAAAACCATATATGCCGCGTATATAACCAAACACTCCAATCATATAATCATATATGCCGCACGTACAACCATATACGACACGCGCACAACCATATACGCGGTGCAAACAACCATATACGACGCCCATACAACCATATGCGCCACGCGTACAACCATATACGCCGCGCATATAATCATAAACGCCACGCATACAACTATATACGCCGCGCATACAATAATATATGCTGCGCATACAACCATATACGACGCGCGTACAACCATATACGCCACGCGTACAACCATAAACGCGGTGCAAACAACCATATACGACACCCATACAACCATATGCGCCACGCGTACAACCATATACGCCACGCGTACAACCATATACGATGCGCGTACAATCATATACGCCGTGAATACAACCATATACGCCACGCATACAACCATATACGCCACGCATACAACCATATACGCCACTCATACAACCATATACACCGCGCATTCTATCATAAACGCCGCGCATACAACCATATACGCAGAACATACAACCATATACGCAGCCAATATAATCATATACCAGTACGTCGCCCGTACAACCATATACGCCGCAAATATAACCATATACTCCAATCATATAATCATATACGCTGCGCGTACAACCATATACGCATCGCATACAACCATATACGCCGCGCATACAACCATAAACACAGAACATACACCCATATACACCGTGCATATAATCATATACGTCGCCCATACAACCATATACGCCACGCATACAACCATATACGCCGCGTATATAACCATATACTCCAATCATATAATCATATGCCGCGTGTACAACCATATACGCCGCGCATTCAACCATATAAGATGCGTGTACAACCATATACGCCGTGAATACAACCATATACGACACACGTACAACCATACACTCTAATCATATAACCATATACGCCGCGCACATAATCATTTATGCAGCGCATACAACTATATACGATGCGGTACAACCATATGCGCCACTCATACAACCATATACGCTGTGCATATAACCATATACGCCGCTAATATAATCATTTACGCCGCGCGTACAACCATATACGTCGCACAAACAACCGTATACGCCGCGCATACAACCATATACTCTGCGCATATAACCATATACGCAGCGCATATAATCATTTACGCAGCGCGTACAACTATATACAACCATTTACGCCGCTCATACAACCGTATACTCCGCGCATACAATCATATACGCCATGAATACAACCATACGCAACGCACATATAATCAGACTGTGTATTAGAAAATAGAGCCATTGAAAAAAGATGAAGTTCAGAGTGCAAAACGAACATTTCCAATTTAATATAATCTTTATTTAGAAATGATATTGATGCGACATTTTCTTCTTATGGAAATTTCCTTAGCTTAAAGAGCAAGCACTTATTTTTTGTCAATGTGGTGTTATTTTGGAGACAGTGATCTATCGGAGGAGAACGCTATATAAACACTTACTTAGTTTAAACATATTTTATTTCAACATGAAATGGGGTTGGGCCACAAGTTCTTTCAACATTAGGATCGGCCCGTCCCCTACATTTTTTACAATGCTTACATTAAATATCAAAATGACATATTTTAAAAAAAATTTCAAAACCAATAATTTGAGAATAGAAAAAGGTAGGAAAGGAAAGAAAGTAAAACATAGTAAAACAAACACATATCACATGCGTCCTGTGTCCACATTTCGGTAGCACCCCAGCGAGAAAATCAGATTAGTAAATAAGAAAGCACAAAAATAAAAACAAAGCTATGCAACTTAACATTTATATAAAAACACTTACTTTTTGTTATGTCGTTTGGTATGTATGCAGGTGCAACGTTTGGATTTTTCGGAACATCTGTAAAATATGTGTTAAATGTAAACGATATAGACATCAAAAACATAAAATATGCATATTTTGGTACAAATGAAAAAAAAATGAAAATGCATATACGTATAAAGGGAGATAAATGAAATCACAACAACGGAATTTCCGATTTTTTGGATATTTTCAGATGCACATTTACAATGTATGATATGGAGATAATTGTTTGTGAAAAAACAGACCAAAACTACGACGAGCGCGCCTAACTACAATAAATACACACCATAGACATAATATAAAGGCATCTACCAACCCAATAGAATTGGTGTCAAATATGACTTATATACTATGGTTTAAAATGCAACACATCTGAACTAGGCGGACAATTTACATACTCGAACTGATAGCATTATATGAACAGGATGGATTCAATTAAGGATAAATGACTACTCATGTGCTATATAAAGGACAGACGAAGAAACCCGTTGGTTAAAACTATCTTCCCAAGGACATTTAATACCAATTGCACGCATCCATGTATAAGTATTTATTAACCAATATTGAATAATATGTGTTGCCTATTTCTTGTAAAATCTACAATTATGCACAACATGCAAAGATAAAACAATTTTCCGTTACCTTTTTTTATTTATATATATTGCCCAAACAAACATTAATCTTAAATACCAGGGACACAACCTGAACTCAAAAAATTTTACTCAAGATTAACTCGGTGTATTTAGTGCCGTTTACTCAGCAAGCCTTTTAGAAATTATACTCAATCAAAGACGTAAATGTCATGTTTATTTTTGTCGTCAGTTTTGTTAACTTTTGTTTTTATCAATAAAATATTAGGGCAACTGTTATCAGTCATCCGACATAGAAGTGATGTATTGTTTTTTTTTATTCACTCATCCATATTAATGCTATTTTCGAAAATGATAAAACACGATTTTAAAAAATTGTTTTAAATTTAATGTTCGAAGTGTTTGAAATATGCCTAGACGACAAAACCAGCGTGTCAAAGTCAGCAATTAAATTTCAAGATCATAACCTGTCGAGTTAAAGCCAGCAGCGGTTGCTTCGGCGTAATATCCAGATCCAGATATAAGTTTAATATGTGAATTTGATTTCGACGGACACTTGATTTGAAGGCTTTGCTTTCTTTAGCAATAAATGTATTGTCTTTCTGCCATTTTGTTGATATTATATTTAATTTAAATCTAAAAGTATCTTTCAAATTAATTTGGCAGCATGTTTCACGGAGTTTTTGCATCATAGACGCTGGTAACATCAGCGTAAAGGCATGCACACTTTATTTCTTGACTTAGCAGATATGGTCAGTTGAAGCAGCAGATATGGTCAGTTGAAGCAGCAGATATGGTCAGTTGAAGCAGCAGATATGGTGAACTGAAGCAGTCGATTTAGTTAGTTAAAGCAGCAGATATGGTGAGTTGAAGCAGTAGATATGGCCAGTTGAAGCCGCAGATACGGTCAGTTGAAGCAGCAGATACGGTCAGTTGAAGCAGCCGATATGGTCAGATGAAGCAGCAGATATGGTCAGTTGAAGCAGCAAATACGGTCAGTTAAAGCAGCAGATACGGTCAGTTGAAGCAGCAGATGCGGTCAGTTGAAGCAGCCGATACGGTCAGATGAAGCAGCAGATATGGTCAGTTGAAGCAGCAGATATGGTCAGTTAAAGCAGCAGATACGGTCAGTTGAAGCCGCAGATACGGTCAGTTGAAGAAGCAGATACGGTCAGGTGAAGCAGCTGATACGGTTAGTTGAAGCAGCAGCTACAGTCAGTTGAAGCAGCAGATACGGTCAGATGGAGCGGCAGATACTTTCAGATGGAGCGGCAGATACGGTCAGTTGGAGCGGCAGATACGGTCAGTTGAAGCGGCAGATACGCTCAGTTGAAGCAGCAGATACGGTCATTTGAAGCAGCAGATACGGTCATTTGAAGCAGCAGATGTGGTCAGTTGAAGCAGCAGATACGATCAGTTGAAGCAGCAGATACGGTCAGTTGAAGCAACAGATACTGTCATTTGAAGCAGCCGATATATCATGATGTGATTCACGGTAACCACATACAACATGTTTATCTACATTCATGATTAACAATTGGAAATGTCTATTGCTCTTACATATCGTGTCTCAGTACGCCTGCATGATCGTCCGGTGTTGGCCATTAGTTTATTGTTGCGATATCATTGGAAGCATTTATGCTACATATACTTTCTATTGAAATACTTTTAAAACACTTACCAGAAAAGTTTACCAAATAGATCAATATCAGAAAACCTAGCGTTGCTGTCACTATAGTTACGCGGAAGGACATAAGCGCATCTACAAAAAAAAAGGATATTATTGGAAATGGCATATACAAATTGCCACCTGTGGCACAGATTTATAGCGTTTGTATCCCCTTACATCAAAATTTTAATCAGGATTGCAGGCACAAATCTTCTTATACGACTGGTGGGCATGTGTAGGGGAGAATTATTATCAAATAAAAGCATGTTATTCGTAATGTGGCTTGCAATTTGGTATTGTCGGAGTAATTATGGATTCTCTTAAATGAAAAACACAGTTTTCTGGAACATTAACTATATATCACACTGATTTATAAAACATTTACTGTATTGTTTATCGTATAATACCTTATTTTGTGTATCGTATAATGTCTTAGCGTATTCACTACAAAACACACGACAGTCATTAAACATGAGGTCAGTTAAATGCACGTAACATTGGCCTATGTATGTGTACACATTTCAACATTTATAAACATTAAGCGAACCGAATCTATCAATAAAACGATTACATCAATATACTTATATCTGTGATATACCAGTATAACATTTACTATTGTACTAGAATATACATGTACCATTTACTACAATTACTAATATTTAATATACATTAGTACAATGTAGTATATGACATTTGCTATATCGACACACACAGACATATATATATCACATTGACTAGTATGACATTCGCTATATCAATACATTGACTAGTACACTGTAGTACATGTATATGGCATTCGCTATATCGATATACACATGTACATGTATATATTACATTGACAAGTACACTGTAGTACATGTATATGACATTCGCTATAATGATAAACACATGTACATGTATATATAACATTCATGAGTACGCTGTTGTACATATATATAACATTCATAAGTACACTGTTGTACATATATAACATTCATAAGTATACTGTTGTGCATATATATATACAACATTCAAAAGTACACCGTTGTACATATATAATTATAAAACATTCATAAGTATACCGTTGTGCATATATATATACAACATTCAAAAGTACACCGTTGTACATATATAATTATAAAACATTCATAAGTACACCGTTGTACGTATATAACATTCATAAGTACACCATTGTACATATATATAACATTCATAATTATACTGTTGTAATATATAACATTCATAATTACACTGTTGTACATATATATATATATATATATATATATATATATATATATATATATATATATATATATATATATATATATATAACATTCATAAGTACACCGTTGTGCATATATATAACATTCAAAAGTACACCGTTGTACATATATATATATATATATATATAACATTCATAAGTACACCGTTGTTCATATATAACATTCAAAAGTACACCGTTGTACATATATATATATATATATATAACATTCATAAGTACACCGTTGTTCATATATAACATTCATAAGTACACCATTGTACATTTATAAAACGTTCATAAGTACACTGTTGTACATATATATAACATTCATAAGTACACCGTTGTGCATATATATAACATTCATAAGTACACCGTTGTACATATATATAACATTCACAAATGCATTGTTGTACATATATATAACATTCATAAGTAAACTATTTTACATATATCTAACTATCATAAGTACGCTGTTGTACATATATATATATATATATAACATTCATAAGTACACTGTTGTACATACATATATATATAGCATTCATAAGTATACCTTTGTACATATATAACATTCATAAGTACACTGTTGTACATATATATAACAATCATAACTACGCTGTTGTACATATGTATACCATTCATAAGTACACCGTTGTACATATATAACATTCATAAGTACAATGTTGTACATATATATAACATTTATAAGTACACTGTTGTACTTATATATATAACCTTCATAAGTACGGTGTTTTTCAAATGCATAACATTTACTATACCGAAAGATATAAAGTTTATTGCATATGCCCAATAAATGTACATATATTAAACAAGCTAATAATTGTAATAATTAAAAACAATTCACCTAATATGTATCCAAATTTGTCGACAACACAATGCAGTATTCCGAACATGTTAATTACATCGGTATTTTGTATGTTTCGTATTGAACATGTGTTTTCATAAGCAACTGAACATCAACAGCTAACGCATGGCAGTCTTAAATTGAAACGCGGAAGTTGTAATTCATATTTGGTGTTTCTTCGGTGTCCCGGGGCATATTACAGGCAATCGAAACTGTGTATCATCTAAACGATAGTTCGACATAGGGAATGATGAGATGTTGAATTTTCACTGTTCATGCAGAATTCTGTGTGTTATGTTGTATTTGATTTATATGCATAATGTTATATGTGTTTATATGGCAATAAAACGGTTAAACTACGTAAATTTTACGCTCATATATGAAGGATCCGAACTATGACAAATTTTTGTAATGTTACAAACTTGTGTATAACAAACTGTTTATTACAAACTTGTGTATTACAAACTTGTGTATTACAAACTTTGTGCATTACAAACTTGTGTATTACAAACTTTGTGCATTACAAACTTGTGTATTACAAACTTTGTGTATTACAAACTTGTGTATTACAAACTTGTGTATTACAAACTTTGTGTATTTGCATTTTTCACGATCTTCTGCTTATGAATTTTTATTTACAAAGTTTTTATTTCTTTTTTTTTTCAAATCAATTGGTCTGACGGAGAAAAAAAAATTGTCACCGAAAATCAACCACGTTTAGTAAACCAGGATTGTTCAAAGGTGCATGGTACATATCTTATAAGATGATATATAATCATGTTACATATCACAAATGATCTTATGAGACCTACTGCATAATGCGCCTGAACAACTTATTATCGCATTATTTCGGTCAAAAGGGCTGGACAGAAGAAATACATAATAAAACAAAGTGACAGATTTTGTTGTATTTTATTTTTAAATTAAGTATGGAACCGTGGTATATGTCATTTTTGTTTAATATTATTACCCCCTCAGAAACAGACCACGTCACTAATTTCCGTCAGAAAATGACCACCGGTCATTATTTGACGTTTGAAAATGACCCCCGGTCACAAATTACAATAACGACAACTGTAAGAAGGCGTAAAAGTGACACCTCCCGGGAAAACGTGACCCCCGATCACAATCATGTCTATCACAGCCCTTTATAGAAGATGTGTATTGGTTTAAGTTAGGATGTCCGTCTGTACGTCTTTCTGATTGCCAGGTAGTCATAAAACATGTCTTTTCAGAGGAAGCATTGGTAGTCTCTTGTGATCGTGTGGGAGTGTTTTGAAAACCTTTACATCTTTTATTTTCATGAAATTATAAATTAGTTAATTTTTATATTTTATCTTCGCATAAATTGGAAATAGAGTGTGGACGGTGGCGCAAATCCGAAAGTGTACCATTCCACGATAGGAAATGTAGACAATGTAAGATGAGAACCATTTTGTAATTGAATGTAAAAACTGTGCAGACTTAAGATCAATTTATATTAAAAAGTATTTTTGGAAATATCCAAGTTACATGAAATTTACTGAACTTATTAACAGCACATGTGATTCTGAGATTAGGAAGTTGTCAGTGTTCATATATAAAGCTTTTGAACGTTGTATGGTTTTGAACAAATATTAGTTTCATTTATATAGTTTATTAAACATATAAAATCAGTATTAATACCAACAAATGTAAGTTTATTATTTGGTTATTTTCTCTGAATTTCGTTTTTACTTTCTTTTCTTTTGTGTGTTATTTTTAAAAAAGAATATATCTCTTCCACTGTGAAACTTTCAAATACTAAAATACCCTATTGTTTAAAGTAAAAACTATAGCTAACATCTATTATATTTCAAACGCTTGTTTAATCAAATGAATCATTGCATATGTTTATAATCAACTGTGTTTTACGTCATACCACCTAACTATTGACATTTATGTATTGAAACCTGTATTATGTTCACATATTCAGGGGCCATATATGGCTTAAATAATAATAATAAAAGAATATTATATAGATTCTGAAAGTTTGATGCATCTTAAACCAGGTTTTTAAACTGAGTGTTGACCGTTCCAGCAGTACTCTGTGAGTGTCTTGTGCGTAGATGTCTGTGTTTTGTGTCCTGGTCCTGTGTGTAAATGTTTCATGTCGGTTTCATATTATTTACAGTAAACATCTTCTTGTAGAATACAAAAGGCTCAACCCTACAGACACCGATAATGCTATTATGTACGGATACTGGTAGTAGCTGAATTTTACTTATTACGAGTCTCTATGGTAGCATTTTCAATGTTCATTTCGTTTTAACCCGGTGATTCTACGTGTAATTTATTATCGTATATTGGTGGGACAGAGATTGACAAAACACCAGTATGGCTGTTTGCTCTGGAGGTGGTGGAGTTAATTTTGCTTCCGATGTATCTGCAGATTTTGATCTAGTATTTATGTTAATAGACCCACATTGAAGAAGACCTTGGTTCATTACCGGTCATGATAATGCGAATTTTGAAAAATCCTATTTGTTTTACCATATAGTTCTTGTTGAGTCTACCAGGAAGTCGTGCGTCGATGCTATATATATACTAATTATGTGAAACTAGAAATATAGTACTACTTATATTATGTTGTCACGTGCTGATCCTATATTTTAAAATATTGTAGCTGTCGGTCCCTTACAGTGAACTGGGGTCACCGCTGGAATGGAGCTCAGTTACAGCCCACGGAAGGTTGACCGCCGTTATATGATACTGGTAATTAGAAATAGGTGGTATTCGAGAAGACGTTGGATTTCAGGTGTAGTCCTAATATGAATTCACGCTAGTCATAAACAACTGATAATGCCCATGTATTACAATGTATTCGAATCATCATTAGTTATTATCTTTTGATTAATATTAAGCACATTTCAGCAGATTAAAAACTGCATTGTTTTCGATTGTTCAACAGAGGTTGTGTCGAAATTTCTTGCAAGAATAAGTTTAGCAATCATTTTTCCATTCGCTTTTTTTAAGTTTTGCACGTTTCTAAAGATAACTTACAATTTCCCAAAACGATACAATACTTATCATGGTGGGACTAAATATAGATACTGAAAGACAATTTTAACAATTATTCACTTAAAGCGTACTTGCTACATTAGTCCTTACTATAATAAACGACCGTTTAAATAACTATTTTTATGAAACAGTGGTACCATTCTAGCCGCTTATCATTATGAAAATTAAACATCTCGGCCTAAAATCTTTGAATGTTCTCAAACGCTGGACATTCTACCGGAAGGGAATATATACGATCATTGGTAAGTTTTTAGAATTAGTCGACACAGACTGGGCGGTATACCAACACAGGATTTAATTAAGGTTATATATATAAGGCTGCTCAAGGAAAAAAATTTAAATATTAGGAAGACATAGTTTGGTATTACTCGAATTTTCGATTTTAAGCACATTTGTCAGTCATTTTTAATGTAGAGTACCACGTGCTCAACCATACTGCAGAAGTGCGGCTGTTAATCAAACTAAAGCACCTACTATAACAGTTTGATATAGTCTTGCTTATTATCTCGGCGTTTGCTATGTCTCTCTGAGATAGGGTGGTTCTGTTTAATTATCTCGGCGTTTGCTACGTCTCTCTCTGAGATAGGGTGGTTCTGTTTAATTATCTCGGCGTTTGCTACGTCTCTCTGAGATAGGGTGGTTCTTTTTAATTATCTCGGCGTTTGCTACGTCTCTCTGAGATAGGGTGGTTCTGTTTAATTATCTCGGCGTTTGCTACGTCTCTCTGAGATAGGGTGGTTCTTTTTAATTATCTCGGCGGTTGCTACGTCTCTCTGAGATAGGGTGGTTCTGTTTAATTATCTTGACGTTTGCTACGTCTCTCTGAGATAGGGTGGTTCTGTTTAATTATCTCGGCGTTTGCTACGTCTCTCTGAGATAGGGTGGTTCTGTTTAATTATCTCGGCGTTTGCTACGTCTCTCTGAGATAGGGTGGTTCTGTTTAATTATCTCGGCGTTTGCTACGTCTCTCTGAGATAGGGTGGTTCTGTTTAAGTTACGTCAAAGTCCAAGGATACAGACGCGTATTACAGTGAACACAATGTCAAACAAAGCATTATGTGAGAAAGTTTGACACGGTTACTTGCGGAAAGACGCTGGTTCTACTCAGATTCATTCTGAGGTCTTCCTCAACCAAACAGGATATGTCATATATAACCTGAAATGTGTTGAAAATGGCATTACATTCCATTTTGTTTCCTGTTCTCTGATGTTTGGTATGTATTTTTTCTAAGTTAGTTCTAACTTAGATTAAACTAAGAACGAGATACGACCAGGTGTCTGTTTCACCAATATATATTTAAAAACTTAAAAACTTAAATTTAAGAAAAGCAGCCAGGTGATCATGAGTTCAGGCTGGTTCCAATAAAGTTGCATATTGTTTCATTGATTTTGACTCTATAACATATAAATAACCAGTCAAAACTTAGTGAAGTTTTTAAATATTTAAGCAAAATGTTGGTGAAACAGTAGCCAGGTGTCTGTTTCACCAATACTTAACTAAGTTTATACTGGTTATTTATCTATTATATTATCAATATCAATGAAACAATATGCATTTTTACTGGAATCTGTCTAAATTCATGATCACCTGGCTGCTTTTCTTACAATTTAGGTTTTCAAGAGGAGCCAGGTTACCGTGTTCAATATTTAGTGAAGATCCCATGAAAATACGATTGCAATTTCTGTTTAATGTATAATGTTCGTTTAACGTTCATAGATATTTCGGGTTATTAAAAGCAGCCGTGAATTGAACATCGCTCTGGACGGATTTCACATACTTAACCTATATATCGAAGTATCGTGACGGGCTTCCGGATAACTGTTAACATTTGGACCAATAAAGGTGAACTCTTAATCAGCCGTGAAGCGTTGTTGAAGCGAAAACAGAATTGTGAAATGTGGGACGGAAAACATACCGTTGTGTTAGGTTTGTCAAGTTTTGTATATGTTTATTTGTTTGTTTGTTTTTCATGTGTGAATTACAGTTTAATGTTAAATTAAGTGTAGGAAAGGTGAACACGTGACAGTATATCAAGCTTGTATCGCATGTAAATATCGAATGTTCCGCACAGTTGTTATTTGTTATGAAATGGATATTTTTCGTTGAAACAACATCAAAAAAAGGATTTACTAAGGTCAACTATACCTATACGTCCGTGTAAAACATACACGACCAGTAAAACTAATACGACCAATAAATCAGTACAGTGATATTTTCTTTGTTAATCAATAATTTTAAAAAAAAAGTTTTGGAGAAATCTAAAACAAAACGCAATTCTGGAAATACACTTGTTTCTGAAATGGATCTAAAATCCATTTAAGTATATCACTTTGTACATACTCACACTCTAGTGTTGCATGCTATTGTATGACATAGGGTCAGACGAGCTCAATATGCGATATGACGGTGTCCGTTCTTGTCCGCCATCATCCGTTAGCAATTCAATTCTTCAACTCCACAGCTTATTGGCAAAACATATACATGGACATGTCTCTTGCCTTGAACAAGCCGAGTTAAAAACATACATAGAAGAAGCATATTACATATATATATATATATATGTGCATTTATTCTCATATTACATATATATGTGTGTGCATTTATTCTCATATTACATATATATGTGTGCATTTATTACATAATATATGTGTGCATTTATTCTCATATTACATATATATATATGTATGTGCATTTATTCTCAAAAAGGCATCAAAAAGAGTTTATAGTCCTTTAATCAAATGCTATTAACAATTTCAATATTCACTTAAATGCAAATTGATTAACTATAAACATTAAAGAAATGTTTACATACTTATCTTTACAATTTATACAAACACGCTTTATAAAAGATCAGGGCATTTATGTGTTCACTTCGTGTAGGGTGTTGTCGATTAGACTAGCATGGCATTCAAGATGCTCACCGTAATAAAAACAAGTCATTCATTATAACAATAATTTTCTCAGGAATTGTTCAACACAGTTTGGCAGTTTTTGTTTAGTAACGATCAGTAGAAATATAGTGTGGTACTCTAATATTCCAAACGCTTACAAGAAAATAACGATAACAAATATAAAACATATATCTTCTCTAAAACTGAAATGTCCGTTTAGCGTAGATAAATCTATATGTAGTGATTTTACCAAGTGTGTACAAATATGAATATATGGTCACATTCAATTGCATTTAAAATATGTGTTAAAATATGCATTAATATAAATTATAACATTTACAGAAGCATACCGAAACACGTACTATTTACACATTTACCGAAGCTTACTGATACCCGTACTATTTACACATTTACAGAAGCTTACCGAAACACGTACTATTTACACATTTACCGAAGCTTACTGATACCCGTACTATTTACACACTTACAGAAGCTTACCGAAACACGTACTATTTACACATTTACCGAAGCTTACTGATACCCGTACTATTTACACACTTACAGAAGCTTACCGAAACACGTACTATTTACACATTTACCGAAGCTTACTGATACCCGTACTATTTACACACTTACAGAAGCTTACCGAAACACGTACTATTTACACATTTACAGAAGCTTACTGATACCCGTACTATTTACACACTTACAGAAGCTTACCGAAACACGTACTATTTACACATTTACCGAAGCTTACCGAAACACGTACTATTTACACACTTACAGAAGCTTACCGAAACACGTACTATTTACACATTCGTAGAAGAATTCTGATACCCGTACCATTTACACATTCGTAGAAGAATACAGATACACGTACTATTTACACATTTACGTGTATCTTACTGATGTACATATTGTATACACATTTACAGAGGATAACCGATACATGTTCTATTTACACATTCAAAGAAGCTGACCGATATATGTACTAATTACACATTAACAGAAGCTTATCGATAGACGTACTACTTACACATTTACAGAAGCTGACCGATATATGTACTAATTAGACATTAACAGAAGCTTATCGATAGACGTATTACTTACACATTTAAAGAAGCTGACCGATATATGTACTAATTACACATTTACAGAAGCTTATCGATAGACGTACAACTTAAACATTTAAAGAAGCTGACCGATATATGTACTAATTACACATTTACAGAAGCTTATCGATAGACGTACTACTTACACATTTACAGAAGCTAACTGATATATGTACTACTTACACATTTACAGAATCTTATCGATAGACGTACTAATTACACATTTACAGTAGCTTATCGATAGACGTACTACTTACACGTTTACAGAAGCTTATCGATAGACGTACTACTTACACATTTACAGAAGCTAACCGATATATGTACTAATCACAAATTTACAGAAGCTTATCGATATATGTACTACTTACATATTTACAGAATCTTATCGATAGACGTACTAATTACACATTTACAGAAGCTTATCGATAGACGTACTACTTACACATTTAAAGAAGCTGATCGATATATGTACTACTTACACATTTACAGAAGCTTATCGATAGACGTACTATTTACACATTTATAGAAGCTGAACGATATATGTACTACTTACACATATTATACACCACATTTTATTAGATCTACACATTTACATATGTTTGGATAGTGGTGTCGCTTCTATTGGTTTGTTACCGAGAAGGCTCACTTCAACCTGGATGTATTTAATAGTATGGCCAGGACGTTTAAGGAGTATTGGTCATTAAGTGAATGTTGCAGTTTCCTCCGTCCACCTGCCAGTCATATACTTGTCCTTGGGCTGATATAACAACGCCGTTCTGTACACTCATGTTTAATGCGTCGTTAATGTCAACATAAATATCATATAGAGTATTCCTAGTTTTAATTAAACGTACACTCTTACATGGCTATAAAACTATCAAAACACTAAGAATGTAGGTTTGAAAAGCCACCTTAATTCATTGTAACCGATGCTACTTTGGTAAAACATATCGTTCATATTTTCTGTAAAAATAATTCTTAAAGTCCACGAGATACAACGTGTTATTGAATTACAGAACAGAACACACACATATATATAATTACTCACTTTTATGCAGTCAAATGTTTCAAATGGCACCTGATTACTTAAAACATATATTGTTGTTATACATTATTACTTGAATCCTAATGAGGATAAACTTTAGTTCTAAAATAGATTTCCCGCCAAATCATCAACATCTTTTGTGGCGTATTAAAAAGGTCATGTGTTTTCATTTTGATTTCAATTTGATCGTCATATAGATTTACACGTTTTAAAATTTTCATCTTAGAAAGAGTCCGAATGACGATGTGAAGGTCTTCAAACAGTATTTAATTAAGTGCTGTCTATTTTTACAATAGGGATTTCGTTTCACGTTTGCAACTCCGAATATTGAAAACTTGATTTTGCTACGTTTTGGAGGATTTGATATACTAAAACATTCGGATTTTATTTATTTAAGATAATGCGATACTTCTTATCCTTTTTTGTATATTTTATCTTGGCCACAGTTTATTGTATCTTCTAATCTTGGCCACAGTTTCTTGTATCTTCTAATCTTGTACACAGTTTCTTGTATATTTTATCTTGTCCACAGTTTCTTGTATATTTTATCTTGGCCACAGTTTTTTGTATATTTTATCTTGGCCACAGTTTATTGTATCTTCTATCTTGTCCACAGTTTCTTGTATATTTTATCTTGGCCACAGTTTATTGTGTTATATCTTGTCCATGTTTATCTTGTCCACGTTTATCTTGTCCCCGGTGTCTTGTATACTTTATCTTGTTCGCAGTGTCGTGTATTTCATTATCTTGTCCACTGTTCCTTGTATATTTTATCTTGTCCACTGTTCCTTGTATATTTTATCTTGCCCACTGTTCCTTGTATATTTTATCTTGTCCACATTTACTTGTACCTTTTATCTTGTCTACCGTTCCATGGTTCTTTTTATCTTATCAACATTTCTATATATATATATTATATATTGTTTACTTGTTTGAGAAAATAAGAATTTTGCATTTCCCGATATACTTTCTACTTAAAACTCTAATCCCGTTTGGTTGCCCTTATAAACACAAGCCCCTTGCTTGTGCAAATGTGAATCCCCTTCTTACACGTGTTATGAACTACGACAATGCGTTATATTAACTTATTAACACAGATGATTTACTCCCAAAGGTAATTTTGGAATTTTTATAGCACATGGTCATTCTGTTTTGAGTAATCAATACATGGGCATAGGAGCGTTTCATTTATTGGAGTGGGGGGGGGGGGGGGGGGGGGGGGGCAACCTGAGGAGAAAGTGTATGAGGATGTATGAGAAAGTACATTTTGGCACCCCCAACCTGCCACCCCATCCACAGGTTCATACGCCTATACAATCGGGGTCAAGATCTCTAAAAAGATCGAGAGCTGTTTACGGTCGCTGTAACCTGGACAGTTTTTGTTATGATTCATTAATATAGTATTATAAAATGGTAACAACAGTTGTATAGCTGTAAACTAACAACTGAGTTATCCTGTCATTACAGATATGTTAACGTCATTCCGTGTTCTCGTGGTTACATCTACTGTAGTATTACTGATGTTCGTGTATGTAATTCAGTTCTCTGGTAAGTATCATGGTTACACCTATCTGGCATTACTGATGTTCGTGTACATAGTTCAGTTCTGTAGTAAGTATCATGGTTACATCTACTCGGGCATTACTGTGTTCGTGTACATAGTTCAGTTCTCTAGTAAGTATCATGGTTACATCTATCTGGCATTACTGATGTTTGTGTACATAGTTCAGTTCTCTTGTAAGTTTCATGGTTACATCTACTCTTGCATTACTGATGTTCGTGTACATAGTTCAGTTCTCTGGTAAGTATCATGGTTACATTTACTCTGGCATTACTGATGTTCGTGTACATAATTCAGTTCTCTAGTAAGTACCATGGTTACATCTACTCGGGCATTACTGATGTTCGTGTATATAGTTCAGTTCTCTGGTAAGTATCATGGTTACATCTATCTGGCATTACTGATGTTCGTGTATATAGTTCAGTTCTCTGGTAAGTATTATGGTTAGTCTACTCTGGCATTACCGATGTTCTTGTACATAGTTCAGTTCTCTGGTAAGCATCATGGTTACATCTACTCTGGCATTACTGATGTTCGTGTACATAGTTCAGTTCTCTGGTATGTATCATGGTAAGTCTACTTTGGCATTACTGATGTTCGTGTACATAGTTCAGTTCTCTGGTAAGTATCATGGTAACATCTATCTGGCATTACTGATATTCGTATATATAGTTCAGTTCTCTGGTAAGTATCATGGTTACATCTACTCTGGCATTACTGATGTTCGTGTACATAGTTCAGTTCTCTGGTAAGTACCATGGTTACATCTACTATGGCATTACTGATGTTCGTGTACATAGTTCAGTTTTCTGGTAAGTACCATGGTTACATCTACTATGGCATTACTGATATTCGTGTACATAGTTCAGTTCTCTAGTAAGTAACATGGTTACATCTACTCTGGCATTACTGATATTCGTGTACATAGTTCCGTTCTCTGGTAAGTATCATGGTTACATCTACTATGGCATTACTGATGTGTTGTACATAGTTCAGTTTTCTAGTAAGTAACATGGTTCCATCTACTCCGGCATTACTGATATTTGTGTACATAGTTCAGTTCTCTAGTAAATACCATGGTTACATCCACTATGGCATTACTGATGTTCGTGTACATAGTTCAATTCTCTAGTAATTTAGTATCATAATTACATCTATCTGTCATTACTATTGTTCATGTACATAGTTCAGTTTTCTAGTAAGTAACATGGTTCCATCTACTATGGAATTACTGATATTCGTGTACATAGTTCAGTTTTCTGGTAAGTACCATGGTTACATCTACTATGGCATTACTGATGTTCGTGTACATAGTTCAGTTTTCTAATAAGTAACATGGTTCCACCTACTCTGGCATTACTGATATTCGTGTACATAGTTCAGTTCTCTAGTAAGTACCATGGTTACATCTACTATGGCATTACTGATGTTCGTGTACATAGTTCAGTTCTCTAGTAATTAAGTATCATAATTACATCTATCTGTCATTACTATTGTTCATGTACATAGTTCAGTTCTCTGGTAAGTATCATGGTAAAATCTATTATGGCATTACTGATGTTCTTGTACATAGTTCAGTTTTCTGGTAAGTATCATGGTTACATCTACTATGGCATTACTGATGTTCGTGTACATAGTTCAGTTTTCTAGTAAGTAACATGGTTCCATCTACTCTGGCATTACTGATATTTGTGTACATAGTTCAGTTCTCTAGTAAGTACCATGGTTACATCTACTATGGCATTACTGATGTTCGTGTACATAGTTCAGTTCTCTAGTAATTAAGTATCATAATTACATCTATCTGTCATTACTATTGTTCATGTACATAGTTCAGTTCTCTGGTAAGTATCATGGTTACATCTACTATGGCATTACTGATGTTCGTGTATATAGTTCAGTTTTCTAGTAAGTAACATGGTTGCACCTACTCCGGCATTACTGATATTTGTGTACATAGTTCAGTTCTCTAGTAAATACCATGGTTACATCCACTATGGCATTACTGATGTTCGTGTACATAGTTCAATTCTCTAGTAATTAAGTATCATAATTACATCTATCTGTCATTACTATTGTTCGTGTACATAGTTCAGTTCTCTGGTAAGTATCATGGTTACATCTACTCTTGTATTACTGATGTTCGTGTACATAGTTCAGTTCTCTGGTAAGTATCATGGTTACATCTACTCTTGCATTACTGATGTTCGTGTACATAGTTCAGTTCTCTTGTAAGTATCATGGTTACATCTACTATGGCATTACTGATGCTCGTGTTCATAGTTCAGTTCTCTGGTAAGTTTCATGGTTACATCTCCTCTTGCATAACTGATGTTCGTGTACAAAGTCAATGACTGTGAGGTGGGTCTATGGCCGGGTTGCCAAGCCGACTACTGGGGAAGTAGTCAATGACTGTGAGGTGTGTCTATGAACGGGTTCCCAAGCCGACTATTGGGGAAGTAGCCAATGACTGTGAGGTGGGTCTATGGCCGGGTTACCAAGCCGACTATTGGGGAAGTAGTCAAAGATTGTGAGGTGTGACTATGACTGGGTTGCCAAGCCAACTACTGGGGAAGTAGTTTATGACTGTGAGGTGTGTCTATGACCGGGTTCCCAAGCTGACTATAGGGGAAGTAGCCAATGACTGTGAGGTGGGTATATGGCCGGGTTACCAAGCCGACTATTAGGGAAGTAGTCAATGACTCTGAGGTGTGTCCATGACGGGTTAACAAGCCGACTATTGGGGAAGTAGTCAATGACTGTGAGGTGTGTCTATGACTGGATTCCCAAGCCAACTATTGGTGAAGTAGTCAATGACTGTGAGGTGTGTCTATGACTGGATTCCCAAGCCGACTATTGGTGAAGTAGTCAATGACTGTGAGGTGTGTCTATGACGGGTTCCCAAGCCGACTATTGGTGAAGTAGTCAATGACTGTGAGGTGTGTCTATGACTGGATTCCCAAGCCGACTATTGGTGAAATAGTCAATGACTGTGAAGTGTGTCTATGACGGGTTCCCAAGCCGACTATTGGTGAAGTAGTCAATGACTGTGAGGTGTGTCTATGACTGGATTCCCAAGCCAACTATTGGTGAAGTAGTCAATGACTGTGAGGTGTGTCTATGACGGGTTAACAAGCCGACTATTGGGGAAGTAGTCAATGACTGTGAGGTGTGTCTATGACTGGGTTCTCAAGCGAACTATTGGTGAAATAGTCAATGACTGTGAGGTGTGACTATGACTTGGTTGCCAAGCCGACTATTTGGAAAGTAGTCAATGACTGTGAAGTGTGTCTATGACTGGGTTAACAAGCGGACTATTGGGGAAGTAGTCAATGACTGTGCAGTGTGTCTATGACTGGGTTGCAAAGCCGACTATTGGTGAAATAGTCAATGACTGTGAGGTGTGTCTATGACGGGTTAACAAGCCGACTATTGGGGAAGTAGTCAATGACTGTGAGGTGTGTCTATGACTGGATTCTCAAGCGAACTATTGGTGAAATAGTCAATGACTGTGAGGTGTGTCTATGACTGGATTCCCAAGCCGACTATTGGTGAAGTAGTCAATAACTGTGAGGTGTGTCTATGACTGGGTTCTCAAGCGATCTATTGGTGAAATAGTCAATGACTGTGAGGTGTGTCTATGACTGGGTTCTCAAGCGAACTATTGGTGAAATAGTCAATGACTGTGAGGTGTGACTATGACTTGGTTGCCAAGCCGACTATTGGGAAAGTAGTCATTGACTGTGAAGTGTGTCTATGACTGGGTTAACACGCGGACTATTGGGGAAGTAGTCAACGAGTGTGAGGAGTGTCTATGACTCCCATGACGACTTTTGTGGAAGTAGTCAATGACTTTGAGGTGTGTCTATGACTGGGTTAACAAGCCGACTGTTGGTAAAGTAGTCAATGACTGTGAGGTGTATCTATGACTGGGTTGCCAAGCCGACTATTGGTGAAGTAGTCAATGACTGTGAGGTGTGTATATGACTGGGTTCTCAAGCGGACTATTGGTGAAGTAGTCAATGACTGTGAGGTGTGTCTATGACTGGGTTCTCAAACGGACTATTGGTGAAGTAGTCAATGACTGTGAGGTGTGTCTATGACTGGGTTCTCAAACGGACTATTGGTGAAGTAGTCAATGACTGTGAGGTGTGTCTATGACTGGGTTGCCAAGCCGACTATTTGTGAAGTAGTCAATGACTGTGAGGTGTGTCTATGACTGGGTTAACAAGCGGACTTTTGGTGAAAAAGTCAATGACTGTGAGGTGTGTCTATGACTGGGTTCTCAAGCGGACTATTGGTGAAGTAGTCAATGACTGTGAGTTGTGTCTATGACTGGGTTGCCAAGCCGACTATTTGTGAAGTAGTCAATGACTGTGAGGTGTGTCTATGACTGGGTTAACAAGCAGACTATTGGGGAAGTAGTCAATGACTGTGAGGTGTGTCTATGACTGGGTTGCAAAGCCGACTATTGGTGAAGTAGTCAATGACTGTGAGGTGGGTCTATGACTGGGTTGCCAAGCCGACTATTGGTGAAGTAGTCAATGAATGTGAAGTGTGTCTATGACTGGGTTGCCAAGCCGACTATTTGTGAAGTAGTCAATGACTGTGAGGTGTGTCTATGACTGGGTTCTCAAGCGGACTATTGGTGAAGTAGTCAATGACTGTGAGGTGTGTCTATGACTGGGTTGCAAAGCCGACTATTGGTGAAGTAGTCAGTGACTGTGAGGTGGGTCTATGACTGGGTTGCAAAGCCGACTATTGGTGAAGAAGTCAATGACTGTGAGGTGGGTCTATGACTGGGTTGCCAAGCGGACTATTGGTGAAGTATTCAATGAATGTGAGGTGGGTCTATGACGGGCTAATAAGCCGACTATTGGTGAAGTAGTCAATGACTGTGAGGTGAGTCTATGACTGGGTTAACAAGCGGACTATTGGGGAAGTAGTCAATGACTGTGAGGTGTGTCTATGACTGGGTTGCAAAGCCGACTATTGGTGAAGTAGTCAATGACTGTGAGGTGGGTCTATGACTGGGTTGCCAAGCCGACTATTGGTGAAGAAGTCAATGACTGTGAGGTGGGTCTATGACTGGGTTGCCAAGCGGACTATTGGTGAAGTATTCAATGAATGTGAGGTGTGTCTATGACGGGCTAATAAGCCGACTATTGGTGAAGTAGTCAATGACTGTGAGGTGAGTCTATGACTGGGTTGCCAAGCCGACTATTGGTGAAGTAGTCAATGAATGTGAGGTGTGTCTATGACTGGATTCCCAAGCCAACTATTGGTGAAGTAGTCAATGACTGTGAGGTGTGTCTATGACTGGGTTGCCAAGCCGACTATTTGTGAAGTAGTCAATGACTGTGAGGTGTGTCTATGACGGGCTAACAAGCCGACTATTGGTGAAGCAGTCAATGACTGTGCGGTGTGTCTATGACTGGGTTGGTTAGCCGACTATTGGGGAAGTAGTCAACGAGTGTGAGGTGTGTCTATTACTCCCAGGACGACTTTTGTGGAAGTAGTCAATGACTGTGAGGTGTGTCTATGACTGGGTTAACAAGCCGACTGTTGGTGAAGTAGTCAATGACTGTGAGGTGTATCTATGACTGGGTTGCCAAGCAGACTATTGGTGAAGTAGTCAATGAAAGTGAGGTGTGTCTTTGGCTTGGTTCCTATGCCGACTATTGGGGAAGTAGTCAATTACTGTTAGGTGTGTCTATGGCTTTGTTCCCATGCCAACTATTGAGGAAGTAGTCTATGACTGTGAGGTGTGTCTATGACTGGGTTGCCAAGCCCAAAAAACAAGTTGTTTAAGGTTTGGTATCTGCTGTAATTTCTGATGATTTTGTCTTGACAGCAAAGTTGTCGGGTAAGAAATTAGATATTTATAATGTCTCAGTATGACATATTTGTACGAGATACCAACTACATTGCCGATAATGTTTTTTTTTGTCTACCAGCATTCATCACAATGAACCCATTCTGTTGTTTACTGGCTGGACAGCGGCCGAGCTAGTTAACCAAGCGATACTTAAACATTGATACCAGAATCAACTGCTGCAAGAGATGACTTGTAGAAGATGGTTTATGGTAAAATGACTTCATTATTGTGTACTGACAAGCACGGTATTTCTAGCACATGTCTTAACTTAAGGCGATCCGATTTCACTAATTATTTTGAAATGAACTAATATAACACAATTATTTTCTTGCCATGACTACATGTGTCATTGAACTATAACTTTTATCTTTGGTTTACCAACTCTATTCTGTCTCCATTTCTGTTAGTAATAGCATAACAAAGTACTTCATTCACAACACTGACTAATTTGCTACCATGTGCATATTTTTCACAGTCATGTATACTGTTTTTATTTTATTTAACCCTGAAACAGACATTCCACGGTTTCCAGACGAATCCCCAGCATTCGTACCAAGTGATATTACAAAACGTAAGTTCAGCTACTAAACGCTTGTCAAAATGAAAGTTGGTGTATTGTCACTATAAATTATCTCGCCAAAATGTACCGTACGTTGGTGTATTGTCACTATAAACTCTTAACAAAATATACCGTACGTTACTGCAGCGTCGCTATAAACTCTCGCCAAAATCTACCGTACGTTACTGCAGCGTCACTATAAACTCTCGCCAAAATCTACCGTTCGTTACTGCATTGTCACTATAAACTCTCGCCAAAATGCACCGTACGTTGGTGTATTGTCACTATAAACTCTCGCCAAATTGTATCGTACGTTGGTGTATTGTCCCTATAAACTCTCGCCAAATTGTATCGTACGTTGGTGTATTGTCACTATAAACTCTCGCCAGAATGTACTGTACGTTGGTGTATTGTCAATATATACTTTCGCCAAAATGCACCGTACGTTGGTGTATTGTCACTATAAACTCTTACCAAAATATACCGTTCGTTACTACATTGCTACTATAACCTTTTACCAAAATCAAGAAGTTTCATATTCTTAAAAGTAAGGTTAATAAAACACATATTCTAAAATTAACTGAAAACAGTACTATGATTGAAATTATAATTTATCCAATTTGTTTACCTTGCAGTGTTAGTAAGACAAAGTCCTATATTTTTGTATTTCAAAGCGGTGTATTTTATTCGAATATCGCATCGTTTTATATATCTCTGTCACGTTGATTCACTGTTATACTTCTGCAGGCATTGCCAGAAAGTGTGAAGAAAAGTTCAATTTAACGATAGAAGACAATATAAATGTCATCAATAACTACCCTAGAGGGATAGCTGACGATTATATGTGGAAACTTCGGGGAAACTGGAGTACACCCGAAAAGATCATTCCGTTTCCTGTGATAGTAACCGCGTTTGACAAGACGTATTACCCGCAGGCAATGGGACTGTTCTACTCCATTGACAAGCTTCTGATGACTAACAAGAAATATGCTGGACAGATAAAAGTGATTGCGTACGATATGGGAATTTCAAAACGCCAGGTTAAAGTGGTACGTAGATTCTATCCTGATGGTATATAGATTTATTCTTGGTGGTATATTTATTCTATCCTGGTGGTACGTTGATTCCATCTTCGTGGCAACCTGATTCTATCTCGCTTAGTGACGTAGATTATATTTTGGTGGCAACTTGATTTTGTCTCTCTTAGTGACGTAGATTATATCTTGGTGGAAACTTGATTTTATATCTCTTAGTGACGTAGATTATATCTTGGTGGTAACTTGATTCTGTCTCTCTTAGTGACGTAGATTATATCTTGGTGGCAACTTGATTCTGTCTCTCTTAGTGTGACGTAGAGTATATCTTGGTGGCAACTTGATTCTATTTCTCTTAGTGACGTAGATTATACCTTGGTGGCCACTTGATTCTGTCTCTTATAGTGACGTAGATTATATTTTTGTGGCAACTTGATTCTATCTCTCTTAGTGACGTAGATTATATCTTAGTGGCAACTTGAATTTGTCTCTCTTAGTGACCTAGATTATATCTCGGTGGCAACTTGATTCTATCTCTCTTAGTGTGACGTAGATTACATCTTGGTGGCAACTTGATTTTGTCTCTCTTAGTGACGTAGTTTACATTTTGGTGGCAACTTGATTCTATCTCTCTGAGTGACGTAGATTACATCTTGATGGCAACTTTATTCTGTCTCTTATAGTGACGTAGATTATATCTTGGTGGCAACTTGATTCTATCTCTCTTAGTGACGTAGATTATATCTTGGTGGTAACTTGATTTTGTCTCTCTTAGTGACGTAGATTATATCTTGGTGGCAACTTGATTCTGTCGCTCTTAGTGACGTAGATTATATCTTGGTGCCAACCTGATTCTGTCGCTCTTAGTGACGTAGATTATATCTTGGTGGCAACTTGATTCTGTTGCTCTTAGTAACGTAGATTATATCTTGGTGGCAACTTGATTCTATCTCTCTTAGTGACGTAGATTATATCTTGGTGGCAACTTGATTCTATCTCTCTTAGTGGTACAAAGATTCTATTCTGGTGGTACAAAGATGTTATCTTGGTAGTACAAAGATTCTATTCTGGTGGTACAAAGATCCTATCCTGGTGGTACAGAGATCTTATCCTGGTGGTACAAAGATTCTATCCTGGTAATACAAAGATTCTATCCTAATGGTACAAACATTCTATCCTGGTAGTACAAAGATTATATTCTGGTGGTACAAAGATTCTATCCTGGTGGTACAAAGATTATAGCCTGCTTGTACAAAGATTTTATCCTGGTGGTACAAAGATCCAATCCTGGTGGTACAAAGATTCTATCCTGGTGGTATATATCCTGGTGGCACAAAGATCCTATCCTGGTGGTACAAAGATCCTATCCTGGTGGCACAAAGATATTATCCTGATGGTACAAAGATTCTATCCTTGTGGTACAAAGATTCTAACCTGGTGGTACAAAGATTCTATCTTTGTGGTACAAAGATTCTGTCCTGGGGGGTACAAAGATTCTTTCCTGGTGGCACAAAGATCCTATCTTGGTCCTTTCCTGGTGGTACAAAGATCCTATCCTGGTGGTACAAAGATTCTGTCCTGGTGGCACAAAGATTCTATCTTGGTGGTACAAAGATCCTATCCTGGTGGTACAAAGATTCTGTCCTGGTGGTACAAAGATCTTATCCTGGTGGTACAAAGATTATATCCTGGTGGTATCTATCCTGGTGGTATTAAGATTCTATCCTGGTGGTACAAAGATTCTGTCCTGGTGGTACAAAGATCTTATCCTCTTGGGTTCTATCCTGGTGGTACAAAGATTCTATCCTGGTGGTACAAAGATTCTATCTTGGTGGTACAAAGATTCTATCCTGGTGGCACAAAGATTCTATATTGGTGGTACAAAGATTCTATCTTGGTGGTACAAAGATTCTGTCCTGGTGGTACAAAGATTCTATCTTGGTGGTACAAAGATTCTATCCTGGTGGCACAAAGATTCTATATTGGTGGTACAAAGATTCTATCTTGGTGGTACAAAGATTCTGTCCTGGTGGTACAAAGATCTTATCCTGGTGGTACAAAGATTCTATCCTGGTTGTACGTAGATCATATCCTGGTGGTATGATGATTCTATCCTTGTGGTACAAAGATTATATCCTGGTGGTACAAAGATTCTATCTTGGTGGTACAAAGATTCTGTCCTGGGGGTACAAAGATTCTTTCCTGGTGGCACAAAGATCCTATCCTGGTCCTTTCCTGGTGGTACAAAGATCCTATCCTGGTGGCACAAAGATCCTATCCTGGTCCTTTCCTTGTGGTACAAAGATCCTATCCTGGTGGTACAAAGATTCTGTCCTGGTCGCACAGAGATTCTATCTTGGTGGTACAAAGATCCTATCCTGGTGGTACAAAGATTCTGTCCTGGTGACACAATGGGGTGATTGGATTGATTTTTCTACAGTATTGATAACGAGACCGCTCTGGTAAAGTACTATCTGTTTTATAATCTCCATGACTGAACTTCTGTATGTGTGACAGGTAAATGAGGGGCCATCTATGACCGATTCATATAACCATCACATCAGTTCTGTAATATGTTTGATATCACTATGCTTGACAATCTGTGATCGACTTAGTCATCAACATTTGTATTATATTAAGTTTGTAATAGAACCAAGGTGGCTATTTGATTGTTTTATTCTTCATCCATTATGGATGTAAGATTTTTTTATATTTCTGGTAGTGCCGTAATGGGCAATATGTGATTGATTAATTCAATCTATCATGTAAGTTTTGTCCTTTTTATAAGAACTCTGTCCTGTGGTATTTATAATATTACCATGAATGGAAATTTGTGATTTGTCCACTATAATGAATATTTCTGTTACTGTGTTAACCTGATAAAGTTTATGCTAGTTTGCATTGAATATAAAATTAAAAGCATTGTTGTGTGCAATTGATTGGGGGAAAACAACAATAAAGTGAAAAAAGTTACATACCAGGTAGATTAAATAGCATGGCTGAACATCACGTTTAAAGATTGTATTAATTTTTACAGAGTCACTTGAATAAAAAAAAAGCACAAAATTCAATTTGTTTTCCATTATCAAGTTATATAACTTAATGTCGCTTAAAATCATGAAGCTGTACTCTTTGTTTATTTAATAGTCTTAAAAAGCATTAGAACTATGATTTTAACATCCCTCTGGGCTATTTTATCAACATAATAGCCTCTTTAAATGCCAATACTGATATGTTCTTCTTTCAAAATAAAAAAAAAGTGTGATCTCTCAAAAATCCATTATTTACAACACAAATTAATAACCCCCACCCCCTCCTCTGTTTAATACCCCCATTAACCTGCTTCCTTGTCTTGGGTTTTTTCTTGAAAGTGTGGAGTGGTAATCTGGCAGGGAATTGGGATTGGATAATTACATGTATGTACAGTAAAATGGAGTCACTGCATGAACTTATGTGCATGTTAAAAACCATATAATTATACTGTTTTAATTCTCGCTAAATTTTAACAATAAATATATTTCAGATACAGGAAAAATGTAATTGTGAGCTCCGGAGATTTCCATTTGAGGAGTTACCTGCCCATTTGCGAAAACTGCGGACGTATGCGTTCAAGCCTATCATTATACAGGTATATAGTTTTACCAGTGACCTATCCACATGTTATTAAGTCACTGGTTTTACTTACTTCAGTAATGGTGCCAACACTGCTTATAAAATATGACAGCATTTTGAAATACAATGTAGTGTGATAATCAATGTTATAATCGGTTTCATTTGTTCAATCATTTTACAATTAGTTAAATGATAATTTTAACAATTATTCATACAATAATTAATTTTCAAAAAAGCTTAAATTGCAATTAATTTTATTTTAATTTGTTGAAGCAAAAATATCCCAAAGGATATGAATAATTTATGGAAAAATAGTTTATTTTTTATACTAGAAACAGGGGCCTCTCAGATTTAAGTTATTTTTCTTTTTATAATTTTAAAAGGCAGAACTATGCAACAGTCTGTACATGTCTATTCACACGCGTACAACTATTTATTACAGAAATGTATGTACATGTAATTTGTACTAGCACAATCTTCTTATTAATCTAAACAAAAATTCATGAAGACTAACAACTAAAAAAGAACTTTTTCCCCACCCTGTTATGCACTCTCTGCTGAGGTAAATCAAATTAATTTATCTAACTGTAGCAGTTAATCTATTTATGGCACTTGCTGTTTTATTTTGCTTCACAGAAATTATTAATGGAGTTTGGCTTCGTCTGGTGGGTGGACAGTTCCGTCCGGTTTCTAACACCAGATGTCGATGCCGCAATAAAGTATGCCGTTGACAACAGCATGCTGTTTAAAGTGTCAACTTCCCCGAGAGAAGATATAAGCATCACTAAGCAAACGGACGTCCGAACATTTAAATTTCTTGAAGAAGATCCGTGTAAATTTAGACCATTTGGAGAGACGTGGGCAACAGTATTGTTGTTTCACTTTGACAAATTAACAAAAGCTGTAGTAAATGCCTGGACGGTGTGTGCTTTAAACAAAGATTGTATCGCACCGCCCGGAACAGAGGATAAAGGACTTTGTAATATGAAGCAACATTTTGATGGTCGCTGTCACCGTTTTGACCAGTCAGTATTGAGTATTGTGACACGGAGACTTTTTCATGAGCAAAACTCGTATCCATTAGATACGCGAGTAAATTCCCTGTATGTGGTAAAGCGTGGACATTTGGTGCACTATTTTGAATATTGTTTTGGGATATTAATGTATGGATGCGCAATGTAGCGTCTAAATTCAATAAAACTTGATCATGTTCCTTGAGATGCGTTTCTTATCTCTTATTAATTGTTTAAAACACATATGCCTTTCTGGTCAAACTAGCGAGATTAATTAAAATCTCCCAAAAACACTTTGATTCTCTGTATTCAGTAAACGGTGAGATTATTTTCAATCTACCGAATACCACAGTGATGATCTAGTGGCACTCACCTGGCATGCGAAAGAAAGTGGGTTCGATCCTCTGCCGGGTCATACCAGACTTGAAAATGGTACTAGAAGCTTCCACGCTTGGCACTCAGCATTGAGAGAAGTTCAAGGTCTGGTTGGGCCAGTGTCAGTATATTGTGACTAGGTAGGGTAGCATTCCATGCATCTGCTGCAGGATATTCCAGTGTGGCCGCGCTTAGAATACTATCTCACACAGATGCCATTATGATGACTGATAAATTGTTTAAAGCTGTGCTAAACAGCATGCAACAAAAGTCTGTATATGTCAGTATATAAAGTGAGATTATTTTCTATCTCCCAAATACACTTTGATTCTGTGAGACAGTATAATGAGACTATTTCCAATCTTCCAACACATTAATTCTGTGTGTCCTAGGGACGTCTGGGTCTTGGAGCACCTATGCCAATCACTAGATCACCCAACACTTCAAGTATTTGGGGATTACTTAATATCTATTTTTTATTGACACATCAATACGCACATGGTTAACTAACTAAAACATTGCTGCCTTTCATTTTTTTTTATTTAGAAATATATCAGTGGCTATATGGAATGAAGGCCACTTTTTTGATGATATTCTTCATAAAACTTGACAAGAGATTCATTGAGACGGGGCGTCACAACTGTAAGAGCCTCTTCAAAATGTTCCTTCTTCACTGTTTGACTGTTAATGTCTTCCTGCAGTGCAAACAGGGCTGCTTCATGACATACAGAGGTTATCTGAAATACAAAGTAAAACTATTGTTTAGGGTTTTACATGTTATACTGCCACTATCACCCTACAAGACAAACAGGGCTGCTTCGTGACATACAGAGGTTATCTGAAATACAAAGTAAAACTATTGTTCAGTGTTTTACATGTTTTACTGCCACTATCACCCTACAAGACAAACAGGGCTGCTTCGTGACATACAGAGGTTATCTGAAATACAAAGTAAAACTATTGTTCAGTGTTTTACATGTTTTACTGCCACTATAACCCTACAAGACAAACAGGGCTGCTTCGTGACATACAGAGGTTATCTGAAATACAAAGTAAAACTATTGTTCAGGGTATTACATGTTTTACTGCCACTATCACCCTACAAGACAAACAGGGCTGTTTCGTGACATTCAGAGGTTATCTGAAATACAAAGTAAAACTATTGTTTACGGTTTTACATGTTATACTGCCACTATCACCCTACAAGATAAACAGGGCTGCTTCGTGACATACAGAAGTTATCTGAAGTACAAAGTAAAACTATTGTTCAGTGTTTTACATGTTTTACTGCCACTATCACCCTACAAGATAAACAGGGCTGCTTCGTGACATACAGAGGTTATCTGAAATACAAAGTAAAACTATTGTTCAGTGTTTTACATGTTTTACTGCCACTATCACCCTACAAGACAAACAGGGCTGCTTCGTGACATACAGAGGTTATCTGAAATACAAAGTAAAACTATTGTTCAGTGTTTTACATGTTTTACTGCCACTATCACCCTACAAGACAAACAGGGCTGCTTCGTGACATACAGAGGTTATCTGAAATACAAAGTAAAACTATTGTTTAGGGTTTTACATGTTATACTGCCACTATCACCCTACAAGACAAACAGGGCTGTTTCGTGACATTCAGAGGTTATCTGAAATACAAAGTAAAACTATTGTTTAGGGTTTTACATGTTATACTGCCACTATCACCCTACAAGATAAACAGGGCTGCTTCGTGACATACAGAGGTTATCTGAAATACAAAGTAAAACTATTGTTCAGGGTTTTACATGTTTTACTGCCACTATCACCCTACAAAACAAACAGGGCTGCTGTGTGAATTACAGAGGTTATCTGAAATACAAAGTAAAACTATTGTTTACGGTTTTACATGTTTTACTGCCACTATCACCCTACAAAACAAACAGGGCTGCTGTGTGAATTACAGAGGTTATCTGAAATACAAAGTAAAACTATTGTTTACGGTTTTACATGTTATACTGCCACTATCACCCTACAAGACAAACAGGGCTGCTTCGTGACATACAGAGGTTATCTGAAATACAAAGTAAAACTATTGTTTAGGGATTTACATGCTTTACTGCCACTATCACCCTGCAAGACAAACAGGGCTGCTTCGTGACATACTGTGGTTATCTGAAATACAAAGTAAAACTATTGTTTAGGGTTTTACATGTTATACTGCCACTATCACCCTACAAGATAAACAGGGCTGCTTCATGACATACAGAGGTTATCTGAAATACAAAGTTACACTATTGTTTAGGGATTTACATGCTTTACTGCCACTATCACCCTACAAGACAAACAGGGCTGCTTCTTGACATACAGTGGTTATCTGAAACACAAAGTTAAACTATTGTTTAGGGTTTTACATGTTATACTGCCACTATCACCCTACAAGACAAACAGGGCTGCTTCGTGACATACAGAGGTTATCTGAAATACAAAGTAAAACTATTGTTTAGGGTTTTACATGTTTTACTGCCACTATCACCCTACAAAACAAACAGGGCTGCTGTGTGAATTACAGAGGTTATCTGAAATACAAAGTAAAACTATTGTTTACGGTTTTACATGTTTTACTGCCACTATCACCCTACAAAACAAACAGGGCTGCTGTGTGAATTACAGAGGTTATCTGAAATACAAAGTAAAACTATTGTTTACGGTTTTACATGTTATACTGCCACTATCACCCTACAAGACAAACAGGGCTGCTTCGTGACATACAGAGGTTATCTGAAATACAAAGTAAAACTATTGTTTAGGGATTTACATGCTTTACTGCCACTATCACCCTACAAGACAAACAGGGCTGCTTCGTGACATACTGTGGTTATCTGAAATACAAAGTAAAACTATTGTTTAGGGTTTTACATGTTATACTGCCACTATCACCCTACAAGATAAACAGGGCTGCTTCATGACATACAGAGGTTATCTGAAATACAAAGTTACACTATTGTTAAGGGATTTACATGCTTTACTGCCACTATCACCCTACAAGACAAACAAGGCTGCTTCTTGACATACAGTGGTTATCTGAAACACAAAGTTAAACTATTGTTTAGGGTTTTACATGTTATACTGCCACTATCACCCTACAAGACAAACAGGGCTGCTTCGTGACATACAGAGGTTATCTGAAATACAAAGTAAAACTATTGTTTAGGGTTTTACATGTCATACTGCCACTATCACCCTACAAGACAAACAGGGCTGCTTGGTGACATACAGAGGTTATCTGAAATACAAAGTAAAACTATTGTTTAGGGTTTTACATGTTTTACTGCCACTATCACCCTACAAGACAAACAGGGCTGCTTCATGACATACAGAGGTTACCTGAAATACAAAGAAACACTATTGTTTAGGGATTTACATGATTTATTGCCACTATCACCCTACAAGACAAACAGGGCTGCTTCTTGACATTATCACTATACAAGTTATACGCAAGCAACAAACACAAACAGGCGAGTTATGGACATGATGTGGCTTTCAGATGATACAATAACAAAATATTCTGTACATATTAACATACAGTTTAATAATGAAGCTGGTTAATAAACTTTGTGATAACAAGCATCTCAGACTTCAGATTCAATGTCAGGGTGTGAGGGTATGCATGCCTCAGATAGCCACAATGTCAGGGTGTGAGGGTATGCATGCCTCAGATAGCCACACAATCACAGTGTGAGGGTATGCATGCCTCAGATAGTCACAACGTCATGGGTGTGAGGGTATGCATGCCTCAGATAGTCACAACATCAAGGTGTGAGGGTATGAATGCCTCAGATAGCCACAACGTTAGGGTGTGAGGGTATGCATGCCTCAGATAGCCACAACATTAGGGTGTGAGGGTATGTATGCCTCAGATAGCCACACAATCAGGGTGTGAGGGTATGCATGCCTCAGATAGCCATAACATCAGGGTGTGAGGGTATGTATGCCTCAGATAGCTAGCAATCAGGGTGTGAGGGTATGCATGCCTCAGATAGCCACAACATCAGGGTGTGAGGGTATGCATGCCTCAGATAGACACACAATCAGGGTGTGAGGGTATGCATGCCTCAGATAGTCACAACGTCAGGGTGTGAGGGTATGCATGCCTCAGATAGCCACACAATCAGGGTGTGAGGGTATGCATGCCTCAGATAGCCACACAATCAGGGTGTGAGGGTATGCATGCCTCAGATTGCCACAACATCATGGTGTGATGGTATGCATGCCTCAGATAGCCACACAATCAGGGTGTTAGGGTATGCATGCCTCAGATAGTCACAACATCAGGGTGTGAGGGTATGCATGCCTCAGACAGTGACAACATCAGGGTGTGAGGGTGTGCATGCCTCAGATAGTCACAACATCAGGGTGTGAGGGTATGCATGCCTCAGATTGCCACAACATCAGGGTGTGAGGGTATGCATGCCTCAGATAGCCACACAATCAGGGTGTGAGGGCATGCATGCCTCAAATAGTCACGTCAGGGTGTGAGGGTATGCATGCCTCAGATAGTCACAACGTCAGGGTGTGAGGGTATGCATGCCTCAGAAAGCCACAACATCAGGGTGTGAGGGTATGCATGCCTCAAATAGCCACACAATCAGTGTGTTAGGGTATGCATGCCTCAGATAGTCAAAACGTCAGGGTGTGAGGGTATGCATGCCTCAGATAGTCACAACATCAGGGTGTGAGGGTATGCATGCCTCAGATAGTCACAACATCAGGGTATGAGGGTATGCATGCCTCAGATTGCCACAACATCAGTGTTTGAGGGTATGCATGCCTCAGATTGCCACAACATCAGGGTGTGAGGGTATGCATGCCTCAGATAGCCAAGCAATCAGGGTGTGAGGGTATGCATGCCTCAGATAGTCACAACATCAGGGTGTGAGGGTATGCATGCCTCAGATAGTCACAACATCAGGGTGTGAGGGTATGCATGCCTCAGATAGCCACAACATCAGGGTGTGAGGGTATGAATGCCTCAGATAGCCACAACATCAGGGTGTGAGGGTATGTATGCCTCAGATAGCCACAATGTCAGGGTGTGAGGATATGCATGCCTCAGATAGCCACAATGTCAGGGTGTGAAGGTATGCATGCCTCAGATAGCCACAACGTAGATTCATTCTACATGCAGTTGACCTTGAGAAGATAAAAGTCATGCCAGCTTCAATAAAATGTTTATTTCCCTGTATACAAGGATATTTAGCTTTTATCAATGTAGTCATATTGTAAATTGTAACTGATAATTATGTATATTTTCATTTTGAAAAAAACATAACCTGATATCAGACCCATACAAGCTTGATGATACTAGGTTTATCTTTAATGTCGTGCCAATACATATATATATCATTATTGGCTAATTTGTTTTTGCATGTCAGAATTTCATTTTATAACTCAAGTGTTAATGACTGAAATGCATTAAATTTCACATAGTCTTGGTCACACATCAAAAAAGTTATGTATCCTTAACTGGATAATAAATTATCAGTACATGTATGTAAATTCGCCCTACAGTTCTTGGGGCTGTTTCACTAACATTCGTGTTTACAAACTGCTTAGTGTTAATTTGAAGTTAAGAAAAAACTCCGGGAATATCATTTAGTGTCTCGCTGATCATTTTGATATGTTTCATAAGCCTTGTTAATATGAATCTTTTAAAAATTAGCAAAAATACTGCACAATTGACATGTTCGAATTCTGAGGTGTCATATTTTGTTCATATGAAAATCTTAAGACTCACAAAGGTTAGAGAACTGACCCCAGACGTGTTACATGTTAAATCTTGATACATAATCAATTGCAACCATTTCTATTGAGGCAAGTGATTCTATAGTCAAAGAGAATATAACAAGAAATGTCACTGGTAAGTGTTGCATGCCCCCAAAATGGTCTGTGAAAATAACAATATATGTTATAATAGGTAGCAATGTATCCATGAATATCAAAGGTAATGGAGTGACATTTCAGACTAGACATGCAATTTCATGTTTTTTTAAAAATTTAAGTGTGACCTTGAACTTTGTGTAACCTTGACCTTGACATCTGATGTAGCGGTCTGGGTATTTCTACAGGTAAATGCAGGTGACACATCATTTGTGTCAAGCTATTTTAAAATCCCTCCATGTAAGACAAAGTTACAGACCAGACATGAAATATCAAACAACTGAAAGTGTGACCTTGAGGTAAGGTTCTGGGTCTTAACATGACACGTCATCATGTCATGTTGACCAATTGATAAATTGAGCCAAGTGTTTTTGAAATCCATCAATGTATGATAAAATTACAGGACAGACATGAAATCACAAACAGACTCAAAGTGTTGTCATACAAACTCAAAGTGTGACCTTGACCTTTGAGGTACGGGTGTGGGTCTTACTCGCGATACGTCATCATGTTATGTTGATCATTTGTAGCCAGTATTAACAAAAAATCGATCTATGCATGACAAAGTTACAAGCCAGACACGAAAAACCGGACGGACGGACTGACTGACACTGCGATTACTATATGCAGCCCCAAAAATGTTTGGGGGGCATAAAAATATGAAGATATTACATGTACTATATTTACCTCTGCACCTGAGCATCCTGAGGTCCTCTGAGACAGCCAAGATGATGTAACATCTTCATCAACAGGCATTTTGCGGAGATGAATGTTGAATATCTCAGATCGTGTATCAAGGTCAGGAAGTGGAACATAAAGCACCCGGTCTATCCGTCCTGGGCGGAGTAAAGCCTGTAATTTTAATTTAAGTCAGTAGAAGTCATTGTATTTGTTCCCCTACCTTCCATCACCACTAATTATTATTAACAAGAATTCCGCGGAATGATATGTCTCGCGTGTCTGATTTGACCGTTAATACACATAAAGGAGAGGAAAAAATTAAAATATTATATTCATGCAAGAGTTATCTAACTTAGTTAATGTAGTAGGTTTAATGACTAAGAAATATTGTAGGAAGTATTGTGTGAAGTTTCGATCAAATACATTGAGTGATTTTTAAGATATGATCTTGATGGTAGTTGCACAAAAAACTTTAACCAGTATTTTCAAGTAAAACATATTAAAAAAAAAACAACAAAAAACTTTAACCAGTATTTCCAAGCAAAACATATTTATAAAAAAATAAATAAAAAAATAAAAATAAAATATTTCTAAGTAAAACAAAAAAATAAAAAACAAGAAATGTCACTGGTAAGTGTCGCATGCCCCCCAAATGGTCGTTGAAAAATAACAAGCAGCAGTGTTGTTTGCCTAATTAGCGTGTGTCTCACTTGTGTTTGTATCATAACAATTTGATGACCCAATTAACTTACCTGTCAGTAGAGATAAGATACATGAAGCGATAAGTTACAGGTTTGGGATCAGCAATAATCACCTTCGGCGGTTTGCCTTTCATCTTCATGCGGTGATAAAAAATTCGAAATAACAAGTGAGAAATCAATAGATTTTAATATGGAGGGACCGAAAAACGAATTCGAAATAGTGAAAAATTCGAATTACTGGAATTTGATATATCCAGAGTTAATTAATATAGAAATAGAAGGAGAAAAAATGGAACGGAATTCAAATTTGAGATAACCGGAATTTCAAAATAAAAGAGTTTGCGTTGGTGAGTAACAACTGTATAGTGTAAAAACAAAAACTTAACATTGGAGGTAAATGCAAAATTCAGCATCAAACAATGTCAATGGACCTTGAAATGTAGGTCACAATTAGCATCTGCAGTATATAATGTGATGCAGGGTGTTAGTTGTAACTATGATCCAAGTATGAGTATCCTAGCACTAAGTCTTGTACCTGTTGAGAAATAGTGTAAATACGAAAACTTAGCGTTGGAGACACCGCCGCCACTGTCGCTGTCGATGGAAAAGCATCACCTTAATCTCGTCTCTCCTTTCGCAGCGAGACAAAAATGAGTGTCAACAACAAGCAGTTGATTAAAGGATTTTTTCAAGGATTGATCATTTGTTAGTTGTGCCTCTCCCACACACATAATGGTTACTGCTGTTCTCCACATTTCTCGTAAAGATCTTATTTTCATGACAGAAAAATGGAAACTAGACAAAGCATTTCTAGCAGACAAATGAATCTTCCAGATATACATGGAAATACATGGATATACAAATAAATCACCCAGACACACTCACGTTCCAGTGAAGAAACCTGTTTGTCAATCTACTTACCATAGTTTTAGTTATAACATAAAACATGTTGAGATAATTGAAATTCATATAACTTCTCAGATAAATGTCATATTTAGCATATAATTTCATACATACCATAGTCGATCAAGAGAAGAGAAAATCAAATAATGTATTGTTTATCAATACTAATGCAGGCATTTTTATCTGAATACTACTTGGCCCCAAGTGTTTCTACATGTACAAACAAATAAACAAAAGTGTAATTTATGGGATATTGGTGGCAGGTTGTCATGTTATGTGAGAACTGAAGTGAAGTTAGTTGAACTTCAATGGCTCAAACCCAATGAGACTTGACAAAATAGTTAGAGTTGAGGGTTGTTCAAGCCAAATATTGTTCAAAATCATAACATACATGTACATGTGTATAATGTAACATCGAGATAAGAATTTGGCAGGAACCAGGTAAGTGGTTCAAGTTATATATGGTGTTCCAGCCGCCCATGTTCCAGCCAATGAGGTTTTAGTGGATTTACAAATTGCACAATACATGTTGAAGTACAGGGCAGACACAAAAGTGTAGATGGACGGACAACAGAATCAAGTAATTCTATAGTTCTGAAACTGGTTTTCAACTAGCATTGGACTAACAAAATAATTCATTACACAGAGTGCATTTAATGATTTTCAGTGATCGTTGAGTAATTTTTGTGAAGATCCTCTGGAAAATAAGAATTTTAGAGTTTACTCAAAAAACTGGTCAACATGGCAACCAATATACCTTATCTATCATGTCTGGTCTGTTGGTGGCAGCAACAATTGTCACATCATTCAATCTCTCAACTCCATCAATCTCCGTCAGCAGCTGGGCCAGAACCCTATCTGCAACATTACTGCTACCTGATGAACTGAAATAAAGTTGGTACACAACATTCAAAGTTAAGGCATGGTCATATGTATGTATTTTAACAGGGATATATGTTTCATGGATAAATATGTAAAACAGCAAGACTTAGTGTGTTTAAAATTGGATGAGGAATACAGATGGTATCATCAGAATTTTTGTCATTTTAGTAAATGACCTCTCTGACCAAAAATCTCTACAAGAGTGACAAAGAAGGCCTGACAACCTTATCTGAATTTTAACAAGAGCTGTCAGAGGGACAGCGCGCTCGACTATTCGAATATTTGTCATAGAAGTACAAATTTGATTGAGACTGATGACTAATCCAAGCAAATGAGAGTTATCTAACTTACAAAATTGACAAAATTGAGTAGGTCTTATAACTGCAATACCTTGTATGAAGTTTCAATTAAATACATGCAGTGACTTGAGTTATAAAATTTCTAAGTCAAACAAAGGCCATAATTTGCAAAAACATCTGGTAAGAGTTATCCCACTTGATTGATTTAGTTTGTTTCATGACTACAAAGCCATATGTAAAGTTTCAATCAAATACATTGAGTGGTTGGTGTAATATGGACTTGACAGTACTTGCACACAAAACTTTAACCAAAAATTCTAAGTCAAACAACAGCAATAATTATTATTATATTCATGTAAGAGTTACCTAACTTAGTTATTGTAGTAGGGTTAATGACTGGGAAGGCTTGTGTAAAGTTTCAATCAAATACATTGAGTGGTTGGTGAGATATGGACTTGATGGTAATTGCATGCAAAATAACCAGATTTTCTAAGTCAAACAAGGGCAATAATTTGAAATATATTCAAGCAAGAGTTATCTAACTTAGTTATTGTAGTAGGGTTGATGACTGGGAAGGCTTGTGTAACGTTTCAATCAAATACATTGAGTGGTTGGTGAGATATGGACTTGATGGTAATTGCATGCAAAACTTAATCAGATTTTTTAAGTCAAACAAGGGCAATAATATGCATTATATTCATGCAAGAGTTATCTAACTTAGTAATTGTAGAATGTTGATGACTTGGAAGGCTTTCATAAAGTTTCAATTAAACACATTGTGTGGTTGGTGAGATATGGACTTGCACGCAAAACTTTAACCAGAATTTCTTAGTCAAACAAGGGCAATTATTTGCATTATATTCATGCAAGAGTTATCTAACTTAGTTATTGTAGTAAGATTGATGACTAGAAAAGCTTGTGTAAAGTTTCAAGTTAATACATACAATGGTTACTGAGATATGGACTTGATAGTACTTACACGCAAAACTTTAACCAGATTTTCTAGGCCAAACAAGGGCAATATTTTGAATTATATTCAAGCAAGAGTTATCTAACTTAGTTATTATAGTGGGGTTGATGACTACGAAGGCTTACATGGAGTGGTTGGTGAGATATAGACTTGATGGTATTTGCATGCAAAACTTTGACCAGAATTTCGAAGTCAAAGAAGGGCAATAATTTGCATTATATTCATGCAAGAATTATCTAACTAATTGAAGTAGGGTTGATGACTAGGAAGGCTTGTGTAAAGTTACAAGTCAATACATGCACTGGTAACTGAGATAGGGACTTGCATGCAAAACTTTAACCAAGGTGTGACACCGACGCCTGGGTGCGTAGAAAAGCTCTCTTTATTCTCCGAATAGTCGAGCTAAAAAAACAGTATTTTCAGAGGAAGTAAGTAAAGTGATCATATCAGATTTTTGACAGTTAGAAAAAACAAAAATCTGAATGAAAATTGTGACCATATTATACTCATCATTCGAAGTTCTTCTGACAGTGAGTACGTACTGAACTGATCAATAACTGTCATTTACCAATGATGTACACATGTCTGTCAGCAGCAATATAACACTACTCCAGTCTTATCACAAGTAACAGTTTATGTCCTCCAATCCACCTGTCATCACAGTTTCACGTCCATCCTGAAACCTCCTATATGTTTGAACACAATCATCTTTAAACAAAATGGAACTTGTGGTAATGCGATGAAAACAATGGTCTTTATATGGCAGAAGATGAAAACATCCATTTACCAAAAAGACACATTTTTCACCCAACATCCTGGTGTATTTCTTTCCAAATCAACCAGTGTGTTTTGATTATATTTTATTTTATTGCAGCACGTGTCATGCAAATTAAACCAGATCCAACACTGTAATATGCATGCCTGTAGGGACAACTAGACATGTTAAGTTACTTGCCCCTATAAGTTTCTTCTTTCTTATTCATTTTCAAATAAATTTACTATAGTATTTTCGAAACTTTGTGTTTTCTGAACACTTTAATCAAATGTTATAATCACAAGTACTGTACATCTCACCTGCCTCTCTCTATAGCCAAGGCATCTATCTCATCAAAGAATATAATTGAAGGGGCTGCAGCTCTTGCTTTTCTAAACACCTCTCTCACCGCTCGCTCAGATTCTCCTACCCATTTACTGAACAACTCGGGACCCTGGAATAGACGCAGAATTATAGATGGTGTGCATCGATAACCTTCAAACACGAGTGCAGAGCAATCAGTATATTCATTTAATGTATCGGGAAACTTTAGTTACAGATGGGAAATTACTTTTCCATATTTTGTTAACAACCATAACACAAATATTTCCAAGTTTTCTTTTCACTTCGGAACAAAGCTATCCATCGAAATTCAGTTTATTATCTTACAAAAGTTTGAAAGTAGATAATATTTCTTTATGGTTTTTAGTAGCCATCTTTGACCTAATTTAACTTAAAAGCAATCCAAAATTATATTTTGAAGTCTGGAACCTATCCACAAAATTGTATCAAAATATTTTGAAGGACACTGTTATAGTTACACGTATCAAGTAGAATCATTTTTCCATTTAAGATTCTGTGACCTTGACAAGTTTAAAAATAAAAAATTCTTTCCAAAAAATATCACAAAATATATCTTAATACAGGAAACAACAATTTAATGTTACAGAGTGTAAACCAATTTTCTATTTTAGTAATGGTGACCATGACCCATTTTTGCTCAAAGGCGACTTCCTATATATCTGGTAGTAGAAAAATGAATAGTGCTGACCACTTAGGCCAGAGGTTGTGGTTTCGATCCCAGACTCAACCCAATGACAACAACACACTGTACAACCAATAATTAAATCCAGAAAGCTTTGAACACAAACTCTTGAGCAATTTATATAACAATGCAGCTCAAATGAAGCATGAGATTTTAACACAATCAATCTAAAATAAATACATTTAATATTTTAATAGAGGTACACTAATATTCAAAAGCATCGAATGGTCAATGATATTATAAAATATGTGTCTTACAAGCCCAAATGTTCAAAACAACATAACCGGTCACGAATTGTTATCTTCATTAAAAGTGTAAAAATTAATGGTAATCTACTTTAACTTTTCTTATCTATCAAAATGCACTGATAAAAAGCACTTTAAGCTGTGTTAAAGCAACACATCCACGTTTAAACTTTTTTAAAAAAAATTTCAATTGAGTTGTGAGCACATATCCCATACATAAATATATGGTCAGTGAGCTGTATATGTGCTAACAAACACTATCCAGAATGCTTTAGAATTATAAAAAAAGATGTTCAAATTATGAAGCGTGACAAACGCTTTATAAATTATTTTTAAATTGCCGAGGATTCCAACTTGGCTTCAAATTGAATTATGCGAGTCGTATTAAAAAACTTCACGTTTTAGTGCGTAGTGTACTTTACCTGCCTTGAAAGTCATTTTGACAATTTTTTTTGACTCGGGTGAGTTACACGCTTGTTTTATAAAGTGCTAGTCACGCATTATAATTTGGGCATCATTTTGTTCGGGATTGTGTTTATATGCTCATATACAGCTAATTGATCATATGTTTGTATGGGAAATGTGCTCATAACTCAATTAAATTTTTTTTTTTAAAAGTTCAAACGTGGATGTGTTGCTACAAAAATAGAAAAATCAACATTGATTAGTAGCACATGCTTACATGTTCTAACTATATACCAAATTTCAACTAAAAGGGTTGTTAAAACTCTGTAACAATCAACTGTCATTTTGAAATGTTTAGTTTAGACTTGATTTTATTAAACAATACACCAATGTGCAACATACTACTTGTACAACAGTTATCCAATTATACCTTCACTGCAATAAAGTTAAGCCCACTCTCTGTAGCTAATGCTTTGGCAATCATTGTCTTAGAGCACCCTGGGGGACCATACATCAGTATGCCCCTTGGTGGAGATATGCCCATACGTGTAAATGCCTGTGGATGCTTTAGTGGCCATTCTACAGCTTGTTTAAGTTTCAGCTTCACCTCTGCCTGACCCCCAATGTCACTCCAGAGTACCTATTAAAAGATAAAAGATAATGCTGTGTTGTAACCACAGTTCCCATTCTTAAATCCTTAATATGTCAAGATTTACGACTGATTTACCGTCTTCTGTAACAGTTACAATACAGTTGGTGATCACAACCATCCATATATTATGTACAGGTGAGTCTGGTTTGTACACTACCGATGCTAGTGGCTTGTCCTAGAATATTGTTCTGGAATACAGGTGAGTCTGGTATGTACACTACTGATGCTAGTGGCTTACCCTAGAATATTGTTCTGGAATACAGGTGAGTCTGTATGTACACTACTGATGCTAGTGGCTTACCGTAGAATATTGTTCTGGAATACAGACGAGTCTGGTATGTACACTACTGATGCTAGTGGCTTGTCCTGGAATATTGTCCTAGAATACAGGTGAGTCTGGTATGTACACTACTGATGCTAGTGGTTTACCCTAGAATATTGTTCTAGAATACAGGTGAGTCTGGTATGTACACTACTGATGCTAGTGGCTTACCCTAGAATATTGTTCTGGAATACAGGTGAGTCTGTATGTACACTACTGATGCTAGTGGCTTACCCTAGAATATTGTTCTGGAATACAGACGAGTCTGGTATGTACACTACTGATGCTAGTGGCTTACCCTAGAATATTGTTCTGGAATACAGGTGAGTCTGGTATGTACACTACTGATGCTAGTGGCTTACCCTAGAATATTGTTTTGGAATACAGGTGAGTCTGGTATGTACACTACTGATGCTAGTGGCTTACCCTAGAATATTGTTCTGGAATACAGGTGAGTCTGGTATGTACACTACTGATGCTAGTGGCCTGTCCTAAAATCTTGTTCTGGAATACAGGTGAGTCTGGTATGTACACTACTGATGCTAGTGGCTTACCCTAAAATATTGTTCTAGAATACAGGTGAGTCTAGAATATTGTTCTGGTATAGATAAATGGAAGTTAGCAAAGAGTAGATTACCTCCGATAGAGATAGATATAAGGTACTTAAAGTGGATTACCTTTGGTACTTCTAGCTGTACCTCTCTCATGGCACTTGGCTGTACTATTCCAACACCATATCGCATGTCATCCATCTGTATACACAACGGTCTGTTACTGTCAGTACATTGCTTCATCGCATGCAGACTGGCTGTAACATTTGTAAATAAAATATAGTTTTTATTCCTTATATAAAAACTCTTAAATACATATGTAGATGGAATGTTCATTTTTACATTTACAAAATCTTTTCTTCAGAACACCGATGTTTTCACATCTGAATAGAAAAATAAAATACTAAAATAGTCTTCTTGTTCTGATAATATGTTCGAGACAGGACTGTCAATTATGACCCGATGTTAATCTCTCGACATTGAGACAGGATTGTCAATTATGACCCGATGTTAATCTCTCGACTTTGAGACAGGACTGTTACGTGTAATTATGACCTGATGTTAATCTCTAGACACTGAGACAGGATTGTCAATTATGACCCGATGTTAATCTCTCGACTTTGAGACAGGATTGTTACGTGTAATTATGACCTGATGTTAATCTCTCGACATTGAGACAGGATTGTCAATTATGACCCGATGTTAATCTCTCGACTTTGAGACAGGACTGTTACGTGTAATTATGACCTGATGTTAATCTCTAGACACTGAGACAGGATTGTCAATTATGACCCGATGTTAATCTCTCGACTTTGTGACAGGATTGTTACGTGTAATTATGACCTGATGTTAATCTCTAGACACTGAGACAGGATTGTTAATTATGACCTGATGTTAATCTCTCGACTTTGAGACAGGCTTGTCAATTATGACCTGATGTTAATCTCTAGACACTGAGACAGGATTGTTAATTATGACCTGATGTTAATCTCTAGACACTGAGACAGGATTGTTAATTATGACCTGATGTTAATCTCTCGACTTTGAGACAGGCTTGTTAATTTTGACCTGATGTTAATCTCTCAACTTTGAGACAGGATTGTTAATTATGACCTGATGTTAATCTCTCGACTTTGAGACAGGCTTGTTAATTATGACCTGATGTTAATCTCTTGACATTGAGACAGGATTGTCAATTATGACCTGATGTTAATCTCTCAACTTTGAGACAAGATTGTTACATGTAATTATGACCCGATGTTAATCTCTCGACTTTGAGACAGGATTGTTACGTGTAATTATGACCTGATGTTAATCTCTAGACACTGAGACAGGATTGTCAATTATGACCCGATGTTAATCTCTCGACTTTGAGACAGGATTGTTACGTGTAATTATGACCTGATGTTAATCTCTAGACACTGAGACAGGATTGTTAATTATGACCTGATGTTAATCTCTCGACTTTGAGACAGGCTTGTCAATTATGACCTGATGTTAATCTCTAGACACTGAGACAGGATTGTTAATTATGACCCGATGTTAATCTCTAGACACTGAGACAGGATTGTTAATTATGACCTGATGTTAATCTCTCGACTTTGAGACAGGCTTGTTAATTTTGACCTGATGTTAATCTCTCAACTTTGAGACAGGATTGTTAATTATGACCTGATGTTAATCTCTTGACATTGAGACAGGATTGTCAATTATGATCTGATGTTAATCTCTCGACATTGAAACAGGATTGTTAATTATGACCTGATGTTAATCTCTCGACTTTGAGACAAGACTGTTACATGTAATTATGACCCGATGTTAATCTCTCAACTTTGAGACAGGACTGTTACATGTAATTATGACCTGATGTTAATCTCTAGACACTGAGACAGGATTGTTAATTATGACCTGATGTTAATCTCTCGACTTTGAGACAGGCTTGTTAATTTTGACCTGATGTTAATCTCTCAACTTTGAGACAGGATTGTTAATTATGACCTGATGTTAATCTCTCGACATTGAGACAGGATTGTTAATTATGACCTGATGTTAATCTCTCGGCATTGAAACAGGATTGTTAATTATGACCTGATGTTAATCTTTCAACTTTGAGACAGGATTGTTAATTATGACCTGATGTTAATCTCTCAGGACTGTTCAACAAGACTGTTTATTTTGATGTAAAATCTGATGTTTGTCTCTCCTGACTTTAACCAGTGTGGAATGTTCAACATTTTATAGATTAAATTTGAAAACGGATCTTTCATTTCAGTGAGCCAGGAGACAAGCAATAGCTATTTAACACTTGTTATTAAAACCTCTACTTGATTAATGTGATATTTATACCAACTGTTTTAAGTGATGAACATTACTGCCATTGGCATACATTGTATACAAATACACAGCCGTTCTACCAAAATGAATTTAGCCATTTATAATCATGTACCTTCTTTACAGAGTGCTGCCAAGTCAGCACCAACATATCCATGGGCGGCATCAGCCACCGTTTCAATGTGTTCTGTTGTAAGGTCATGCTGTATCTTCAATAGAAGTTTCTGTAATATCTGCAATACAAGTGTCAATTAATTTTGCATTCCACAGAAATAATACATTCCAAGATCACTCTACAGGCAAATCAAACTTTGATTGAGACTGATGACCAAGCCAAGTAAACAAGACTTTAACCAGAATCTCAAAATCAAACAAGAATCATAATATCAATTTTATTCATGCAAGTGTTATCTAACTTTATTTTAGTTGATTTGATAACTGGGAATTATTGTGTGAAGTTTTATTCAAATACATTGTGTGATTGGTGAGATATGGACTTTATGGTACTTGCAAGCAAAACTTTACCCCGACTAACAAAGTCAAACAAGGGCCAAAATTTGCAATATATTCAGGCAAAAACTTAGTTATTGTAGTAGGTTTGATGATTGGGAAGTATTTTGTGAAATTTCAATCCAATACATGCAATGGTTACTGAGATAGGGACTTGCACGCAAAACTTTTAATAAGGTGTGACGCTGACGCCCAGGTAACTAGAATAGCTCTCTTTATTCTTTGAATAGTTGATCGTCTGTTAGCCCTCAATGGCATAAAAATGATGCTAAATATTCAATCAAGTAATCAATCATGAATAGTCGAGCTAACAATGTACAAATTACTAATTCATTCAAATGCTTTAGATGTCAACATAACATTCATTTTAATTATATTTGTAAAGACAAAAGTTAAACTTTGGCATCTGCAATGTATACAAGTGACCTTGAAAGAAATTGTCTTTACTGAGGACAAAAATGATACAAAATGGGCATGGTATTGCAAAAATGTTTAGTGATTTTTCTACCCATTGTAACCACAAGACACTGTATAATCCCATTGTGCTTTCACAGGTGTAACCGTTCTGTAACTACATTATTTATACAGAATGCCAAGAAGGGAACTTCTTGTACCATGTTTGAGGATACCACCTTTATATAAAGCATCACATTAACTCACATCTCTTCTATCTAGAGCAGACGGTACACCGATTTCTATCTCTCTGTCAAACCGTCCTGGTCTTCTCAATGCTGGGTCTATCAAGTCTGGCTTGCTTGTGGTGCCAAGCACCATCACAAACTTGTCTTTATTCATCTGCAATTATCAGGTTAAAACTTATTTTTAATATACCTCTAAATGTACTAAGCAGGTATACCACTACATGCACTAACCAGGTATATACCTGTACATGAACTAACCAGGTATATACCACTACATGTACTAACCAGGTATATACCACTACATATCCTGACCAGGTATATACCACTACATGTACTGACCAGGTATATACCTCTACATGTACTAACCAGGTATATACCACTACATGTACAAACCAGGTATATACCACTACATGTACTAACCATGTATATACCACTACATGTGCTAACCAGGTATATATCACTACATGTAGTAACCACCTATATACCACTACATGTACTAACCAGGTATATACCTCTACATGTACTAACCAGGTTTATACCACTACATGTACTAACCAGTTATACACCACTTCATGTACTAACCAGGTATACACCACTACATGTACTAACCAGGTATACACCTCTACATGTACTAACCAGGTATACACAATTACACATACTAACCAGGTATATACCACTACATGTACTAACCAGGTATATACCTCTACATGTACTTACTAGGTATATACCTCTACATGTACTTACCAGGTATATACCTCTACATGTGCTAACCATGTATATACCACTACATGAACTAACCATGTATATACCTTTACATGTACTAACCATGTATATTCCACTACATGTACTAACCAGGTATTTATATCTACATGTACTAACCAGGTATATACCACTACATGTACTAACCAGGTATATACTACTACATGTACTGACCAGGTGTATACCACTACATGTACTAACCAGGTATATACCACTACCAACTACATGTACTAACCAGTATACACCACTACATGAACTAACCAGGTATATACCACTACATGTACTAACCAGGTATATACCACTACATGTACTAACCATGTATATACCACTACATGTACTAACCAGGTATATACTACTACATGTACTTACCATGTATATACCACTACATGTACTAACCAGGTATATACTACTACATGTACTGACCAGGTGTATACCACTACATGTACTGACCATGTATATACCACTACATGTACTAACCAGGTATATACCACTACATGTACTAACCAGGTATATACCACTACATGTACTAACCAGGTATATACTACTACATGTACTAACCAGGTATATACTACTACATGTACTAACCAGGTATATACCACTACATGTACTAACCAGGTATATACCACTACATGTACTAACCAGGTATATACCACTACATGTACTAAACATGTATATACCACTACATGTACTAACCAGGTATATACCACTACATGTACTAACCAGGTATATACCACTACACGTACTAACCAGGTATATACCACTACATGTGCTAACCATGTATATACCACTACATGAACTAACCATGTATATACCTTTACATGTACTAACCATGTATATTCCACTACATGTACTAACCAGGTATTTATATCTACATGTACTAACCAGGTATATACCACTACATGTACTAACCAGGTATATACTACTACATGTACTGACCAGGTGTATACCACTACATGTACTAACCAGGTATATACCACTACCAACTACATGTACTAACCAGTATACACCACTACATGAACTAACCAGGTATATACCACTACATGTACTAACCAGGTATATACCACTACATGTACTAACCATGTATATACCACTACATGTACTAACCAGGTATATACTACTACATGTACTTACCATGTATATACCACTACATGTACTGACCAGGTATATACTACTACATGTACTGACCAGGTGTATACCACTACATGTACTGACCATGTATATACCACTACATGTACTAACCAGGTATATACCACTACATGTACTAACCAGGTATATACCACTACATGTACTAACCAGGTATATACCACTACATGTACTAACCAGGTATATACCACTACATGTACTAACCAGGTATATACCACTACATGTACTAACCAGGTATATACCACTACATGTACTAACCAGGTATATACCACTACATGTACTAACCAGGTATATACCACTACATGTACTAACCAGGTATATACCACTACATGTACTAACCAGGTATATACCACTACATGTACTAACCAGGTATATACCACTACATGTACTAACCATGTATATACCACTACATGTACTAACCAGGTATATACCACTACATGTACTAACCAGGTATATACCACTACATGTACTAACCAGGTATATACCTCTACATGTACTAACCAGGTATATACCACTACATGTACTAACCAGGTATATACCACTACATGTACTAACCAGGTATATACCACTTCATGTACTAACCATGTATATACCACTACATGTACTAACCAGGTATATACCACTACATGTACTTACCATGTATATACCACTACATGTACTGACCAGGTATATACCACTACATGTACTGACCAGGTGTATACCACTACATGTACTAACCAGGTATATACCACTACCAACTACATGTACTAACCAGTATACACCACTACATGTACTAACCAGGTATATACCTCTACATGTGCTAACCATGTATATACCACTACATGAACTAACCATGTATATACCTCTACATGTACTAACCATGTATATTCCACTACATGTACTAACCAGGTATTTATATCTACATATACTAACCAGGTATATACCACTACATGTACTAACCAGGTATATACTACTACATGTACTGACCAGGTGTATACCACTACATGTACTAACCAGGTATATACCACTACCAACTACATGTACTAACCAGTATACACCACTACATGTACTAACCAGGTATACACCACTACATGTACTAACCAGATATATACTACTACATGTACTTACCATCTTTATACCACTACACATACTCACCAGATATATACCACTACATGTACTAACCAGGTATATATGACTACATGTACTAACCAAGTAAACACCACTACATGTACTCACCAGGTATATACCACTACATGTACTAACCATGTATATACCTGTATAGTGTACTAACCAGGTATATACCACTACATGTACTAACCAGGTATATACCACTACATGTCCTGACCAGGTATATACCACTACATGTACTGACCAGGTATATACCTCTACATGTACTAACCAGGTATATACTACTAAATGTACTAACTAGGTATATACTACTACATGTACTAACCAGGTATATACCACTGCATGTACTAACCATGTATATACCACTACATGTATTAACCAGGTATATACCTCTACATGTACTAACCAGGTTTATACCACTACATGTACTAACCAGGTATACACCACTACATGTACTAACCAGGTATACACCACTACATGTACTTACCAGGTATACACCTCTACATGTACTAACCAGGTATACACTACTACATGTACTAACCAGGTATATACCACTACATGTACTAACCAGGTATATACCTCTACATGTACTTACCAGGTATATACCTCTACATGTACTAACCATGTATATACCACTACATGTACTAACCATGTATGTACCTCTACATGTGCTAACCATGTATATACCACTACATGTACTAACCAGGTATATACCACTACATGTACTAACCATGTATATTCCACTACATGTACTAACCAGGTATTTATATCTACATGTACTAACCAGGTATATACCACTACATGTACTAACCAGGTATATACCACTACCAACTTCATGTACTAACCATGTATATATCATTACATGTCCTAACCAGGTATATACAACTACATGTATAAACCAGGTATATACCACTACCCACTACATGTACTAACCATGTATATACCACTACATGTACTAACCAGGTATACACCACTACATGTACTAACCAGGTATATACCACTACATGTACTAACCAGGTATACACCACTACATATAATTACCATGTATATACCACTACATGTACTAACCAGGTATATACCACTACATGTACTGACCAGGTATATACCACTACATGTACTAACCAGGTATACACCACTACACCTACTTACCATGTATATACCACTACATGTATTCACCATGTTTATACCACTATATGTACTCACCAGGTATGCACCACTACATGTACTAACCAGGTATACACCACTACATGTACTAACCAGGTTTATACCACTACATGTACTAACCAGGTATATACCAATACATGTCCTGACCAGGTATATACCACTACATGTACTGACCAGATATATACCACTACATGTACTGACCAGGTATATACCACTACATGTACTGACCAGGTATATACCTCTACATGTACTGACCAGGTATTTACCACTACATGTACGTACCAGGTATATACCACTACATGTACTAACCAGGTATATAACACTACATGTAATAACCAGGTATATACCACCACATGTACTTACCATGTATATACCACTACATGTACTAACCAGACATTTACCTCTACATGTACTAACCATGTATATACCACTACATGTACTAACCATGTTTATACCACTACATGTACTAACCAGGTATTTACCTCTACATTTACTAACAAGGTTTACACCACTACATGTACTAACCAGGTATACACAACTACATGTACTAACCATGTATATACCACTACATGTACTAACCAGGTATATACCACTACATGTAATTACCATGTATATACCACTACATGTACCAACCAGGTATATATTACTACATGTACTAACCAGGTATATACCACTACATGTACTAACCAGGTATATACCACTACATGTACTGACAAGGTATATACCACTACATGTACTATCCAGGTATATACCACTACCCACTACATGAACTAACCATGTATATACAACTACATGTACTAACCAGGTATATACCACTACATGTACTAACCAGGTATACACCACTACATGTACTAATCATGTATATACCACTACATGTACTAACCAGGTATATACCACTACCCACTACATGTACTAACCAGGTATACACCACTACATGTACTAACCAGGTATACACCACTACATGTACTAACCAGGTATATACCACTACATGTACTTACCATGTATATACCACTACATGTACTAACCAGGTATATACTACTACATGTACTAACCATGTATATACCACTACATGTACAAACCAGGTATATACCACTACATGTACTAACCAGGTATACACCACTACATGTATTAACTAGGTATATACCACTGCATGTACTAACCATGTATATACCACTACATGTACTAACCAGGTATATACCACTACATGTACTAACCAGGTATATACCAATACCCACTACATGTACTAACCAGGTATATACCACTACATGTACGTACCAGGTATATACCACTACATGTACTAACCATGTATATACCTTTACATGTACTAACCTGGTATATACCACTACATGTACTAACCATGTATATACCACTACATGTACTAACCATGTATATACCACTACATGTACTAACCAGGTATATACCACTTCATGTCCTAACCAGGTATATACCACTACATGTACTGACCAGGTAAATACTCTACATGTACTAACCAGGTATATACCACTACATTTACTAACCAGGTATACCCCACTACATGTACTTACCAGGTATATACCACAACATGTACTAACCAGGTATATACTTCTACATGTACTAACCAGGTATATATGACTACATGTACTAACCAGGTATATACCACTACATGTACTAACCAGGTATACACCACTACATGTACTAACCAGGTATATACCACTACATGTACTGACCATGTATATACCACTATATATATGTATACTAACCAGGTATTTACCTCTACATGTACTAACCAGGTATACACCACTACATGTACTAACCAGGAATATACCTCTACATGTATTAACCAGGTATATACCACTACATGTACTAACCAGGTATATACCTCTACATGTACTTACCAGGTATATACCTCTACATGTCCTAACCAGGTATATACCACTACATGTACTAACCAGGTATATACCTCTACATGTACTAACCAGGTATACACCACTACGTGTACTAACCAGGTATATACCACTACATGTACTAACTAGGTATTTATCTCTACATGTACTAACCAGGTATACACCACTACATGTACTAACCAGGTATATACCACTTCATGTACTAACCAGGTATACACCACTACATGTACTAACCAGGTATACACCACTACATGTATTATGTGCAACAAGACCTACCTCACACTGATCCTTCTCAGAATATATCAGATCTCAAACAATAAAATACTTTTGAACAAATGGATGAGAAAATGAGAATTTTTCATTTTCCCATAGTACAAGTATTCTTATATAAAACTCAAAATCCCCTTACAGAGCCACTTGACTTGTAAAACTTCAAATCCCTACTCATAGGAATAATTATATCTTTTTTATTAACATATTTGACCAACATGAAGTTTAGAAAAACTGTTTTGATAATTATGGAAATGTAATCCTCTTTTTTGAACCAAATCTAATTTGCTGTTACTAGACAATGCTTAAGATCAATCAAGATCATCATATTTATACAAATGGACATGATGGATGAGAAAATGGGAATTTTCTGTTTTCCTATAGCATTCCTATATAGATGTAAAACTCCAAGCCCCCTTGAGTGCCCTTATACAAACAAGCTGCTTAAACTTCAAACCCCTACTCAAAGCGATAAATTATATTAAAGCTTTTGATCTGTAATGCTCTTGGTATTACTGGTAGGCTGATATGCAATACGACGATAGGCTGCTTAACATTAGAAAACAATCTTAATTTTACTTTGTAGTTCTCATTGATATGAGGGACAAAGAGTTTTGTAATTTGTCAATAACGCGCATTAGTTTATTGTTTGATTTATATGTTTTTTTTGTTTCTAATTTACTTTTATTTTCATATATGCAAATTAAATTAAAGTTTGAATGCCAAATGTTTATTAACGCAATTTAGAATTCATATACGCATATTGAAATGCGAAGTCGGAGCTCTAGAGACTAGAACTGATACTAGCTCTACCTGATGTATATAAATAGACTAGCTCTATCTGATGTTTATAAATAGATTAAGTATTGCATAACAGTTTATTTGTTTCTAATTTTTCAAGTTTTTTTCAGTTTTATTTTAATGCAAATTGAAATATAAAGTTTGAATGTCAAATGAGGTTTTATTTACTTAAATGTAGTTATATGTAGACACATAATTATTGAACTTTTGAAATGCGGAAGTCAGGCCTCTTGAACTGATACTAGTTTTACATGCAGGACTGTACAAAATCTAAAACGTCCCTGTTATACAGAGCTGCACTTTGAAAAAAAAAGGTGCTGACTTTTATTGCAACCAATTTTAAAGGTCAACATCCTGGATATTTGATGAAACAAAGGAGGAAATGGTTTTATACATGTATACTAAATAAACTATTTTAAATCTGTTTTCAATCGTTTATTCGATGATATTTTTTTATAAGATATTGAGACAACCTTTTATCCAAAATCTTTGTTTTACTTACCGTACTTGCGAAATGTCCTTGATATATTTATTTTTTTATATGATTTTTATGATTTATAAATATAATACCAAAGTAAGGCTATTTGAATGATATCTTGATATTTGATCATTTGAATATATTTGATGCTATTTTCGGCTTTATTTTAAAGGACATTGAATTATGCATAACCTATGACTGTATCGCGGTATGGCCAATACGGGCCCTGCCGATACAATACGCATATTGCTCAGAAACAAACTGCAATAAACCGGTATACCAGTATATGGGAACAGCCCTACTTGTAACACAGAGCTTGTGACAACCCATGAATATTTGATTAGCAATGTTAAGTGTGATACAAAACTATGATCATATTTGGTTACAATGTCTGTGTGTGAATACGTACGCTGCCTATCCCATCCATGAGTGTAAGTAAGCTGGCGACAACCCTCTTCTCCAGTTCACTGTGTGTGGTATCACGTCTGGGACAGAGAGCCTCTAACTCATCTATCACTATTACACTGGGGGCTCTGTAATGTTAAACAAAAACAACCAGTGGAGCTGATCAGGTTTTAAGTGAAGTGTTCACATAGGGTACACCTCACAATCGGTAATAACCTTATATACTAGTAGATGAAAGTGGGGACTCTGTAATGTAAAACACAAACAATCAAGTGGAGATGATCATGTTTTAAGTGAGGTGTTCACATTGGGCACATCACACAATTCGTAACAACTGTATATACTGGTGGCTGAAAGTGTGTATTGTGTCGTATGTTGCTGTTGTGTTAATAACATCACATAAGTAAGGTTTTACATGTTGCCATGATGTAAAAGTGCCAAGTCATTTTGAAATCTACCCTTGGATCATACACAATTTTAAATGGATGGAGAGACAGACAGCTGGATGGATGAGCAGACAGACATCCTAAGAATAATCTATGTCCACCCGACATAGTGTGGTCACTGGTTTGTTAAAATGCAAACAAAAGAAGGTAAACTGTAACTAATTATGCAATACAGCTGATTGTTTTGGTTGAAATAATAATAGTAATTTAAGTGAATGGAAAACAGCAGATTTAAATCTAGAATTAAAGATAAACAATTGGCCATGATGGTCCTACATTGCTCAACTGTGGCATTCTGTAGGATACTGTGCCGAGTAAAGCAGTTTTTGCTGATTTAAAATGTCAATTTTTATATTCAATAATCCAGCCAACAAAGTTACGTTAATATCTCCCTGTCTTTGGTGGGTGATAATAAATGAAAGAGTTCTAAAATTTATACAATCAGTCACCTCAACATGAATGTTTGTAACTATGAAGTTCCAATCCAGTCCCATCAGTACTGTTTGAGATACAAACTTGATACACATGTATACAAAAACTTCACCAGAAGTTTTAAGTCTATATGTGTGCATTCAACACAGGATTTCAGCAAGTACTTTCTAAGATATTAGCTTTAATACATACCAAACCTTAACCAGGTTCAATGTACTGAACCATAATCAAATGGGAGTATGTACATGTGTATGTATGTTTATTAGATTTGGGCAGTTCAAATGTTTTCGAACGAAGATATTAAAGTTAATTTGTAACTACTGTAGGAGTTCGTTGAAAAAAACTGCTAGATTACACACACAGCAACTTTTGCCATTTTTGACAATTCAAGGCCCAGGGCAGTAACTCTGATGTTAATTATCCGATTTGGCGAGTTCAAGAACTGCTCTGTGGTATTTTGGTTACAAACCGCGAGTACCAGTGTGCACACATCATTTTTTAATGATCAAGTAATCATTTAAATCATATTCATGACCCCCCCCCCCCCCCACATTCCACCCCCGAGATATTTAAATTTCAGAACAAGCCGTGCACAAGGGATGCCACTTAAAGAGTAAAATTTCTATAATAAATGCTTATTGTTTAATAAATTATGTTATAAATATCTGTATAAAACAAAACATATAAATACATGTAGTTTGAGATATGAAACAATCCGTATTTAAATGAAAGTCACCTTTCTACTGCAGACTCGAACAGGTTTCTCAACTTTGCTTCTGTTTCTCCATAAAACCTGCAATAAAAAAGCATTGTAAAGGAAATAAGACTTCTTTAACCCTTTACTTCATATAGACGTCTTTGGACACCTCTAATTTAGATGCCTTTGGACACCTCTAATATAGACGCCTTTGGACGCCTCTAATATAGACGCCTTTGGACACCTCTAATATAGATGCCTTTGGACGCCTCTAATATAGACGCCTTTGGACACCTCTAATATAGATGCCTTTGGACACCTCTAATACAGAAGGTTTTTGAATTATTGAGTGAGTTATGTTTATATTAACTGACAGAGTGGAAAACAGTACATGAAATGCACTGTTTTCAAAGGCCTTCTGTGATTGGTGTGGGAAAACGTGTATCTATGGAGTAAAGGGTTAATAGTGTAGTAAATAATTACTCTACTTCAGAGGGCCATGACTGCTGTATATCACATTGCCTGATGATCAAAACAGAGAGTTTAATGTAAATGACTTTTCATAGATGTCACCATAGAAACTTTGGTAATTAAAGGAAGCATATTAGGATAAAATGCTATAAATGTCTTAAAAAAACTTGAAATGAAATCCCCATTCTCATCGAGCGTTACATTTGTGTGCAGTTTCATGAAATTCTATAAATTTGAAAATAATTTATGAAAATAAGTTATGGTTGAAAATGAATTCAACCTATTTAATGTTTGAGATTTAAGTGGGACCTTAATTATCGGGGTAATGATTGATTTTTGCGTGTGACACATATTTCCATTAACTTGGCATTTGTGCGGAGTTTCATGAATTTCTTTCTCTTCAGTACTTTCTGTTATGGCTATGATATGGTTATTTCTGACAGATGGAAAATGCAATTATATGAGCTTTAATTTGTTATGCTTCCAAAGTCTTTTGGATGAGAGTTGGAATTAAAAGAGAAGTAATTACATTAAATGAAACTTACAAACTTACAGTTATCACCCTTGCTTGAGATTCGGATTCCATCTCACTACATGCTTTTTAAATGTACAAATTTCATGCCAATATCTGTACTGGGCCTAATTGCAAAATTTTAACAGTATAACCAGATGACAATATACATGTACATACTTGCTCCATATTTCTGGTCCTGCCACATTTACTACATGAATGTTTGTCTCTGAAACAACAGCCTTCACCAGCATGGATTTACCACAACCACTAGGCCCATATATCAACACACCACGGGGTTGAGGCAGGCCTGAAATTGAACATATGATTTATATTTAGTCTGATACCAGTTCTACTCTGAAAATCATGATTTTTTATTCATTGTACACTGGTTCTGCTTACCGTATTGTTCCTAATGAATGCCCCAGTGAGTTGATTTTTGGAGAGTCAGGGATGAGTTTGATAGAGCAGGGTTTTTTTTTTCAATTCCTCAACTCTCCAAGTTTACATAAATATACATTAAACCTATAATCCAAATACATCAGAAATGTCCTGTTATTGGAGAGTATGTTTTTTGACAGTCTCCAGGGATGGCATTTGTTGGAGATGAGGCACTTCTTAGAAATAATATGGTAGAATCAGCTGACTATGCTCTGTATACTAAACATACATACATGTACTAGGCAATACAAAACTACAAGGTTGACATGTGTACAAAGTTTCATGAAGTTACCTTTAACAGTTTTGGAGTTGTGCTCCGAAACAATGAATTTGATATTTAAGATAATTGTTTTCAAGGTAACAGAAAAAATAATGAAAATGAAAACTCCCTCATAGCAAAATGCACTACTAAACCACTATGTTGAAATGTGTACAAAGTTTCGTGAAGTTACTTTAAACAATTCAGAATTACGCTCTGGAAACAGTAAATTTTAGCGATACAACAAGTTTTAGCTACATTTTAAGTGCCCAGTAAGTCACATAGTTTTTTTGTACTGTTTTTCAACTGTAATTACTAACCCTAAACCCAAGACATTTGAATATTGAATGAAAACTTTAAAATCAATAAAAGAAATCTTAATCCTTTTTCTTTATAGTGTGTTTTATATACCTACTTGAAAAAAGGAGAACTGAAAAATATATGCAACTGATGTAAAATGTGTCGTCAGCTATTGAAATCAACATCTTCCAGAAAACTGTCTAATTTGGCACCATCACACTGGTGAAAACTCCATACATGTGAATTAACACATGACCTCACACTAATATGCAAACTTCATGTCATGTATCAGAAGGAAGATGAAAATGCTGTAACCATATTTAAACTTTATCAAAGCACTTCATTAAATGTTCAAATTCTATTTTTAATATTGATAAATAGAAAGATCACAATGAGATAGAAAATATTGGATAACTTTTAGCTCAGGAAATGTAGTTTCGGATAGAGGTAAATTCTATACAGTATGGAAGTAACACATTTTTGCCTACAATCAATTTGTGGGGTTTGATTTCATTGTCAAGGCTCCCAACAAAATCAACAAAAATTATTTCCTCACAACAATTAATGATTTCAAAGTAGCTGAAAGCAGTCCAGGTTTTATACTGGTAACCATGGTAATTATCACTACAAAATGATTTAGAAGAAATTGTCTTATCTACAAAAATTGGTACTACTTCTAATTTTGTCCATGATCAAAATATACTCCCTTAAATTACTATCTTCATCCTGCATGCACAGACATGTGAACTCTCACGCATTGTGCGGGAGTCTCCCGGAATCAAAGAGAAAACCCCCTGACTCCTGGATGGGAGTCAAAATCTCCCGCAATCACAATATCCTGTGTATTATAATTTCACCTAACCCTAACCCAGTGCAATTTGTTGTAAAAACAAACTAATTGACACTGCAAATGTCAATCATTGTCCTAAAAATGACCAAGATACATAAGCTCCACCTTTATCGGTTGTAAGCCAATCAGATTGCAGATGATATCAGAAACTTTCAACGTGATTACACATGAGAGTGTCACAGGTCAGCTACCACCATTGAGACGAGCTCTCTGATTGGCTGAAAAAAAGTATAGGGATGTTCAGGGCATATATTTTTATAGTAAGCTTAATTCAGGTTGGATGAAAATGTTAAACTGGCAAATGATCACAATAAAATATAAGTTTATTATGTTTGTGTCAATAAGAAATTAGAATTATGTTTGTGTGACTGACTAAATTCATTTTATCAAGGAAACTGCATGGAAAGTAAAATTGGTGAAATTTACTTTTTTTCATGCTGAAAGTGGGGGTACCCAACTTCAGGGGGCAAAAAGTGGTAAAAAGTTGTACTTTTGACTCCATTTTAATTTGAGTCTAGGACAGTACTTTAATATGATATAGGACATTTTGGTCCGCGAATGATAGAAATAGTGAAAATTAGGTCAAACATTATAATGTAAGTCTATGGAAAACGCAATGGTGGTAGCTGACCTAAAAAACCGCGACAACATTTTTCTAAATTTTCATCGCATTAGCTTCTTTTTTTCTGTAAATAGTGCAACTGAGGTGCTTGTAGGGAAATGGCAATAAAATTTAAAAAAATTCCGCAGGTTGATCAATTTTCGCCATTTATTCTCTTTTTTTTTTAGAGGTTTTTATTAAAAATGAGGGCCATATGGCTTTAAATAGCCCACAGTATGTTCTACTCAGAATTTTAAGTGCATTTAAGTGGAATACAGCGGAATGATGTTAGATATGTTCAATTTTGAAAAAATATACTGTTTCATTTTTTTTTAAGGTACCGTATAACGCCATTTTAGGAAAATTTGGTTAAAATACCAGGTTCAATTTGTCGCGATAACTTGCGCCTTGTCCGCTTAAATCGCACACTCAAAAACACTAAAAATGATCTTAATTGCATTGCGAAACAAAAATACACAATAAAATAGTAGGTTTAAGTACTGATTTTGAATTCCAAGCTCAAAATATGTGTACTTTAGGTACTGAATTTGAATTTTGTGCTGAAAATGAGCCCACTTATCCACTCAAAACCAGCATGTCATGCAATATTATATAGCAATTTTTCGCATTTAACCTCTTTTATTGTGCAGTTATAAGTAGACCCAGTTGAATAGTTGCAATAATGGGTGCCTGGTAGTATCTATTGCACTTCAATGTTGCTAAATCACTTCACAATCTAAACATATTACATTCAAGAAATACTTGAGTTATATAATTATGGAAGTTTTTTCCATTTTGCCCTATTTTGTCTGACATTTCTTTACTTAAATGTAACATATGATGGATAATTTGTAACTAGAATGTTGTAGTGCAAGAAAATGGTGGGTTTTGTGCCCCAAATTCCCTAGAAATGGTAATAATTGTGATTTACTGATTTTCATATAATTTCTATCATCTCAATATTTTTAATTTAAGACATAGAAAAGGATGTATATCTATTTCATTGGATTAAAGAAATATTAAACCGGTAAATAAATATGACATTTTTTCTATCTTGGTAACCGATGTTCCGAAAGGCTCTCTTTCTACCGGAAAGTATGTAATCCCAATGTAATTCTTTAACCGAAGCGACAATGAAATTTTACGAAATGGTCTAATTTATCATTCGGTTGTTTATTTTATTTGATCAATTGCATTCGACAACATTTTTATAACAAGGAAATATCGGTGGAACCGATAGATGCTCCCCAAGTGAGTGTTTGCCTTTGTACGGGCTACTTGGTTGAAGAATACCATACTGTATAGCAGGAACAATATGTGGCTCTGCACTTCACAGAACTAATTCGCAAATCATTTAACCAGAACAAAATGACAATATGCGCAGATCCTAGCTAGTTTTACAGAATTAAAACCAGAGGTTGTAGGGAAATAGCGTCATGATGATAATATGCACATCTCCACTTGGTAATGATGCATCCTAGCAAGTTTCATAAAATTCCAACCACAGGTTGTAGAGAAATAGAGCGGAAAAGAATTTGGTCACAGACTGAATCAAAGGGCTGTAACTCCATGAAAAATCATCGAACCGAAACACAAACAGAGCAAGTTTCATAAAATTCAAACATGAGGTTGTAGAGAAAAAGCGCGGACAACAATTTGGTCACAGACTCAATGAAAGGGCAATAAATCCATGAAAAATCATCGAATCGAAACACAGATCATATGTGCATCTGCACTTGGTAATGATGCATCCGAGCAAGTTTCATAAAATTACATCATTAGGTTGTAGAGAAAAAGCGCAGACAATAATTTGGTCACAGACAGAATCAAAGGGCCATAACTCAGTGAAAAATCATCAAACCAGAACACAAAGACTATACGCGAATCTGCATTTGGTAATGATGTATCCTAGCAAAGTTGTAGAAAATAGTCCGGGCAATAATTTGGTCACAGACTCAATCAAAGGGCCATAACTCCGTGAAAAATCACCGAACCGGAACACATAGACAATATGCACATTTGCACTTGGTAATGATGCATCCTAGCAAGTTTCATAAAATTCCAACGTGGGATTGTAGAGAAATAGCACGGACAAGAATTTGGTCACAAATAGAATCAAAGGGCTGTAACTCTGTGAAAAATCATCAAACCGGAACAGAAAATTAGTATGCGCATCTGCACTTGATAATGATGCATCCTAGCAAGTTTCATAAAATTCCAACCTGAGGTTGCAGAGAAATAGCCCGGACAAGAATTTGGTCACAAATAGAAACAAAGGGCCATAACTCTGTGTAAAATCATCGAATCGGAACACATAGACAGTATGCGCATCTAGCACTTGATAATGATACATCCTAGCAAGTTTCATAAAATTCCAACCTGAGGTTGTAGAGAAATAGCCCGGTCAAGAATTTGGTCACAAACAGAATCAAAGGGCCATAACTTCATGAAAAATCATTGAACCGGAACACAAAGACAATATGAGCTTCTGCACTCGGTAATGATGCATTCTAGAAAGTTTCATAAAATTCCAACCTGAGGTTGTAGAGAAATAGCCCGGACAAGAATTTGGTCACAAACAGAATCAAAGGGCCATAACTTCATGAAAAATCATCGAACCAGAACACAAAGACAATATGAGCTTCTGCACTCGGTAATGATGCATTCTAGAAAGTTTCATAAGATTCCAACCTGAGGTTGTAGAGTAATAGCCCGGACAAGAATTGGTGACGCACGGACAGATGGACAGACGGAAGCACGCACAGACGGACACACAGATGAAGCGGCAACTATATGCTTTCCCCCTTTGGGGGAGCATAAAAATATTGACACATTTATTATGAAATTAGAGCAAATGGTCAATTTAGCCTTTTTTCATCTAATTTTAGTGGGTGGGGTATGAAATTATCATGTATACACATTTTGTATGCAAAGGAATCTTAAAAGTTAATATGCAAAGCTATCATTACATGTTTATATACTTGTTTCCAAAATTATATAAAAAAACAAGAATGATAAGTTCAAATACTGAAGGTCAAGTGTCTCAGTAAATTTGAATTGACGTACAGTTTTGTCATTGGGAATTTGGTAAAATTATGTATACTTTTTTGTGCATGGAAAAGGCCACATTTTCATCAGATTATGTAGCAGAAGAATAAAAATGGTATCATATTGTTCAGAAATATTTATTCTATGAATTTGCATCAGTGGAATAATAAAAAAGAAAAATTAAATGCCCCTTTAGGTGAGCTACCACCATTGAGACGAGCTCTCTGTTATTTGCCAATCAAGACTAATTGGCATATATCTCGTAGTCTTATGGGTTTTCTTGTATATCAAAGACGATCTTGAACACGTCCGAAACTTTAAGAAAAGTGTGACTTAAAATTCGAAGCAATCTGAAAAACTGTGAAAAATAAATGACACAAAATTGTTTCTGAAATTGGACAAAATCACACTTACATGGTTGAATTTTTACAAACAAAATAAAATAGGAAGCCCCCCCCCCCCCCCCCCCCCCCCCCCCAACTTACTTTTATATGCTTTAATGAAGAAACAAAACTTTTAATAAAAAAATCATGATTCTATATATTACTCATGTTATTAAATTAAATTCTCTATATATTATGACAAAACACCATCTTTTATGGTTTAATATGCTTGAATTGTTAAGAAATTATGTAAAATTGTATCGAAATGACAATATTTTCACATTTTAAGGCACAAAAAAAAAATCTCCCTCATTTGCATCCAATCTCCCTCATTTCAAAACCCAATCTCCCTCATTTCTTTCCAAAATGGTTCACATGTATGCATGCAGTGTAGGAGTCTCAGAGACTACAGCAAGAAAGTGTTTACATCACCTAAATAGTTTGAGAAAAGAAATATTACATCCTGCCATGATGCTTCCAGTATAACATACCGTATGTTGTGAACATCTCTGGTGACTGGAGAGGGGTGTCAATCATCTCCTTTAGTGTATCTATCTGCCTCGCTAACCCTCCTATATCACAGTACATCGTCCCGCCTGGCTGTGTATCTATCTGCCTTGCTAACCCTCCTATATGACAGTACGTTGTCCCACCTGGCCGTGTATCTACACCACTGTCACATTCTCCCTCCAATACACTCTTTACAACAAAATGTGTTGATGAGTTAATTTTATAAAACGATTGTGAAATACATTCTTGGGTCAACTTGTCTAATTTTGGGGTACAGAAATAACTCTTAACATCAAATGATTTATCTTTCAGTGGAGTTCTTCCAATGGAGTTACTAGAGTTTGAGATGTTAATGTCTGACATGGAACTAACTTGTATTAACTGTTGTCTCTGGTTGTACTCTATTGGGAGTTGATGTAAGGCTAGAAAAGCTGGCAGAAACACTGTCATTTAACCCAGAAATGTCTAAACTAGCCGAGTCTGATATGTCAAGATGTGCTATACTGTCTGATAAATCTGTACAAAAGTCCGAAGTGATGGACTCCTTATTTTTACATTCCAATGTAAATTTCTGCCTACAGTATGAGTATTGCGTAACCTGTTTTACATTGAAACTAAAAGTTTGTCCAAAGTAAGCAACTCTTAAGCTTCCACCTTGGCATATGTACTTCCCAACTGAAAAACAAAAACAAAGTAAAACTGTAGAAGATAGAAGTTTTATAGCTAAATAACCAAAAAAAGATTCTGGCATCTGTTTAGTATACCGGTATAGAGTTTAAACATTTATGACAGAGAATGAGTTTCTATCCATTTAAAAAGAAGACCTGAGCTTATTCTAGTAATGTCAACAACTTTGAACCTAAACAACTGTTATCCTGGCTTATATATTTAATTTGAATGTTTCCCAAGTATCTAAAAGTTATGGCATTGACAAGTAATTTTCATCAAGTCAATTTGCAACTACATCTATAAGTAAAAAGTTCTTTGTCATTTATGTTTTAAGTGAAATTGTCTCATACAGGTAAGTAGATTTTATCCATGGACTTAGTATAAAAATTAAGTTCCCTTGTCCATGGGCCAGTAAGCCTGATCATACCACTCCTGCCATATAAATACTTCTCTATAATTATCTCCTTTTCTATAATTATCTACTTCTCTTTAATTATCTCCTTTTCTATAATTATCTTCTCTATAATTATCTTCTTCTCTATAATTATCTACTTCTCTCATCAACTACATCTCAATAATAATCTCCTTCTCTATAATTATCTACTTCTCTAATCAACTACATCTCTGTAATTATCTACTTCTCTATAATAATCTCCCTTTCTATAATTATCTCATTCTTTATAATTATCTCCTTCATATAATTATCTCCTCTGTAATTATTTCCTTCTCTATAATAATCTCCTTCTCTATAATTACATGCATTTTCTCACCATTTCTCTTTTGCACAAAATTGATAAATGCTTCCTCTTCAAACAAGGGGTTCTGTTCCCTGTTGGTGGAAGAGAAAAGTGACCTAATTTGTATTAAGAACATTCCATAGATATTTTGATGAAAATCTTGCTCATTCCCTAGGTCTCTCTAAAAGACATATTTATTGATCTAAATAATTTTAAATCTGAGAGAAAACAAATTCTTACATGCAACTTGATGTTGTTTTTGACATAATTATATATTTACATTTCTAATGCAATCAGTTTAATAAATTATATATATTAACTGCTTTTCATTTCCCAAATGAAAGATATTAGCATCTGGGTGAAGATAAAAAGCACCAATTTCCTTGGTTGCACATTCTTGTTTTGCTAGTGCAATGCCGCATTCTTTGATAAGATGGCGAAAGTAGTTCCTACTTCCATTGCCCATGCTAAATTTCCTGTTTAATATAAATGCATGCAGTATCATAAAATCCTTGATAGAAATATATAGAGACAATATGAAAGTACACAATAAGGAGGTATACAGTATCATAAGTCTCAATAATATTTCTGTCTGCATGGTCTACATGGTACAACAGGTTAAGTGAATTACTAGACTAACATATTCATTCATTTTATTTTAATCAAATTGCAAAGTTCATCAATAGTTATAAGAGGTCTAACTTTACATGTTGACATAAAGAATGATCCTTCTAATTTGTTAATCATTTGTTCTCTATACATGTATGAATAACCTTAAGCCCTTGACTTCATAAAAAAGCCTTTGGACACCTCTAATATCAAAAGCATTAATTCACCCTGTATCAGCAATGGGTGAATTATGTTTATATTAACTGACAGAGTGGAAAACAGTGCAGGAAGTGTTCAGATTGCTCGTTACAAGCAATCTGAACTCTTCCTGCACTGTTTTCAAAGGCCTTCTGTGATTGGTGCAGGAAAACTACGTAATCTATGGAGTAAAGGGTTAAAAAGTGATAATCGATTACTTTGGTTAAATATTTACGTAACCTTTTAACTAGTTCTTAAGGAACAACTTTCAAAATTCTTAATTTTAACACTTTTGGGACTCATCTGGTCCCTTACTAGACCAAATCTAATGACAACAAATACAATGATTGGAAAATCAGTATGACAGATCTGTATTACGTTGAAGACTTGTTCAAGTGTTATGATGTCTATACATGGAGAGCACAAGTACCTGGATGATAGAACCACCTCCTCTGCCAGCAGATGAGCTTCATTAAATGGCTCAACAGAGATTATCTCCCCTTTGGTACATCTGATCTCCATTTGCCCATTGTCTGTAAGACCTACACATGTGGCACCAATTTTATACGAGGGCCACACAGTGCGTACGTGGGTCTGGTTAACAATACACGGCCTGCCAATACATAGCCCACAAAGCTGCATCACCGAGGGATGAAGAAACACCAGCTCACTGCCTCGACCATAACCCATAGGAATAGTATCCTCTGTAAAACAGGAAAATCAATTTTAGAATTTAGTTTGACATTGTTTGAATTACAACTTTAAAGTTTGTATTGCCAAGACCTACTTGGTTTAAATAATACATATATTGGATTTTTCTGCAAGTTCTGTTTAACTTTCAAAGCACAATACACTGTTACACAGTAAAAATTATTTTAACTAAGGAAACAGATCGCTATAAAGGGATAGGCAACAATTTTGATGAATTTTCACTCTCCATTTCTGAAAATTATACATGTTTATAGATCTACCTGATGACAAAGTTATACATAGATCTACATGATGACAAAGTTATATACAGATCTACATGATGACAAAATTATAATTATACAGATCTACATGATGACAAAACTATATATATATACAGATCTACATGATGACAAAATTATATACAGATCTACATGATGACAAAGCTATATACACATCTACATGATGACAAAATTATATATATACAGATCTACATGATGACAAAATTATAATTATACAGATCTACATGATGACAAAACTATATATATATACAGATCTACATGATGACAAAATTATATACAGATCTACATGATGACAAAGCTATATACACATCTACATGATGACAAAATTATATATATACAGATCTACATGATGACAAAATTATAATTATACAGATCTACATGATGACAAAACTATATATATATATACAGATCTACATGATGACAAAGTTATATAAAGATCTACATGATGACAAAACTATATATATACAGATCTACATGATGACAAAACTATATATATATACAGATCTACATGATGACAAAATTATATACAGATCTACATGACGATAAAGCTATATACACATCTACATGATGACAAAACTATATATATACAGATCTACATGATGACAAAATTATTTACAGATCTACATGATGACAAAATTATATACAGATCTACATGATGACAAAACTATATATATACAGATCTACATGATGACAAAATTATATACAGATCTACATGATGACAAAGCTATATACACATCTACATGATGACAAAATTATATACAGATCTACATGATGACAAAATTATATACAGATCTACATGATGACAAAATTATATACAGATCTACATGATGACAAAGTTATATACAGATCTACATGATGACAAAGTAATAGACAGATCTACATGATGACAAAGTTATATATAGATCTACATGATGACAAAGTTATATACAGATCTACATGATGACAAAATTATATACAGATCTACATGATGACAAAGTTATATACAGATCTACATGATGAAAAAGTAATATATAGATCTACATGATGACAAAGTTATAGACAGATCTACATGATGACAAAGTTATATATAGATCTACATGATGACAAAGTTATATACAGATCTACATGATGACAAAATTATATACAGATCTACGTAACGACAAAGTTATATACAGATCTACATGATGACAAAATTATATAGATATACATGATGACAAAGTTATATAAAGATCTACATGATGACAAAGTTATATACAGATCTACATGATGACAAAGTTATATATAGATCTACATGATGACAAATTTATATACAGATCTACATGATGACAAAGTTATAAACAGATATCATCTACAGGGCACTAGACAACTTTTGGGGACAAGTACCCATACCCTCTGGAAGGGGAAATTTTTCGTCGTTTTAAGACAAATAAGGGAATTTTTAGCCATATAAATATTACTACTTTTCACACTTATTAATACTGTTTTCAATCATTTCCAACAGATGTAGCTACATAATAATTTTCTGACAAATACAACAAATCATTATGCAAGTTGTTCTACTATATTTTTTTCTTTCATGAATTAAAACATCTCAGGTACACATCCTTATATGTCAATTGTTCTAGCCTTTGAAGTAAAATGGCCAATGGCCTTCTCAAGTTGTGTGTTACTTATTGGTGTTGCCCCTTCATGGACAATCCTCATAATACTATCAAGTGTTTCCTGGCTCATAGACAATCTAAGAGGTGTACATATACTGTTCATCAGTTATAGTACTACTATACAGAAATTCACAATATTTGCAGCAGTAACCTTCCTTAAAGGCACTATAATATAACCACATGAAAGAGAGTTCATATCTAGTTGTGTCAAACAACCTATTATTAGGAACTAATACATGACGTTTCTATCAACATGGACAATGTCCGATTCGCCATCGAAATCAGAACTGGACACAGCTTCAGACCGTGAGGCTTTAGGTTTTAAGGAATCGGAACATGGCACGTCAGATGATTTTTGAGGCCCTAGCGAGCTTGTAGTGGGATGGATCCCCAGGTTTTCTAAATTATGTTTTGCTTGCAAACTTTTCTGTTTGAATAAGATGTCTATTTTTTTACAATTATCTGCTGTTTTCGATGTTATTTTTCGCCGGTAATGTATTTCATTATCCTGCTAAGGGCAATATCCGAAAAACCCGAATGAATCCATACCGACTTGTTACGTGAAAATTCATTGGACAGTCAATCAAGGGAGAAGACTCGTGAATGTTTTACTGGATTCGTATTCAAAACTATTCGTTCTTGCGTCCGGCCGACGAGTAACTTCGTGATTTTCCTTCAGATTTTATTTTTGTTTTCGAGGGGATTTATTTTCTTAGAAAGGGGAAAAAAACATATTATTTTAGGAGGGGAATGGGGTCGATATTCAGCCCCAAAATCGGCCAAATGAGTGCCCTGATCTACATGATGACAAATTTATATACAGATCTACATGATGACAAAATTATATACAGATCTACATGACGACAAAATAATATCATAATATTATGAAATTTAAATATCCATGTATGTGTGCAGACCCTTATTTACTTTGTTTCAATTTTTGAACAGGGTAAACTTTTTATAAATGCACAAGTGGTATAAATTTAAACATTTTGTATATTCACGTCCAAAATTTTTTCATTTTTATCACCCTATTTAATCAAATGACCCATGGTTAAAGTTCTCCATTCTGCTTTTAAAGTCCCATTATATGGGGGACAAATTACCGCAAATTTCGAAGTGTGAGGGGAAAAAATGGTAAGACCTGATCCAGATTCAAATAGATATATCTATGTCAGCTATTACTGTTATCATCAGAATGGTTTTCCAAAATTTTAAAGTGAAGTTAATGGTTAATTTTACCAATTAATGAATAATATTCTAACCTATAAATTCAAAAAGTCACCAAGATTTCAAAGAGTCCTGCCAGTGCTCCAGATAAGTTTGTCTTGAAATGAGTATTTCACCCTTTGAATTACATATATATGCAATGCTTATTTTCCAAATGCTTAGGGGTAAAAATTAACGTTTTAATCAAAATGCTATTTAAAATTAACCTATCAACACTTAAATCATTAGTATCCAATGCTTATCTGGACCACTGTCTTGCAGATTTTGAAACTTGTAGGGTTCAAAAACTTAATTATTTATCTTCTGAGAATATTTTAATTATCTTTATTATAACTGTCTAGCATTCTTTTTACTCGAACCAGGTAGTGTTCACTACCCAGTATTTTAAATCCGTCAAATCAAATTTATTGTTAATTTACTTTTTAAATGAAAGACTCCACCACACTGCAAACTTTCAAGACATAAATATTTACTGCAATTCAAAAACTGCCAAAATTCCAATGTCAAAACCCTGTTATATAATTTCAAAGTGTGGTTTTGAAGGAAAATGAGAGATTTAAGTTTTGGCAACAATAGTCATGTTGCTCACAATTGGCTCATCATTTGAGAAATTGTCATTAGTTTTCTCAGATTTTATATTTAGTTCTATCTGAATCAGGTTAAAACAAGAGTAGTTGCGTCCACAATTGTTTTTGGTTCAAAACATAACAGACCTACATGTGGCAGGACACCATTTCAATGTAAATAAAATATACCTATCAATGTTTGATTTAGCTGTTTATAGGGATGATGTTCGACCTAATTTCCAAAGCCAAAAGGTCACTTAAGTGCCACTATTGAACACAAACATATATATCATACTTTGCATTGCCTTATAATTGAAAACATTTATGCATCATGATGAAACGGCCATTGAGCTGACCAGATGACCAGCCCAGCCTTCAAGTGGTTCAAACTCAAGTGTTGCTAATCATTGTGATTTTTTCAACATTAAGCAGGGATATTAAACAAGAAATGTACCATACTGGTTTTACACAAAATAGGTATGTAAATTGCTTTGTAATGTTGTACATTTTTGTGAATATTATGCGACATGATGTTAACATATTTCTGGCTGGTAAAATAAAAAAAATGGGTGATAGTACAGTGGATAGAGGTTGACTGCTCACAGTGAAGGTTGCGGGTTTGATCCCCAGTTCACCCAGTTTTCTTAGAACTCAAAAACACCCCCAAAAACAGATTCAATAGCGTTCCAAATAAGCTTTGAACTTACATCGCAATGGAGTTAAAACAAATATGTATAAAAAAAACAATGAGAATATACCATTTTAAAGTGTTTATCAAAAATTTACCTGAAATATCTGGGCATGGTGAGACAACCCCTTTCAATATATTTCCCACAATGTGGCCATGTGTCAAGGTTAAATTTGCTTCACAATCATGTCTGTGCTGTGACAGTTCTTTAGAATTAATGATACAACTGCAAACAATGCATTGATTCCATTCTGCCACAGTTTGTTTAGATTTAGGACCCATTCCTATTTATAACAAAATTAACGTTCAATTTGTGAGTCGTATCGTCCGCCATATGTTTACATCTCGTACATGTTCCCACGAGATCTGCATAAGATTCTATGTAAAAATCATTAATTTTCATAAATATTTGATTCTTAGAGTAACTATCATCATATTCAATTTTATAAATATGATTTATGCTAATGTATTTTTTATTTAAATGGCTTCTATGTGATTATATGTATATATTTTTTAATGGTCACGTGACAATTCACGAGATTATGCAGCCTGCGTAAGGAAAACATGCATTCGGCGAACCACTTGAAAAACTTTCATAATTCAGTGAATCTAAACACACAGTAGGCTAACTTATAATGTTATACACAATTTCAAACTGATTGCTTGTTTGGGTGCGCCGGAATTGTTTTCCGATTGATTTTAGCATATTTAATTATTTTGGATAACTATCTGTTACCCCACCCACTAATTCTGTAAGCCGTGCGATAAGACGCATTGTAACATGCACAGTTGGCTTTGTTATTAAATATTCCTGCCGAAAGAACAACACTGAAAATGTTGATCGAACATGTGGAAAACCTTAAAGACTGGTTAACGTCATCATTAGCTCCCATGTAAGTATGGAATTGTGTGAAACGATATTGTCTGTGTCAATTTGTATGATACTTGACCATATTGCTACTGTTGTTTCTTTTCTTTATTCATTGTCGTTTTATTTAAACTTATTTATCTTATATTAATTATGAAACTTGTTTTGTACAACTTGTATAAATAACTATCAAAGTGTTCCTTGGTAGAACCAGTGAATGTCGGACGAAGCGTACCACTGCCTTACCGTACCAGGACGAAGCGTACCAGTTTCTAGGACGAAGCGTACCACATATAGATTATATAGGGAAAATTTAATAATATTAATGTATTGTTTGTTAAACTGTTCAAATGTGTATTATGTTATTTTTTTTTTATCTAATGTTCATCTCGTCTAATTTGCATCGATAAGTACTGCAATATAGCAAAAATAAAGCGAGAATAATAATAAATTAAATTTTGAAAAGGTCTAGTATAATTTATTTATATTTTTACTGCAGGGATCACACATCTATATGTTTTTCTCGTTCTATATTACCAAATATACAATTACTATATTGTACTGCTTTCACAATTAATCATGATTAATTAACCTAATAATACCCATTACTACTTTTTTTTGTCAGATTGCTTTAATTTACCACTGACTTGAGCAAATGATACTTGTTATTCACACCTAGTTGACAACGTATTATCGAGCATCACACCAGGTATTTACTACTATATTATATATATGTGGTACGCTTCGTCCTGAAATGGTACGTAAAGGCAGTGGTACGGAAAGACAGTGGTACGCTTCGTCCTGCACCCAAATTTAAATATGGCTTCCGATAGACATGGTAGAGACCTTCGCCAGAAGTTAAAATCACCTGACGACCTAAAACGACAACACAGAAAGAGAAGGCGATCAGAAAAATATGGCCATAGTGATAGCGAAGATGATTACAATCCATGGGCAAGATATGACAAAGAACATGCACAGGAGCGGGAAAATAAAAATGCGTAAAACTCAAACTGGGATTACACAACGTCGCATTTTCTCGGATGCTCAGTGCTCCGAGATAGAGAAGAAGATAGACGATGTTGTAGAAATTGCCAACAGAGGAGTATATAAAGATCACACAGTAGATAGGGCTCCTTTGAGAAATAAATACTTTATTGTACTGCTTTTACAATTAATCATGATTAATTAACCTGATAATACCCATTACTACTTTCTTTTTGTCAGATTGCTTTAATTTACCACTGACTTGAGCAAATGATACTTGATATTCACACCTAGTTGACAACGTATTATCGAGCATCCCACCAGGTATTTACTACTATATTATATATATGTGGTACGCTTCGTCCTGAAATGGTACGTAAAGGCAGTGGTACGGAAAGACAGTGGTACGCTTCGTCCTGCACCCGAACCAGTACTAAACATATGCGGAAGGTTTGATCCTCCGCCATGGCTATGTGTGGTGTCCTTGAGTAATACAATTTTTCCGCACAAGCTATGTATTGGTTTTACCTGTGATGACATTGAGCATGATTTATATAACTTGTTTCACAATTGAATTTAAATCAATAAGTTTAAACTTAACATAGCGGATAAAGGCTCCATATACCACATTAACTAGTCTCATTTAATCGCCGTAATAGGGGTGAGACTAGCCCCTTTACGTCTCATTTCCATCCGAACAAAACCCAAGTGGAAAATTAGACCATATACATACGTCTTTTTCGAAGGCAAATACTGCGTAAACAATCGTTAATTTCTTAAAACGTTGATTTATATTGATAAAATAATGAGTAATAAATGCGTGCTATGTAAAAAAACTGTCCTCTGTAGTTTGATAGACGATGAATATGATCAAGACATTGGAATTTACCTTGTTTCGCTGTCATACAGCAGCCATTTTACATAAGTGGAGTTAGATACGTGCTAGATCCGAGCTACTGGGTGGAAACATGTACATGCGAAATCGGAACTTTGGCGGAGTGAGCGATATGGGTTATAGAGGAATAAGAAAGTTTTCTTCCGTCTGATATTTCGTCATGTTTTTAGTTTAAAATCTATGATTATTTTGAATATTATTATGATTAAGTGTTTTATTACTGCTGAAGAATAAATAAAAAAATAAGATTTAAATTGAAAAATTTACAGAGAGAAATATATGGGTTATAGCAAGGACTTGTATATCTCTAGTTTAGTTTTAACTTATTTATTTTACTTCATTTGTGAAACAAGTTCTTACAACTTTGACATATCACGCTCGAAGTCTTCCTGGGTATAACCAGAGACGTCTATGTGGTATAAAATAATATCATTATGTACTATTGGCGCATGTAGTTATCTTTTGAAAATTAAGTTTTGCTCTTTTACTATATGTTCAACGGTTATAATAGAAGATTACCAGAGATTTATGAACACACGCTTAACTTTCGGCATGGAAGTATATAAACCTGACATAGATATTATCATTAACTGATGAGTTCCTAAAAGTGTTTTAGGATATATCGGCAGGAGGTAGGAATGGGTGGCCGTACTGGACAACATTATGTCGATCTCATAATACACTTACAAAAGATTACTAATGAAAACAGTAGCAGACGATAAAAAAAAATGAAAATAACGGATATTCCAAAGTCGAAGCAATGCAGAGAAAGACAATGTCATGTGTGTGGCTGCATTATTTGCCAAAGGAAATGTTAGTATACAGGCAGCATTAAGTTCAAACACTATTTTGTTCACAGTAAACATGGTAGTCATACATTCAATTACAAGTGAAAAAGATCCATAAGAAAGCTATACTATCTTATTATCCGTTTTCTACATATAAAGTAAAAGAAACATTTCTGCTACAGACATAATATTTATAAAACTTTGATAGTGATGAATATTGTCATTTTTTTGTCAAAACACAAACACAAGTATTGGTTTGTCTAATTTGAATACACACTGTGACAGGAAATGTTACTTTCTCGGAACATAATGCGTTATAAGTATTGCCTTTCCAATTTACCGTGTAGAGCTTCCATCACAGTGTTTCTATTCAAATCGCTGTGACGCTTGAAAGGTGCGCGTCCCGTGATAACTGTCAAAAATGATTTGAAAGTAGAATTGTATGTAAAAACTAAGTTATTTAAGTGTTAAATGTGCGGTTTTGTGGATATTTTTACGTTATGGACATATACAACGTGTTTTTTTTAACAACCGGTAAGAGTTTTTGCTAATGATATTACATATTTTAATCAATATGAGTGTTTTGGCTTCAGCACTGAAATCGGTGCGGAAAATCCACCCATAAAAAAGCGAATGGAGTATGCACGTAGAGGACGATCAAATAAAAAAATATAAAAATCGTTCGAAAACGTGCTTTGATATGCACTACACATTAACCTGCCTACAGTAGCCAGTTTACGTATCTTGACTGAATCCTATTTCATGATGTATTAATTTTAGCATGTTTATTAAAAGTTTTAATGTTTATCCAATTTTTAAAAAATACTTAAGTAAGAAAATTTATTTATATATATGTCAATATTTGGGCCGGAAATTGAGCCCATATGATTTTCATTAGTTACACTTGAGCATTCAAGATAGAGATTAGCCTTGCAATCTTGTGAAAACACTTTCCATGCATAAATGAATATTGAAGCCTGAACAAGCATTATAAAACTATACAGATACGTAAACGATGTTAAATTCTGATGCAGGAAATTATTGCCAGAATGAAACTGAGCGCGAGTGTTCGCTTCTTGTTGATAATCCAAATTCCTTTATAATGGTCGCAGATTTGCATTGTATTTGGGGCTGCATTTTATAGTACCCAGCATTCATTGTGAGATTGACACGGAGCTGGAAACCAGCATTCCAACAAAATGGTTGTCATATTCAGGAGTGCACTCTCTAACACATTCAACTCATTACATTCACCTCTGTCATTGGCTCCGGACTCCCGACTACTTTCGGTTTCACGCGACTTTCAAGTCACATGATCACTGCCATTTCAAAATAATGCTCTTTCCGTATCCAACAGGCAAACTGACAATTAAATCTCCCTTTCTGCTCATCAGATATAATGGCAACACGCTGTTTATCCCTTGGAACAATGTTTTCATCATAACAATGACTATCGTGTTGATATCTTCCATGTTTGTATTAATCAAGAATTGCTAAAAATAACACAAAATTTTATATAGGACCTGGATACAATCATGTAGATAGGACAATGGGTTTCTAGCAATAGAATATAAGTTCTCACATTACATTCAAGTTTCCCATACAATTTTGTCAAATGTAATTCCCTCAAGGGTCAAAATAATCGGTGTAAACTTAATACTTTTGTTAATTATTCAATTTTCCTTAACTAGCGAATAAATTTTGTAAAAGAAGAATTTGTAATTTATTTCAGCTGTGAGGCAGATCCTGGTGCCTTGGCCAAATATGTGGTAGCCCTAGTGAAGAAGGAGAAGCCTCTCTCAGAGTTAAAGGACAGTTGTGTGGACCAGTTAGATGTGTTCTTACAAACAAGTACGTAGTTTCTGTGCTTTCTGTTAGACGATCATATAGATGCGCATTTTTTGTCCACAGTGTTCTCAATAAATATTTGGTTAACAGGCCAAGCAGGGCCTCCACTGGGATTCGCCAATTTCGCCAAATGCGAAGGAAATTTTTAATTTGCGAAAGATTTTCCTCTTTTGCGAAAGTGGTTGTGACAAGGAAATCAAAGGCTGATTAAAGGCTAACAAAAACAAGCGACTCTAACCTATATGCCTATATGCTCTGTTGTTATAACGCTAATATTGACTATATTTATAGCGAGTCTGTAGTGACATAGTAGATTTAGAAAATGTAATGGAATGTTTTAACCAACGGCAATTTCTGTAATCCGTAATTTGTGTATTAATAATTTTAAAATAAATTGATGTGTATAAATTATAAAATACACTGTATGGGGTTTTGCGAGAAAAGCATGCTATAGAAAAAATAAAAGCACACAAACTATGACAAAATCAAACAAGTACAGAAACATAACTTGGGCCATTTTGGTTTTTGACTGCGCTCCATTTAAACTAATGCATCATTTATAATATAAATCAACAACTTACTACCAATTACTCCTTCCCCTAATTATCGACTTAAGGCACTTTGAACAATAATTCACAAGATAATAATAATTTTAATAGTATTGCAGTATACATTAAAACTTCTATTCATAAAAACTGTGTTTAATTCAAAAGCTTAAACAAGTAAAAGAAAACATGCAGTAAGTTACTTTCACTTATGAGTAGTTTGATAACGATTTGAAGGATGTTAGCCGAGGTACAGAATTTAGTTGGCTACAAAAATGGCTCTTAATTTGGCTCCAACTTTCCAAATATGGCGAAAGTAGTGGCGAAAAAAGCAAAAAATAGTCAGAGGAGGCCCTGCCAAGATAAAAAAGTAACAGGCCTGCTAGAGGGGTTCGGGGGCATGTCCCCCTTTGAAAATTTTTGAAAACCTAGGCGTCATTTCCTGCATTCTGGGCTATTTTGCGGGGTCTAATTAATAGATGCCAAACCCTGCAAGCTGAGCTTACTTGACAGATATTCAATTAATTCTAATATCTTAAACAGTAACAAGACGCTTTCAAAAACAAAAAATAATGTATTTATGCTTTATTAGTTGCACAATGATCACTGAATAACTCACAATCTACCACTCATCCTCATCATCACTAAGATCTCCATCCTTCTCACATACATGTGAACCTTTTTGGAAAGCAATGAGGGAGATTGGATGTAAATGAGGGAAATTTTTTTTGGCGCCATAAAATTTGAACATATTGTCATTTCGGTACAATTTTACATAATTTCTTAATAATTCAAGTATATTAAACCATAAAATATGCCACATCCCATAAATTCTCCGACATGCCTTAATTGCAAATTTGACATGCCTTAATAACCAGCTGTGTTTCGATAATCACAACACAGCCACTGTGTGTTTTCACAGCTTGACGCCTGGTTCTGTGCCTTACTGAATTTACCTGTGTAGTGGGGTCGCTTGTGACAAGCGTAATTGACCCCAACTAACAATATCTGGGAATGGGGTCACTCAGTGAAGCGTGTTTGGATAATCTGTTGTGATAATTTAATTAATTGACTATTGATCGGCAACTTTAAACAGACTGATATTTCCAATCAAGAAAAGTTTGAGTAGAATAACAATAATAATCGCCTAACAAAATAATTTAATGATGATATAAGCGCTTTGTTTTTTATAGAACAATTGGCGATAATTTAGTATAATTACGCATTATATGTTTTGTAATTGAGCAATCCTGATTACCGGTAGCAAAAATATGGAAACTTATAAGGAAAATGTTGTTAGATATACTCATTCACTTTGTTTTCAACAATGGCTACGCCAAAAAGGAAGGCAGAATCTTCAATTGCGTCTTTTTCACAAAATGTCCGAGAGCCGATAATCAAACTCCGTCTAAGGTAAATGGGCAGCAGAAAAGAAGAGAAGGCTGGCAGTCTAATTTCTGTTTTTCATTGTATATAAGTAACCATCACAGTACCACTGTACTATTGGAAACAGAACATTTTTTTTAAATATTTTCTTTTTGATATTTAATTTTTTTAGTTTTTATATTAATAAATATATTTTCGATATTTATATTCTTGTTTCTTTTCAATATTTTCTGTACATAAGGAGAAAATAAAGTGCCCTAAAATGACATAGAATGTTAATTAAAAAAAAATTGATACATCACGAGGGGGTACCCCCTATCAAGCCCTCCCCCATCCGTCGAAAACAACATGCCTTCTGAAAACCCAGAATATTGAAGGGAATCTAACACGACCAGTGATCAGTCTAGGATTGCAGTAAAGGGAGCCAAGATGGCCCTTCACATGAAAAAAGGGGGCCTTTATAAAAAAAAGGGGGGCATCATAAAAATCATTGTCTGAAAATTGTAAAAATATTTATAGTTAGTACTAGCAGCGGACCCCGATAAAGGGGTTTGGTTTGCTAGTTTACATGCCACGTCGTTGTTTTGTTAAAGTACTGTTCTTGAAACTATTTTCATTAGCCAGTTTGATTGTTTGTTTTTCACATGGTTTTAGCTCTACTGGCCAGAAGTGCTTATGCGATGGCACGTCCGTCGTCTGTCGTCTGTCAGCAGCACTTTCTCTGAAACCACTAGGCCAATTAAACTGAAACTTCACATGGATGTTTCTGTTGCATAGGAGACTATAAGAAGATTTTATTTTTTTTCGATCTGAAATTCAAGATGGCCGCCGTTACTAAACATAGTCCAAATCTTAAAAAATTTTCTTCTCATGAACGGCCCAACAGATTTTCAAAATTTTTATGTAGTAATGATGACCAACTATAGTTTTGGTAGATTTGTTCAAATGGTGCCCTTAAGGTTAAATATGACCCCGCCCCGAGGGATCAATTAGGGGACACATGTCATAATAATTTTTTTTTTTTTTTTTTTTTTTTTTTTAAATGGAAATGATTTTGCTTATATCTCACAGAATTATTGTTTGGTGAAGGAGGTTCAGATTTGTAAAAATGAATGGGTTCCGATATCTTAACCCTTTACTTCATATAGACACCTTTGGACACCTAATATAGAAGGCTTTTGAATAATTGGGTGAATTATGTTTATATTAAATGACAGAGTGGAAAACAGTGCAGGAAGTGTTTTCAAAGGCCTTCTGTGATTGGTATCTATGGAATAAAGGGTTAAGGGGTCAGGAGGGGCCCCAAAAGGGTACAAATTAGGAATTACTAAAATTGTTTTCTTAAGAACCAGTATGTCAGATTTGTTCATATTTGGCATGAATTATCCCTATGTGTAGGGGTTTCATTGCAGATAAGAATTAAGGGGCTAAAATTTATAGGGGCTCTGTAAGGGGACTTAGAACTTTACATAGGGATACTATGGGAAAACAGAAAATTCTCTTTTTCTTTCATCTATTCTGAAACCACTAGGCCAATTAAACTGAAACTTTACATGGATGTTTCTGTTGCATAGGAGACTTTACAGAAGAATTTTTTTTTTTTTCGATCTGAAATTCAAGATGGCCACCCTTACTAAAAATAGTCCAAAACTTAAAAAATCTTCTTCTCATGAACGGCCCAACAGATTTTCAAAATGTTTATGTAGTAATGATGACCAACTATAGTTTTGTTAGATTTGTTCAAATGGTGTCCCTAGGGTTAAAAATGACCCCACTACGATATTTCTATTGCAGAGGAGAATTTCAAAAAGTGCTATGGCCACTATGAGTCAGTAGAGCTTCCTCAGGTCCTCTTGGGCCTCTTGTTTACAAACCAAGCTCGTCACCCTGAGAACCCTGCATTTGCAATTTCAGTGTCTAGTTTGCTTTTTTAGCAATATTATAAAAGATAAAGCTGTTGATATTCTTTTCATTTCTGCCCAATAAATTGCGCTTTAGAAAATAGCAGAAGAAAATTTTTGTATGCCAACACTTTTTATAAATCACAATATCAGTTGCAAATGATATTATGCAGATTTAAACTGGTAAACTTGTATATATTTTTACATCAGCGTGCGCTATTTTTTAAAATGAAACTTTTATTTTATTGGTAGCCAGTCTCCTAACTGTTTATTTACTTAGAACTGCTATATTTGAATATTCGTTTTGGGAACATTTATTTTTAATTGACCAGTCAGAACAAGAGCTGATTTAATTTGTTTGATTACCATAAAAGTATGAAATAACTGGAACATTGGTAGCTTTTATATTGCACCAATGTTGCCCCGGGAGTTGTTTAAAGGGTGCCACTTGTGTTATTAAAGATTGAACAATGCACAAAGTTTTGTAATGAGGTTTAACGCTATTTTCAGCAGATCTTAAGAAATATGTCGTTGGGGGTGGAGGGGGGATCTATCTTGACTTGGAACATGAATAGAGAGCAATGTTTGGAAGAGCTGCAATACTACTTAATATGGCTTCTGGTACATTCCAGGAGATAAAAATAAATTGTCAAAAGGTTCTTTGGAGATATGCAATATGTCACATTGGGAATAAACCAATTAAAAAGATTGCTTTATTTCAAGAAATCAATCCATCTGCTATTAGAAACCCTGTTGTAATTTTCTATAATACTTTGAACTGTACTCTACACTAATACCTACATGTAATCCTAACTGAAGGCCTCAAGAGTGTCTATATCTCTAAATATATATGTTGATGGAATTCTGTGGTCCTTGTTTCAGAAACCAAACCATTCGTAGAAACACTTTTTGAAGTACTAGACAACAAATCATATGTTAAAGAGGAGGAGCCTAAACTGCCAGTACCTGATACTGAGGTATTGACACCAGAAGTTCCACCCACTGAGTTGCCTGAATCTACACAAAGTGATCAACAAGCAGTCACATCTACATCTACAATAAAATTGGAAGAGGTCAAGAATGAAGTAAGATTTAACATTTTATCTGTATTAGGCCTAAATCAATTAATAGTGTGGTTCTTATTACATGGAAATACAAAATAGGGTGGGTAGGTAAATTATTTATTTTGCGCTGTTGATACTACTCATTTTCTGCGTGTATATGTTATGTCTGTATGTGGACACACTTGTCATATGCGATGGCGAGGCAGCTCTTGCTGGAGGTCGCCATGTTGCTGCTATCATTACTATGATCACTTCCGGCGGTGCACTTCCGGTGATCGGGTATAAAAGCTGAAGGCCTACAATACAGCCGAACTGTCGCCACCGGGAATGAAAATTGTGGACACGACAGATATGGCTGTTGTTGTTTTTTTAAAGGGAATAAATGTTTAGGGTCGGGCCTAAATAAAAATAGTGTTTGTTTCCCCTTGCGCGACCAACCCACAAAAAAAGCACCGACTGAAACAAATTTATTGGGGAAAATTTCTGAAATTTTTTTTTCAATTTTCCGACCGCTCCGGGCTTGCCTTTAAAATCGGACAAGCGAGTTTTCACAATACACAGGTCTGCAATTACTTCTATTCTCTACAATACATGTGAAACTGTTGCTTATAAACCGTAACTAATCAGTAGAAACAATTGACCCGGTGTTTGCCGCATGCCCGATAATGCGACTTCGGAAAACCTCTCATGCATATTCAATTATCTAATTTTATTCCTCTAATATGATTGGGGAATTGCTTTGAACATAAATTAATCGATTTTAAATAACCGCTATGATTGGTCGTATATCTCCGACCACGGTTCACACAGCGTCAAGTTCTGGTATTTCTATAAATATTTCGTAGATTTACAATAATTGGAACTGCATGTATGTAAATTTTCTTCTGTGACCAGGGGCCGGCAAAAGCACTCATCCTGACGACTTGTTTTGTCTGCGAACGAGTGATTTTTACCAGTAACTAGTCTGTTGGACAAGTAAACCTTTTGGCAGAGATCGAAAAAAAAACAATCTGAAAACTGTAAAAAAAAGTAATGATCCAAATTCATTATGGTATTTATTCTTTCTATATTTCATTGCTGTAAACATAATTTGTGAATTTGACATTTAACGATCATCAATGATAACTTTATCATGCAATTTCTTGTCGAGTCCCAAGGACATTTTCATTAGAAACCATTTGGCATAATTTTTTATAAGGTATTGAGACGCGGATGCACAGCTTTTTAATACCGGTTTAAAAATCGGACTTTTCTTTGGAATATTTCTCGGTCTCCGGAATATTAACTGTCTTTTTGCGTTTTACGTGTTACGGAGGCTTGAATGTATTAACTTTTTATGTTTACCCCAAGCTGTTTGTATTCGGAACAAAAGCGATATATAAACATCAATAAACTTAATGTTTATTGCATGATCATAACGGTTAAGCTAGTGGTGTGCTTACTGTAAATGAAGTAATAAAACTATTTAAGGGAAGATTAGGTTGTCACAACGTGCTTCAAAAATAGACACTTTTTTACTTTAACTTTTTTGGACAAGTGAGTTTTCCATCCGGACGAGTACTTTTTACCAGTCCACTTGCCCGGCAGACGAGTACTTTTGAAAGTTTTTCCCGACCCCTGTTGTGAAAATGTGAACGTTAATATTCAAATCGAGTAAACGGTTAAGAAAAATGTGGTAGGGGTATTATAGTAACACATTTACTGCTTTTTGGTTGTGTGGTTTCACTGCCAAGTTCTCTTAGATGAATAGGATAGCTTTGTAGGCTTGGCATTGCCATTGTTGCATGTTATGACATTTGTAATTATAAGAAAAGAGAAAGATATTTAAAATAATGATTTGAATTAACACCTGCTCCCACACTGGCACAGAGTGACAGAACAGAAATGATAGCCAATAAATAATACAGACTAAATACAATATAATAAGTCAGTCATTCTATAGAGACATAGACAGTTCTCCCTGAAATTCTCTCACTTCTCCCGGTCTTGTTCAAATTCTAAAACTTGTGATTTACACATGCATAATGTTATGGGGAGCTAACCTTACATAAAAATTAATACATTTAAGTCTATTTATGTTTAAATGTTTTTTATTATACCGCAAAGTGTATTGGTAATAAAAATCTGCGCAAGTTAATCTTTGATCAGGGCAAGTTAGTACTACTTCTGCTAGTTTATTTTGATAAACAATGTTCAGAAACTGTATAATTATATAGAATGACTAATACTAGAAAATTTGACTACAGTTACTAAAACTGTTGCATTTAAAAATGCCAATAAACTATATTAAATAATGCCAACAGATTAATACTTATTCTATATACAGTTTCTTTTTTTGATATAGTTCTGTAGGCATTTTTAAATGCCAACAGTTTAAGTAACTGCTGTCCAATTTACTAATACTAGTTCTTCTGTATACAGTTTCATTTTGTCAATCAAAATAAACACAGTTCAGTTTATTATATATAAATGTTATACAAATACTATTCATTATACCCCCGACAAACGAAGTTTGAGGGGGTATATATTGGAGTCACCCTGTGGTCGGTCTGTCGGTCTGTCCGTTGCAATTTTCCTTGTCCGGAGCATAACTTGAAAAGTACTGGATGGAATTTCATCAAACGTCATACAATGGTACAATATAATGAGAGGAAGTGCAGTGTACAAGAAACATAACTCTATTCTTGCTAATTACAGAGTTATTGCCCTTTGATATTTTTTCTTGTCCGGAGCATAACTCGAAAAGTACCGGTTGGAATTTCATCAAGCTTCATACAATGGTAGAATATAATGAGAGGAAGTGCAGTGTACAAGAAACATAACTCTATTCTTGCTAATTACAGAGTTATTGCCCTTTGATATATTTCCCTTGTCCGGAACATTACTTTTAAAGTACTGGATGGAATTTCATCAAACTTCATACAATGGTAGAATATAATGACAGGAAGTGCAGTGTACAAGAAACATAACTCTATTCTTGCTAATTACAGAGTTATTGCCCTTTGATATATTTCCCTTGTCCGGAGCATTACTTTTAAAGTACTGGATGGAATTTCATCAAACTTCATACAATGGTAGAATATAATGACAGGAAGTGCAGTGTACAGGAAACATAACATTTATTGATTGCCATGAAAGCTTGTACACTGCACAATAATTAAAAAGACCATTTTTAATTTTAACAAAACCATAAAAAAATTAACAATACAAAAAACTCAATCCATAACATTCTCTTTTATTAAGTTTTTTTTTTGTCTTTAAAACTATTGGATATAATTTAATAAAACTTCATACAATGATGAACCATTTCTGTCATGGCGGCGTTCGGGGGTATTCATCACCTTCAGTGATAGCTCTAGTTAAGTGTGGCCTCGGTGAAAATAATAGGGACGGTCGGGGAACTTGAACCACACTATTACTTAATTTAGGCTTAAGGCTTATTCCATAAAACAAATACAACCTCTTTATTCCGTAAAAGTGATAGCAATTCTATCTCTATCTAACCATCGGCTTGATTATTTAAGATAGTTAAATATAGTCATAATACAAATCACCTGCTTAATTTCCCATACATACAAACACCTGTTTGATTCCCCAAACATACAAACACCTGCTTGATTCCCCATACATACAAACACCAGCTCGATTCCCCATACATACAAACACCTGCTTGAATCCCCATACATACAAACACCTGCTTGATTCCCCATAAATACAAACACCTGCTCGATTCCCCATACATACAACCACCAGCTTGATTCCCCATACATACAAACACCTGCTTGACTCCCCATACATACAAACAACTGCTCGATTCCCCATATATCACCTGCTCGATTCCCCATACGTACAAATCAGTAGGCATGGATGTTTAAAATTTATTACAACAACAGAAAAACAGTTGAAGAAACGAAAGTATTATACATGCATGTTATATTTTTTTAGTTTATGCAGCTAATATTTGGGTTACATGACTTGAAAAGCAATGTATTTGTCACATGAATAGTGATTTGTGAGAAAGTCACCAGTTACAACTTGTCTTGTCAGACTGTAATTTGGATGTAATACAATTGAAACCTGGGGATGGTTATCAACATGTAGTGGACATCACCGCACTACAGCAGTTCCTTGGACCTCATCTGCATGCACTGTAATGGTAGATTCATTACCGCACTACAGCAGTTCCTTGGACCTCATCTGCACGCACTGTAATGGTAGATTCATTACCACACTACAGCAGTTCCTTGGACCTCATCTGCACGCACTGTAATGGTAGATTCATTACCACACTACAGCAGTTCCTTGGACCTCATCTGCACGCACTGTAATGGTAGATTCATTACCACACTACAGCAGTTCCTTGGACCTCATCTGCACGCACTGTAATGGTAGATTCATTACCGCACTACAGCAGTTCCTTGGACCTCATCTGCACGCACTGTAATGGTAGATTCATTACCGCACTACAGCAGTTCCTTGGACCTCATCTGCACGCACTGTAATGGTAGATTCATTACCGCACTACAGCAGTTCCTTGGACCTCATCTGCACGCACTGTAATGGTAGATTCATTACCGCACTACAGCAGTTCCTTGGACCTCATCTGCATGCACTGTAATGGTAGATTCATTACCGCACTACAGCAGTTCCTTGGACCTCATCTGCACGCACTGTAATGGTAGATTCATTACCGCACTACAGCAGTTCCTTGGACTTCATCTGCACGCACTGTAATGGTAGATTCATTACCGCACTACAGCAGTTCCTTGGACCTCATCTGCACGCACTGTAATGGTAGATTCATTACCGCACTACAGCAGTTCATTGGACCTCATCTGCACGCACTGTAATGGTAGATTCATTACCGCACTACAGCAGTTCCTTGGACCTCATCTGCACGCACTGTAATGGTAGATTCATTACCGCACTACAGCAGTTCCTTGGACCTCATCTGCACGCACTGTAATGGTAGATTCATTACCACACTACAGCAGTTCCTTGGACCTCATCTGCACGCACTGTAATGGTAGATTCATTACCACACTACAGCAGTTCCTTGGACCTCATCTGCTCGCACTGTAATGGTAGATTCATTACCACACTACAGCAGTTCCTTGGACCTCATCTGCACATACTGTAAACGTAGATCTATTTTAATATTAGCACACTCAAACTTTAGCACTGCCATCGAAATTATACATTTTTAGCCCCTTCACCCCTACATTGTACACTTCAAAATGTAACAGTAATAGACTTATAGCTGATAATTATGAAAAATCATGGATTACTATGAACTAATATTTGTAATTTTTGTGATATTTGTTGTATTCATAACATAAATTCACGAATAAATCTGTCTTTGATCCTCTTGTTTAATTTCATAAATACATGTATACTGTATGGTGTTTAATATATGTAAGTCCTTCAAGTAGAGAAGAGACCAAAATGTTCTTTTACGATGAAATCCTTAATTCATTTGTATGTTAAGTATTTAATACATTAATTCATTGTTTTATTCATCCTTTCATTAACTTTTACTTCAGGAGATAAAAGAGGAGCTCCCCATAGAGAGAAGAAAGAGATCTCCTTCCCCAAGGTTCAGATCTAAAGAGTATGTAAACTTATACTTAATGAAGACATCACTATTTGAACATAATTTTGAATTATGGGTATTTAACTCAAATAAAACCATGAAAAACACAAATAATTTTGTTTTAAGCGTACCAGTTACCCAAGTGATTTTCCTTTCACTCTAAACATTGTAAATATGTGTGTATCCACTGTCTGTATCCACTGTCTGTATATTTAGCATCACATTTATACCATCGAGGGCTAGATGATCAGTAGCCTAACCAATCTTTCCTGGGAACTTTGAATGTTAACTAGTACTCAAGCACACGTATCTCCACAAGTAGCTGATAACTTTCTCAATCTAATCAGCATTTAGAGATGAATGACAATAATGAGACTGACCGGGCTGAGATTGAAACTTACAACCCCTGGATTGGTAATCAGTTTGGCTACCAAAAAACACGTACGGGTAATTTAATAACCCAATCGAAGTTCGTATTTGAGTTACTTTTTGTTACCAAATTTTAGCCCCAAAAACGGAGGGCCCTGGTTGATAATTTATTCAATATATAATTATTTGAAGTAGTTATAATCTGGGATCCATATCAGTAAATATTCATTGGACTTGTGAACTGGAGTAAAATTTGATTTAAGCATTGCTGTGTGTCACTTCAACCAATGATTTAATGTTTAAATACTTGTACCATATGAACATATGAATTGTAGAGATGACAGAAGAAGAAGATATGATGACAGACGTCCATATGGTAGGGGATTTCCTCGTAGAAGGTCTATTAGTCCAAGATTAAGGGGCCCTGGCAGGATGAGGTCAAGGTCTAGATCTCCCTATAGAAGAAGGTCACCTTTTAGACCTATTCCAAGATCTCGCAGTCCAAGACCAAGAGGTCGTGGCAGAGGGCGTTCATGGTCAAGATCTTGGAGTAGAAGTAGATCACGTTCACCACCAAGGAGGTCTTGGTCCAGAAGTAGATCAAGAGAAAGACAAAGATCAAGGTCACCAGGAGGTCGTAAACTGTCTAGGTCACCAAGAAGGGAAGTACGCACAAGATCACCTAGGGGGAGGCCCCCATTTAAACGTTCAGTCTCGCCTAGATTTAGATCTCGGTCTAGATCACCAATAGGTAAAAGAATATCACCACGAAGATCACTTTCAAGGAGTCCAAGATCTAGGTCTCCAATTAGGTCAAGGTCAAGATCCCATGGTTCAAGGTCACCAAGACGTTCACAATCTGGTTCTCCAATAAGAAAAGGTTTGATAATTTTTTAGATACAATTTTTAATAAAAGATTGTTATGTAACAGTCATGAGATTGTCTCTCCTCCTGATGTTAGTTTTAAAGTTTAAAATCTACACCCCGAAAACTTTATACAACTGCTTCCTACATTTAGGTCAACATTCATGGTCACTGTTACTCAAATATGCCAAAGTAGTATTGATCCTCTTATACCTATTATGTGGTGAACATTTGAACCACAAGACAGTGATTACACACATTTGATAATAGCTCTTGGCACAGACCACTCCATCCATCTGCAGAATGATCAACTTGGCTGGATGACATTCCAGGAAAGAATCCAGTATAAAAAAGCTATTCTTGTTTTCAAATCTCTGAACAATCTTGCACCAGCTTATCTTCAGACCAAGGTCTGTTTTGGAGGTGACTTACATGGCATTAAGGTCAGGTGAAGTCGACTCCATATTCTAAAGCCTAATCTAGAAATGTATCCAAAAACACTTTCATACTCTGGTGCAAAAATTTGGAACCCATTTCCTGTTTTTTTTTGAAATTCTACATTTAGTTAATTTCAAATTAAATTATGTGTCAGAAATGGATCAAATCCATAATGTTTTTTATTCCTACTGTACATTACTAATGGGATTCTATACTATGTTAGTCTTCATGAATACATTTTTGTTTTACATCTTTTTAAAGTGCTGAAGGTATCTTATATTTGTAAATACATGTATCAGCGCTCGAATTTAAGCACTTGCCACTCGCAAAATGCGAGCTGTATTTTGAAAATGCGAGTTGAATTACTTAAGCTGGCATTTTTTTGCGAGTGAATTTCAAGTTGAGAAAATTACTTATTTTGTTGATTTTATTGATTTTTGAAAATAAACAAGTATTATCCTGGTAAAAATAACGAGTTCTTGTCAATTTTACCCAATTTCTTTTGCTTCTCTTGGCAAATTACTCCCTAGCAGCATGATTGTCAATGCCATCTATTAAATAGTTTATATGGGAAGGCTGTGTCCGATTGTTTTTGATCTCGAGTTCATTCTACAAAAAGGAAGTAAAGTTAACACCCGTCAACAACATAATGATTAGACTGCGTCTAGTTTGATCGATCGTGCACTCACTCTATAAAATAAAATTTAAATTGAAACCCGTCAAATTTATTGTTTACATATTTTGCCAGCTGTTAAAATGGCTGATAAAATAACATCTTTTTCTTCATTGAACCGACGAATGAAAGCGAGTCCCAGCAAGAAAAAAAGGAAATATTCCTTTTGTTAATATCACATTTTCACATGTTAAACAATCGCCCTTGGCTATTTTAAAATGAACGACCATTGGCTATATTAATTCTATAAATATAAGTGTGTGTTTGCCAATTATTGAATCCATGATTCATATTTTTGTTTACTTAAAAGTGTTTATTTATGATATATCATTGTATGCATTTATTTATGGTACTATAATTAATAACAAAGACAATTTTATTTTTTTAAGTACTGCTTTGAAATTGAAATACCTAAACATATATGATAACCTTGATACCATTGTCTATAAAATAAATACAAGCTAATAATGCATATTAAATAACATGCGGGCTTTGAAACAATTAATTTTGGGCTTATTTAGACATTTAGGACTACAAGTTTCTGCATAAATTGGTTTGGCTAGTTGGTATCAAATTTGGTCAGTTGAAATTTTAGGCACTTGCCAAAATTGCCAGTGCACAAAAAAGTTAAATTCTAGCCCTGATGTATTGAACCCGTCACTAATTATGTTTTAAAATATAAGTACAAATATCAAGTATCCAACCCAGGATTCAAAATGTTGGATTTATCCCTCACACGAAAGTGGTAGTTTGTGAAAGTGCTGAATAAAACGTGTAATGATTTCATGAATATTGATAAATAGATTTCTGATTCAAAGAGTTGAAATTATAATTATGTGTTAGTCAAAACGTGCAAATGGGTGAAAGAGACAATTTCCTCTCTGTAGTCTAAACAGAACAGTATTAGTTGTACAATGTGTCATTGAAATGTAAAATTATTTATATTGATTTTATTAAACTTTCTGTGTTATTCAAGATTAATTGTAAAACTTTTGTTTAATTCAATATTTTTGATATTTTAGTGAGAAGACAGAGCCAGGATAGCAGAGGACCAACCCCAACACAAGAGAATGGACTGGTTGACAGTACGAATCCTACGCCAACAGACTCACTTAGCTCCATCTCCGTGGTAACACAAAGTAGTGCCAGATATGGGGACACGCCATTGAGGTGTAAGGACTTTGATGGTAGGTTTCGTGTGTTGCCTTTCTTAAATGGTGGTATTTCACTTGACATTGGGGTAATTCTTTTTTTTTTTTTTAGCCATTTTATGACCTTTCATTGATTAATTAAGTTCTGTAATTCTTTGTTTTTCATTCATTCATTCATTTGTTCACTCATATGTTCTGTCTTTCATTTGTCAGCTCATTCATTCTTTTTTCATTCTTTTATTCTTTCGTATAATATACGTTTAGTGAGTGAATTGCACTGATTCATTTGTTCATGCACTCATTCATTTATTAACTCCTCTTCCGTCTTGGTATATGACATTTATGTCTATGTATCACCTTCCTCTCATCTGCATATCGTGTTATTAGTAAGAATATGTATAATTAGATGATGAGGGGCAGCTTAAGAAAATGAGAGGATGTACAGTAAAGCCAGTTTGTATACAACTGGTTACCCATTTATTTTCCTTGTTGAAACGAAAGCCAAGGAGATTATGTAGGTAATGTCTAGTAGACATTCTAGTAGACTAGTAAACATTAGGTATCACTTTAATTATTTAAAATACATTCACTAATATTCAAGATATTGTAGGTTGCATGAAAAAATCATGAATGTATCATAGCTTCATTTTCATACATAACTATTTTTATGATTGAGCACTTCTTACTTGATTTATATCGGTAAAGAATAAATTATTATACAGGTGAAGTTATCGTCAGATTACGCATTTGTCGTCTGATAAATACTTAATTGTGATTTTATTTTCTCACCTGGGATTTAGCCATTTTAGTTGGTCGTTTATTGAGCGAATAATAATTGACGAGAGTGTATCAGAGTTGAATAACTTTTTGTCAAATTTAAAGCTGTTCCTTTATTTGCCACTTGGCTTCGAATATTACAGTATTTAAAATATTGCATTTCATAGGAGGCGTGTAAAAGCCAAGTGCTATTGTATGCGCGGTTTGATTTGAGTATATCTAAGAAATCATTAATTATGAGTTCTAGAAATTTTATGACAGGTTTTATAGTATCGCATCTAAAGAATATATGGATTAAAGTTTCTCTTTCCTTTTTTGCACATATTACATAATCGGTTCGATAATCGCATTATATTCAATCTGTGTTCCATAAAAATTGCATTATGAAGAAATTTCCATTGGAACTGCTTGGCTTTGTTGGAACTATACAAGCTTTTTATATTCATTCATATATGCTTCCACTTGACATTATTTACTAAAAGTTGCTCTTGCCATTTTATTTCTGTATTTCGTAATGGGTTTTTATTGCTATGCGAATTTGTAAAGACAAGTTTTTGTTTCTACATTGGGGTAATTCTAATCATTTAGCCTTTTCTTGAACTCTGCAGTTCTGCAGGTATCAAGGTTCTAGGTTTATTCAGCATATACATTTGTTGATGTATTTTTTTTTTAATCTGTATGTTAATTTGTTGTTTTTGTACATGTAGAGTGAACCTGGAATCTTCCTTCCTGTTGGCGTCGAATAACCTATAATGTGTACGCCGTAAAACCCTTCATTCATTCTATACTTCAATGAACTGTTTTATATGCAAGATGTTATTTATTCATACAGTCTATCCTAGTTGTAACATGCAAAGTTGGCATAAACCCCTTTGAGGTTCATTTGCTTTGCACTTGTAAGTTCATATCTCACAAACAAACAATCCTTAGTATTAAATCAGAGCATTTTTCCTGGAAATTAGAAAGAGGCCTCAGTCTTCAACATTTGGATTAACAACGTGATCGAGGGGAAACTTGGAAATTATTTTTAAGGCTGTAGCTAGCTGGAAAATACAGCATAACACTGTTAATTTCATGTTCTAACCAATAATTATCAGATATTACAGTAATACCTTATATTCAGTGGGGTCTTTTTCCCATAATTGTAAGAATAATTCTCATTTTTTTGTTAATTGGGGGAAAACACATGATTTTTCAATTGGGGAAATAGCAGAATATCGACATCTGTTTGATCAGGTAAAAAGGCCCTGAAAGTTATACGTAGACTGGCTACATATACCTGTATAAACCGTAAAAGCACAATGGATTAAAGCAATTTTATTTTGCACATTTGGCTCACACAAGTTTAAGAATTAAAATAATGATGTAATTTTTGTTGTTTACAGAAAAAGGCTTCTGCGTTCGAGGTGACTTTTGTGTGTATGATCATGGCACAGATCCTGTAGTTGTAGAAAATGTTCCACGATACCCCCCAGGTAATATCATCCTTCACTCCTCACTGTGTTTACAGTGTATCATAGGGACAAACTGTGTATGTATGATCATGGCACAGATCCTGTAGTTGTAGAAAACGTTCCACGATACCCCCCAGGTAATATCATCCTTCACTCCTCACTGTGCTTACAGTGTATCATAGGGACAAACAGTGTGTGGATGATCATGGCACAGATCCTGTAGTTGTAGAAAATGTTCTACGATACCCCCCAAGGTAATATCATCCTTCACTCCTCACTGTGCTTACAGTGTATCATAGGGACAAACTGTGTGTGTATGATCATGGCACAGATCCTGTAGTTGTAGAAAATGTTCCACGATACCCCCCAAGGTAATATCATCCTTCACTCCTCACTGTGCTTACAGTGTATCATAGGGACAAACTGTGTGTGTATGATCATGGCACAGATCCTGTAGTTGTAGAAAACGTTCCACGATACCCCCCAAGGTAATATCATCCTTCACTCCTCACTGTGCTTACAGTGTATCATAGGGACAAACTGTGTATGTATGATCATGGCACAGATCCTGTAGTTGTAGAAAATGTTCCACGATACCCCCCAGGTAATATCATCCTTCACTCCTCACTGTGCTTACAGTGTATCATAGGGACAAACTGTGTGTGTATGATCATGGCACAGATCCTGTAGTTGTAGAAAATGTTCCACGATACCCCCCAAGGTAATATCATCCTTCACTCCTCACTGTGCTTACAGTGTATCATAGGGACAAACTGTGTGTGTATGACCATGGCACAGATCCTGTAGTTGTAGAAAACGTTCCACGATACCCCCCAAGGTAATATCATCCTTTACTCCTCACTGTGCTTACAGTGTATCATAGGGACAAACAGTGTGTGTATGATCATGGCACAGATCCTGTAGTTGTAGAAAACGTTCCACGATATCCCCCAGGTAATATCATCCTTCATTCCTCACTGTGCTTACAGTGTATCATAGGGACAAACTGTGTGTGTATGACCATGGCACAGATCCTGTAGTTGTAGAAAACGTTCCACGATACCCCCCAAGGTAATATCATCCTTTACTCCTCACTGTGCTAACAGTGTATCATAGGGACAAACAGTGTGTGTATGATCATGGCACATATCCTGTAGTTGTAGAAAACGTTCCACGATATCCCCCAGGTAATATCATCCTTCATTCCTCACTGTGCTTACAGTGTATCATAGGGACAAACTGTGTGTGTATGATCATGGCACAGATCCTGTAGTTGTAGAAAACGTTCCACGATACCCCCCAAGGTAATATCATCCTTTACTCCTCACTGTGCTTACAGTGTATCATAGGGACAAACAGTGTGTGTATGATCATGGCACATATCCTGTAGTTGTAGAAAACGTTCCACGATATCCCCCAGGTAATATCATCCTTCATTCCTCACTGTGCTTACAGTGTATCATAGGGACAAACTGTGTGTGTATGACCATGGCACAGATCCTGTAGTTGTAGAAAACGTTCCACGATACCCCCCAAGGTAATATCATCCTTTACTCCTCACTGTGCTTACAGTGTATCATAGGGACAAACTGTGTGTGTATGATCATGGCACATATCCTGTAGTTGTAGAAAACGTTCCACGATACCCCCCAGGTAATATCATCCTTCATTCCTCACTGTGCTTACAGTGTATCATAGGGACAAACTGTGTGTGGATGATCATGGCACAGATCCTGTAGTTGTAGAAAACGTTCCACGATACCCCCCAGGTAATATCATCCTTCACTCCTCACTGTGCTTACAGTGTATCATAGGGACAAACTGTGTGTGTATGATCATGGCACAGATCCTGTAGTTGTAGAAAACGTTCCACGATACCCCCCAGGTAATATCATCCTTCACTCCTCACTGTGCTTACAGTGTATCATAGGGACAAACTGTGTGTGGATGATCATGGCACAGATCCTGTAGTTGTAGAAAACGTTCCACGATACCCCCCAGGTAATATCATCCTTCACTCCTCACTGTGCTTACAGTGTATCATAGGGACAAACTGTGTGTGTATGATCATGGCACAGATCCTGTAGTTGTAGAAAACGTTCCACGATACCCCCCAGGTAATATCATCCTTCACTCCTCACTGTGCTTACAGTGTATCATAGGGACAAACTGTGTGTGTATGATCATGGCACAGATCCTGTAGTTGTAGAAAATGTTCCACAATACCCCCCAGGTAATATCATCCTTCATTCCTCACTGTGCTTACAGTGTATCATAGGGACAAACTGTGTGTGGATGATCATGGCACAGATCCTGTAGTTGTAGAAAATGTTCCACGATACCCCCCAGGTAATATCATCCTTCACTCCTCACTGTGCTTACAGTGTATCATAGGGACAAACTGTGTATGTATGATCATGGCACAGATCCTGTAGTTGTAGAAAATGTTCCACGATACCCCCCAGGTAATTTCATCCTTCACTCCTCACTGTGCTTACAGTGTATCATAGGGACAAACTGTGTGTGTATGGTCATGGCACAGATCCTGTAGTTGTAGAAAACGTTCCACGATACCCCCCAAGGTAATATCATCCTTCACTCCTCACTGTGCTTACAGTGTATCATAGGGACAAACTGTGTGTGGATGATCATGGCACAGATCCTGTAGTTGTAGAAAACGTTCCACGATATCCCCCAGGTAATATCATCCTTCATTCCTCACTGTGCTTACAGTGTATCATAGGGACAAACTGTGTGTGGATGATCATGGCACAGATCCTGTAGTTGTAGAAAACGTTCCACGATACCCCCCAGGTAATATCATCCTTCATTCCTCACTGTGCTTACAGTGTATCATAGGGACAAACTGTGTGTGTATGATCATGGCACAGATCCTGTAGTTGTAGAAAATGTTCCACGATACCCCCCAGGTAATATCATCCTTCACTCCTCACTGTGCTTACAGTGTATCATAGGGACAAACTGTGTGTGGATGATCATGGCACAGATCCTGTAGTTGTAGAAAATGTTCCAGGATACCCCCCAGGTAATTTCATCCTTCACTCCTCACTGTGCTTACAGTGTATCAAAGGGACAAACTGTGTGTGTATGATCATGGCACAGATCCTGTAGTTGTAGAAAACGTTCCACGATATCCCCCAGGTAATATCATCCTTTACTCCTCACTGTGCTTACAGTGTATCATAGGGACAAACTGTGTGTGTATGATCATGGCACATATCCTGTAGTTGTAGAAAACGTTCCACGATACCCCCCAGGTAATATCATCCTTCACTCCTCACTGTGCTTACAGTGTATCATAGGGACAAACTGTGTATGTATGATCATGGCACAGATCCTGTAGTTGTAGAAAACGTTCCACGATACCCCCCAAGGTAATATCATCCTTCACTCCTCACTGTGCTTACAGTGTATCATAGGGACAAACTGTGTGTGGATGATCATGGCACAGATCCTGTAGTTGTAGAAAACGTTCCACGATACCCCCCAGGTAATATCATCCTTCACTCCTCACTGTGCTTACAGTGTATTATAGGGACAAACTGTGTGTGTATGATCATGGCACATATCCTGTAGTTGTAGAAAATGTTCCACGATACCCCCAAGGTAATATCATCCTTCACTCCTCACTGTGCTTACAGTGTATCATAGGGACAAACTGTGTGTGGATGATCATGGCACAGATCCTGTAGTTGTAGAAAACGTTCCACGATACCCCCCAGGTAATATCATCCTTCACTCCTCACTGTGCTTACAGTGTATCATAGGGACAAACTGTGTGTGTATGATCATGGCACAGATCCTGTAGTTGTAGAAAACGTTCCACGATACCCCCCAGGTAATATCATCCTTCATTCCTCACTGTGCTTACAGTGTATCATAGGGACAAACTGTGTGTGGATGATCATGGCACAGATCCTGTAGTTGTAGAAAACGTTCCACGATACCCCCAAGGTAATATCATCCTTCACTCCTCACTGTGCTTACAGTGTATCATAGGGACAAACTGTGTGTGGATGATCATGGCACAGATCCTGTAGTTGTAGAAAACGTTCCACGATACCCCCCAGGTAATATCATCCTTCACTCCTCACTGTGCTTACAGTGTATCATAGGGACAAACTGTGTATGTATGATCATGGCACAGATCCTGTAGTTGTAGAAAATGTTCCACGATACCCCCCAGGTAATATCATCCTTCACTCCTCACTGTGCTTACAGTGTATCATAGGGACAAACTGTGTGTGTATGATCATGGCACAGATCCTGTAGTTGTAGAAAATGTTCCACGATACCCCCCAGGTAATATCATCCTTCACTCCTCACTGTGCTTACAGTGTATCATAGGGACAAACTGTGTGTGTATGATCATGGCACAGATCCTGTAGTTGTAGAAAATGTTCCACGATACCCCCCAGGTAATATCATCCTTCACTCCTCACTGTGCTTACAGTGTATCATAGGGACAAACTGTGTGTGTATGATCATGGCACAGATCCTGTAGTTGTAGAAAACGTTCCACGATACCCCCCAGGTAATATCATCCTTCATTCCTCACTGTGCTTACAGTGTATCATAGGGACAAACTGTGTGTGGATGATCATGGCACAGATCCTGTAGTTGTAGAAAACGTTCCACGATACCCCCAAGGTAATATCATCCTTCACTCCTCACTGTGCTTACAGTGTATCATAGGGACAAACAGTGTGTGTATGATCATGGCACATATCCTGTAGTTGTAGAAAATGTTCCACTATACCCCTCAGGAAATATCATCCTTCACTCCTCACTGTGCTTACAGTGTATCATAGGGACAAACTGTGTGTGGATGATCATGGCACAGATCCTGTAGTTGTAGAAAACGTTCCACGATACCCCCCAGGTAATATCATCCTTCACTCCTCACTGTGCTTACAGTGTATCATAGGGACAAACAGTGTATGTATGATCATGGCACAGATCCTGTAGTTGTAGAAAATGTTCCACGATACCCCCCAGGTAATATCATCCTTCACTCCTCACTGTGCTTACAGTGTATCATAGGGACAAACTGTGTGTGTATGATCATGGCACAGATCCTGTAGTTGTAGAAAATGTTCCACGATACCCCCCAGGTAATATCATCCTTCACTCCTCACTGTGCTTACAGTGTATCATAGGGACAAACTGTGTGTGTATGATCATGGCACAGATCCTGTAGTTGTAGAAAATGTTCCACGATAACCCCCAGGTAATATCATCCTTCACTCCTCACTGTGCTTACAGTGTATCATAGGGACAAACTGTGTGTGTATGATCATGGCACAGATCCTGTAGTTGTAGAAAATGTTCCACGATACCCCCAGGTAATATCATCCTTCACTCCTCACTGTGCTTACAGTGTATCATAGGGACAAACTGTGTGTGTATGATCATGGCACAGATCCTGTAGTTGTAGAAAATGTTCCACGATACCCCCCAGGTAATATCATCCTTCACTCCTCACTGTGCTTACAGTGTATCATAGGGACAAACTGTGTGTGTATGATCATGGCACAGATCCTGTAGTTGTAGAAAACGTTCCACGATACCCCCCAGGTAATATCATCCTTCACTCCTCACTGTGCTTACAGTGTATCATAGGGATAAACTGTGTGTGTATGATCATGGCACAGATCCTGTAGTTGTAGAAAAGGTTCCACGATACCCCCCAGGTAATATCATCCTTCACTCCTCACTGTGCTTACAGTGTATCATAGGGACAAACTGTGTGTGTATGATCATGGCACAGATCCTGTAGTTGTAGAAAATGTTCCACGATACCCCCCAGGTAATATCATCCTTCACTTCTCACTGTGCTTACAGTGTATCATAGGGACAAACTGTGTGTGTATGATCATGGCACAGATCCTGTAGTTGTAGAAAATGTTCCACGATAACCCCCAGGTAATATCATCCTTCACTCCTCACTGTGCTTACAGTGTATCATAGGGACAAACTGTGTGTGTATGATCATGGCACAGATCCTGTAGTTGTAGAAAACGTTCCACGATACCCCCCAGGTAATATCATCCTTCACTCCTCACTGTGCTTACAGTGTATCATAGGGACAAACTGTGTGTGTATGATCATGGCACAGATCCTGTAGTTGTAGAAAATGTTCCACGATACCCCCCAGGTAATATCATCCTTCACTCCTCACTGTGCTTACAGTGTATCATAGGGACAAACTGTGTGTGTATGATCATGGCACAGATCCTGTAGTTGTAGAAAACGTTCCACGATACCCCCCAGGTAATATCATCCTTCACTCCTCACTGTGCTTACAGTGTATCATAGGGATAAACTGTGTGTGTATGATCATGGCACAGATCCTGTAGTTGTAGAAAAGGTTCCACGATACCCCCCAGGTAATATCATCCTTCACTCCTCACTGTGCTTACAGTGTATCATAGGGACAAACTGTGTGTGTATGATCATGGCACAGATCCTGTAGTTGTAGAAAATGTTCCACGATACCCCACAGGTAATATCATCCTTCACTCCTCACTGTGCTTACAGTGTATCATAGGGACAAACTGTGTGTGTATGATCATGGCACATATCCTGTAGTTGTAGAAAACGTTTCACTATACCCCTCAGGTAATATCATCCTTCACTCCTCACTGTGCTTACAGTGTATCATAGGGACAAACTGTGTATGTATGATCATGGCACAGATCCTGTAGTTGTAGAAAATGTTCCACGATACCCCCCAGGTAATATCATCCTTCACTCCTCACTGTGCTTACAGTGTATCATAGGGACAAACTGTGTGTGGATGATCATGGCACAGATCCTGTAGTTGTAGAAAACGTTCCACGATACCCCCCAGGTAATATCATCCTTCACTCCTCACTGTGCTTACAGTGTATCATAGGGACAAACTGTGTATGTATGATCATGGCACAGATCCTGTAGTTGTAGAAAATGTTCCACGATACCCCCCAGGTAATATCATCCTTCACTCCTCACTGTGCTTACAGTGTATCATAGGGACAAACTGTGTGTGTATGATCATGGCACAGATCCTGTAGTTGTAGAAAACGTTCCACAATACCCCCCAGGTAATATCATCCTTCACTCCTCACTGTGCTTACAGTGTATCATAGGGACAAACTGTGTATGTATGATCATGGCACAGATCCTGTAGTTGTAGAAAATGTTCCACGATACCCCCCAGGTAATATCATCCTTCACTCCTCACTGTGCTTACAGTGTATCATAGGGACAAACTGTGTGTGGATGATCATGGCACAGATCCTGTAGTTGTAGAAAACGTTCCACGATACCCCCCAGGTAATATCATCCTTCACTCCTCACTGTGCTTACAGTGTATCATAGGGACAAACTGTGTATGTATGATCATGGCACAGATCCTGTAGTTGTAGAAAATGTTCCACGATACCCCCCAGGTAATATCATCCTTCACTCCTCACTGTGCTTACAGTGTATCATAGGGACAAACAGTGTGTGTATGATCATGGCACAGATCCTGTAGTTGTAGAAAATGTTCCACGATACCCCCCAGGTAATATCATCCTTCACTCCTCACTGTGCTTACAGTGTATCATAGGGACAAACTGTGTGTGTATGATCATGGCACAGATCCTGTAGTTGTAGAAAATGTTCCACGATACCCCCCAGGTAATATCATCCTTCACTCCTCACTGTGCTTACAGTGTATCATAGGGACAAACTGTGTGTGTATGATCATGGCACAGATCCTGTAGTTGTAGAAAACGTTCCACAATACCCCCCAGGTAATATCATCCTTCACTCCTCACTGTGCTTACAGTGTATCATAGGGACAAACTGTGTATGTATGATCATGGCACAGATCCTGTAGTTGTAGAAAATGTTCCACGATACCCCCCAGGTAATATCATCCTTCACTCCTCACTGTGCTTACAGTGTATCATAGGGACAAACTGTGTGTGGATGATCATGGCACAGATCCTGTAGTTGTAGAAAACGTTCCACGATACCCCCCAGGTAATATCATCCTTCACTCCTCACTGTGCTTACAGTGTATCATAGGGACAAACTGTGTATGTATGATCATGGCACAGATCCTGTAGTTGTAGAAAATGTTCCACGATACCCCCCAGGTAATATCATCCTTCACTCCTCACTGTGCTTACAGTGTATCATAGGGACAAACAGTGTGTGTATGATCATGGCACAGATCCTGTAGTTGTAGAAAATGTTCCACGATACCCCCCAGGTAATATCATCCTTCACTCCTCACTGTGCTTACAGTGTATCATAGGGACAAACTGTGTGTGTATGATCATGGCACAGATCCTGTAGTTGTAGAAAATGTTCCACGATACCCCCCAGGTAATATCATCCTTCACTCCTCACTGTGCTTACAGTGTATCATAGGGACAAACTGTGTGTGGATGATCATGGCACAGATCCTGTAGTTGTAGAAAATGTTCCACGATACCCCCCAGGTAATATCATCCTTTACTCCTCACTGTGCTTACAGTGTATCATAGGGACAAACTGTGTGTGGATGATCATGGCACAGATCCTGTAGTTGTAGAAAAGGTTCCACGATACCCCCCAGGAAATATCATCCTTCACTCCTCACTGTGCTTACAGTGTATCATAGGGACAAACTGTGTGTGGATGATCATGGCACAGATCCTGTAGTTGTAGAAAACGTTCCACGATACCCCCCAGGTAATATCATCCTTCACTCCTCACTGTGCTTACAGTGTATCATAGGGACAAACTGTGTATGTATGATCATGGCACAGATCCTGTATGTATACAAGAGTATATCGTCACTTTAAAGACAAATTTAAATATTCGTATATGAAGCCTTGTGCTTTTGGAAGTATGGTTTGTCTTGTATATTTATAGTTATCTGTCAATCTTAATTGATGTCGTATATGCATTTTAAGACAATTGCTATTGGAACAATGTATTCTTATCCCATGTATGAATGTTTATTCTTCACTATTTCAGGACCCCTGCCAGTGTCGGGTGCTCCTCCACACATAAGTGTTCCCCCTCCAGGACATCTTGGAGGACCTATGGGTATGAGTTTACCCCCACCCGGTTTTTTCCCTAATAGATTGCCAGGACCTCCACCAGGCATGAGACCTCCAAGACCTGGTAAGTATAAATTTTCAGCCTATCACTGTTTTGATAATTCCTCATCTGTAATTGTAAGGCGACATAATGAATAAGACTTTTTACTTCCTGAAGTCAAGGTTATTTGCAGAACATCGAATGATTTGAATTGTCTACTTGTGTTTTCTCACATTCATTGAACTTAAATGAAGTTCAGGGTGCAGATCATGTTGGACTATGAAGTTTGTAGCTGTAATTGCTTCACATGTCTCAATTGTTCATATTTTGTATTAATATATAAGATATAAAACAGACTATGTTGTGATTCTTTACAAGTACTAGTACAAAATGATCTTCTCATACAATAAAACTATCATATATTCAAGTAATATTCAAGTGTCTGTTTGTTATATCTGTCCTAGCATTTTATTTTAGACATACCTCAGGAGCCATACAACCCTGAGGCCCCAGGTATTACGAGACCAAACCAGCCTCCATTTTGGCCAAATGGTCCACCACCCCAGTTTCTGCAGGGTCCACCACCTTCACACCCTCCGCCAATATCAGCTAGACTTGGAAACAGGGACCTAGTCAACCTCACCATCAAGCAAGAAGTCAAAGGTAAAGTGTTTATATTGTAGCCTGCTTGGCGAAGTGGTGATGATTAATTTGATTTCGTCCGTTTGTTCATCATATATAGAGTATGTTTTCTTGCATTCTGTACAATCAATATGTTCTAAATTTATTGTGTTATATCTCATGCTGACTATATATAAAAATTTGTAGTCGGTTACACTTCTGACTATCAATCCAGGGGTCGTGAGTTCGAATCCCCCGCCCGGCAACAGTCTCCGTGATGATTGATATACGACATTATGTCTCATTATCATTTGTCTCTCACCAATGATTGAAGTGGGAAAGTTATCAGATACTTGCGGAGACGGGTTGTGCTCGAGTACTGGTTAATCTCAGGAAACAGTGGTTAGGTTAACTGATCGTCTGTTAGCCTTCAGTGGCATAAAAAATGACGCTAAATATTCAACTTGTATCTTGTTTCAAATCTAAGGATCTATAGCTTATTGTATATATGCACTAGCACTCTCATTTTTCATTGGATATTAATCAATCTTACACAGTTTAATATACAGTTTCGTAATGACGTCTGATCTAAAATAACAAGTTAGCTTTCAGTATGTAATGCTTTACTAAAATTATGCAATTTATCAATATGTTAAAAAGAAGAGTTATCACAGACCCTCTTGGATTTCTTGTGTTGTTTTTTTTGTATAGAATCTGACTTTTTGAAAAAAATAGGAATTAATGTCAAAATGTTATATGTGGGGTACTCAGTTGAATCAGTTTGTTAATAGTGGAACCAGATGATGATGTTCCAACGTCATCAACCCGAACTGTGATTGTACCAAAGGAGGAGTCCCTACCTGTCCCGAGTAGCCAGCCCCCACCCCCTGGAGTACCAATACCAGAGAGCATACGTCCACAACAACCAGTCCAGTTCAAACAGCAACATCAGTCACAACAGCAAAGATTCCACCCCTACCAACAGAGGTTTTCTGGACCAAGAAAACCATTTGACTACAACAGAGTTGGAGGTATTTAACAGTTTGTCTTTATGTAGAGTTAATATTAAAAGAGTTTGCTTCACATAAATTTTCCATCGGTTTTACCATGATTAAAACAGGAAACACTGGATATAATATATTATCATTGTCATAGACATCTTGTCTTTCCATGAAAGCATAAATTAAATTCCGTATTTGAACTACAAAGCAGGATTACAACATAATCATACTCGATCATCGCTGCTTTTTAAAAAAAAAAACTTGATGCGTAGCATGACAAAATGATGGCCCCTTTCATGCATAAAATATCATTACCATCAAGCATTATCATCAATTTTATTATTGTTTATTAAAATGTTACATAAAAAATGTCTGTCTTTAGGATTTTTGTTAAAAAACTAATCTCTGACAGCCAATATGTGTATAAAATTGAAATCTTACCTCCTTTGGACTCCAATATACCATTTTTCAATTTAGTTTCTTTCATTATGAATTAGTGAATTTTCATTATCAGTCTTAGTTGGATTTTATCACTTAATAGTGAAGATACATGAATTGTTCTCCGACTTTTTTTCCCCACTTGATTATTATGAGTATGAAAATATTTGTATATTTTCACCAGGCTACAGACGGCCCGACCAGTCCAACTGTACACTGGAAGTGAGGAAGGTGCCATCAGAGCATAACAACATTGCAAAACTAAATGAACATTTTGGCAAGTTTGGTACACTCAATAATATACAGGTATTCTTGCTTTAAATATTTTATATTTAAGTTTGTAAACACTGTCTTTCCATCAATTCTTACAGCTGTTGATATGCCAAATTTTATTTACTCCTTAAAGAGAAACAACTTTTTAAATGAAATAATGTTTTTGGAGATTATGTGACTTATTTATATGCTTGAGAAGGCAAACTTTAAAAAATTGATATGTTTTATCAATTACACCATGACAATGCCTGCTCTTACTGGAATCTTGATTATCATATATTGCACAAGCACTCTATGCATGTGGTCAATAAATCTTTAGTTGTATTTTGAAAAAAATGGAGCTATTGAACCTGCTCCGGCATTGATGGGACTAGTGGGATACTTCCATTTTGAATTTAGGCAGAATTATGACCCATTTTATACTTGGAATATTGAGTTACAGGAATGCCCTTATCTCAGTAACAACTACACATACAGAAATGAAACTTCACGTGTGTGTTTATTACCATCAATATGACTCGAGGACTAAGTAGTGTAACTTCAGTTTAATTTAAGACAAAATTATGACCCCTTTATTCTTAAATAATTTCATTTAAAACAGATGCAAACTTATATATCTCAGTTACTTCTAGCCAGATATTATTGAAGCTCTACGTGTGTCTTCCCTACCATATAAGGAAACAATGTAAGTAGCAAGTAAACAACAGAACCTAAATGTTATCAGATAAACATGTATGCACTCCTGCATGTTACATAATGTAGGGATGATACATGTACAAGTATTGAGGAAACGTAAATACAAGTTTACTGCTGGACATGAGGATGATTACCCCCATTGAAGTAACATATTTAAAATAAAATGAAGTTTGATATATGTATATGGATTGTTTGAAGGTGAAATATGAAGGGGACCCAGAAGCAGCCTTGGTCACATTCTCAGCCAACCATGAAGCCTTGGCCTGCTATAGGTGTAGTGAACCAGTCTTCAATAACAGATTCATCAAAGTGTTCTGGCACCAGAAAAATAAAACTGACCCTGGTGGTAATCAGGTATGCTATTAAATATTCCCACTTTACATTATATGTATTCATTTACACATTATCCAGATAAACAATATTTAATGAAGTGTTTGTTATAATGGCTTTTCATTGCACTATCTTAGTGTCCTTCAGGGACTGATCAGTTTAACATAGAGACATTTTCATTTAAAAATCTTTTTCTCAAGAGCTGACCAGACAGTTTTGTTCATATTTGGTATATATGATCCCTATGACCGGACAGTTTTGTTCATATTTGGTATATATGATCCCTATGATTAAGGTTTGTTCATATTTGGTATATATGATCCCTATGATTAAGGTTTGTTCATATTTGGTATATATGATCCCTATGATTAAGGTTTGTTCATATTTGGTATATATGATCCCTATGATTAAGGTTTGTTCATATTTGGTATATATGATCCCTATGATTAAGGTTTGTTCATATTTGGTATATATGATCCCTATGATTAAGGTTTGTTCATATTTGGTATATATGATCCCTATGATTAAGGTTTGAAGTAAGTTCTTTATAGGCTTAGTCCATTCAAAATTAGGAAAGAAGTGACTGACGAGATCAGTCGATTCTCTTGTTATCCTAGCTTTGTTGAGTGTCATGCTTAAAATTCTTTTGTGTTTTCATTGTTATATTTACTTGCAACTTCTTTGTGTTTATGAAATTTTCTGTTTTAAGTCTGCTGCATATCTTCTTATCCTCTTGGAAGAATTTGCTATAATTTAGAAGCTGGCTTAAATCACATATACTTGAGGCCATGGTCATACTTAAAGGTCAAACAAAGGTCAGACATTACAAATAGGCATACATGTCCGTTCCATATCTTCTAAATCCCCTGAATGAATTTGATATAACAAATAGTTCACCGCATTGAGAGGGCATGCTGAACCTGACTTCCAAACATGTATGATAGTGCTCAATGTCTTATTTAAAGGTCAAAGGTCTTGTCAGCAATGTTGCAATAAGTTCAAAACATAATAATACAGTGATGGAGGTTATAGCTGTTGCTCAGACTTCTGCCTCTAAATGGCGTGTTTCTGTATTAAAGTTAAAACTCATATGGACAAGTGTCATAACCTTTACTTGTATTTAGTTAGAATTATATCTCTTTTCATACATGAAAGTAGTGTTAGCATAGCCATTTTTCTGGAAATTGGGATGAGGCCATAGCCGTCAAATTGGGAAAAAACAGCGCGATTTAAGAAAACTTTTTTAAGGCTTTAACAAACTGGAAAATAAAACATAACACTGTTAAGATCATGTTCTAACCAATACTTTTGTTGGGGGTGTTGTCCACTAATGTAAGAAAAAATTAAAAGAATATTTATACATGATTTCTGAATTAGGAAGCCACCAAACATCATCCTCTAATAAGGTAAAAAGCCCTGGTTAGTTTTTATAGCATGACTCATATTACTGTCCAATATCAGTCATTCAGTAGCTATTAATTTAAGACGAGCTTTGAAAAGTCAAATTCGCTCTTCACACAATGGAGACATTTTCTTGTTTGTGCAAGTGTATCTCTACATAATATAGATACTGATGGCTTTGTTCTCATTTATCTTCTCTAGGAGCAGTCACCTACCTCTACAACCTCCACTGGCCAGGCAATGTCTCAAGATGATCCCGGTCAGTCTATGAAATCTCGTCTGGGGCCTATTCCTCCTGCTAGTAAGCTGTCATTGAATAATCTCACAAAGAAGGCCACACCTCCTGACATACCTACTGACACTCCAACTACTGAAACTCTGCCAGTAGCTGCTGCCTGTACACAGCCAGAGAGGGTAAGATAGCAATACAGTTACTGGTTTATTTTCTTTATAATTCATTCAATATAGCCTGGACTCATCCTTCAAATAGTCTGGTCTCAACCTTCAAATAGTCTGGTCTCAACCGGTAAAGATGTGTGTTTTAGTCTCTAGTGTAATGTTTGCTCCGGGACAAGCAGTTAAAAATTAAGGTAACTAAAGAATGTTGGCAGATAAAAAAAAGAACATTTGATTTTTTTAAATTCAGTTAAAACCATATTGGTTATCTAAAAGAACAGATCATGAAAAAGGCATGTCACCGCATTCATTAAATTTCCAAAATGTTAACTGTCAAATTTAATATTTAATGAAATTTTGTGGTATAGCAGACATTTAAGTATCATTTTATTCTGTCTATGGAAATGATATTTAAAAAAAATTATGTGAAAATGAACATCATAAAAAAGATATATCCTTCCTTGTATCCAGTCCATGACGTTGTCGTACATTGGAGAATTTAAAATAACATGCATGTTGCTCAAATGACTGCAGTGATACTAGGACATGCCATGTGCAACCCCAGGTCAGTTCCTCAAAAGTGAAGGCCACACAGTGATGTATGGCGGATCTTTAAATTTGTCATTCATTGAGAGAAATTCAAATAACATTACAAATGATCACCATAGCATCACATGCAAGACGAAAGTTTTAGATGATAGCTGACACTGTGAGGTGCAACATATGAAAAAGGCTTTATAAATATGGTATTGTTATCTTGTCTGTAACTTGTCAGAGATGGTGTAATAACTAGGCACAAATAATTACCATGAAATGATGGCATGTTACATGCAAGGTCTGTAGCTCAAAGGTCAAGGTCATATTTTTTAATGCTAAAGATAGTCACAAAATACAACTTTACATTAATAGAGATCAGTTCGGGGACAATTGTCACTTACATGTATTGTGAAATTTATTGTTTCTCCCTGATTCTCTGTGTGAGTTGTCTAATGGCTGCTGCTGATGTTTATGTGTCCTCATTCATCTCTTTGTGTCTTGCCTGCCTTAGTTTATACATGTTTTGATATGTCGTGTTGATCCACATTACAGAGTATAGTGTACACATCATCCATGGGCAATATCAATCGTAATGTGTATAACCCAGCAGCAGCTGCCGCAGCAGCAGCTGCAGCTGCATTGAGAGCCAAACAGCAAGCATCATTGAGCAGTCCTACAGCTGTCAAAGCTGCGGATTTTGTTACCAGGATGGAAAAAGTAAAACTTCACGAAGAAATGAAAAAGGTAAAGATTAAAACAAAAAAGTTGAACTAAATTTGTTCTGAAACCTCCTTTCCACCCTTTTTTAAGAAAATTAAAAACATGTCAAAAACTAGCAATGCACTTACTAATTGATTCTTTTTTTAAGCTCTTGTAGTATCAAATTCAGTAGATATAGATTTATCAACATTGGTTTTGTATCATAGGACATTTACCTGGGGAAGTTTTCATACCTAGTAAAAACCTTACGGCACTCCATTTTGAGAAGAAATGTGAACTGCCCCCGGTAATGATATCTCGTAATATGAAACAAATAATGATTATCTTCTTTGTAATTTGTTTACATTAAAAAAGCATTAAGACATGTGCAGCTTGTATAAATTCATAATATCATACTGAAATAGAAGTTGTATATTCATTTAATTGTACGATTTGTCCAAAACATGAGTATTGCTTTTAGTTTAAACATATTTTATTTCAATATATACTGAAATGAGGTCTGTCCACAAGTTCTGGCCCTTCCCCTACACTTTAACATAAACATCATGGAGTATTGCTTTTCTGTCAGTGAAGGGGCCAATTTGTGTGGAAAGATCAGTTTTGAAGAAATAATTGCCAGTCATATTTGGTGGTCTCTGTTATGAAGGAATGTTTTATCTAAGCAACTACGTCTAATATTGTTACAGGAGGCGGCTCAGAAGAAACTTGAGATTCAGAAACATAAACAGCAACTATTGGAGAAACAGATAGAACAGCAGAAGGTGAGACAATCTTACATTTTACCACAGTATGAATTATTTCCATCTATGGATAAAACAATGCTAGGAGCTTGGTTGATACATGCATATTAATGGAGTTTTTTTTTTTTTTGTCCTTGTTTTGTTTGTACTGGGTTTTGGGCCTTTTTATACCCCCGACAAACGAAGTTTTGAGGGGGTATACTGGAGTCACCCTGAGGTCGGTCTGTCGGTCTGTCGGTCTGTCCGCAAGTTTCCTTGTCCGGAGCATAACTTGAAAAGTACTGGATGGAATTTCATCAAACGTCATACAATGGTAGAATATAATGAGAGGAAGTGCAGTGTACAAGAAACATAACTCTATTCTTGCTAATTACAGAGTTATTGCCCTTTGATATTTTTTCTTGTCCGGAGCATAACTTGAAAAGTACCAGATGGAATTTCATCAAGCTTCATACAATGGTAAAATATAATAAGAGGAAGTGTAGTGTACAGGAAACATAACTCTATTCTTGCTAATTACAGAGTTATTGCCCTTTGATATATTTCCCTTTGATATTTTTTCTTGTCCGGAGCATAACTTGAAAAGTACCAGATGGAATTTCATCAAACTTCATACAATGGTACAATATAATGACAGGAAGTGCAGTGTACAGGAAACATAACTCTATTCTTGCTAATTACAGAGTTTTGCCCTTTGATATATTTCCCTTGTCCGGAGCATTACTTTTAAAGTACTGGATGGAATTTCATCAAACTTCATACAATGGTAGAATATAATGACAGGAAGTGCAGTGTACAAGAAACATAACTCTGTTCTTGCTAATTACAGAGTTATTGCCCTTTGATATATTTCCCTTGTCCGGAGCATTACTTTTAAAGTACTGGATGGAATTTCATCAAACTTCATACAATGGTAGAATATAATGACAGGAAGTGCAGTGTACAAGTAACATAACTCTATTCTTGCTAATTACAGAGTTATTGCCCTTTGATATATTTCCCTTGTCCGGAGCATTACTTTTAAAGTACTGGATGGAATTTCATCAAACTTCATACAATGGTAGAATACAATGAGAGGAAGTGCAGTGTACAAGAAACATAACTCTATTATTGCTAATTACAGAGTTATTGCCCTTTGATAAATTTTTTTCTTGTCCGGAGCATAACTTGAAAAGTACCTGATGGAATTTCATCAAGCTTCATACAATGGTAGAATATAATGAGAGGAAGTGCAGTGTACAAGAAACATAACTCTATTCTTGCTAATTACAGAGTTATTGTTCTTTGATATATTTCCCTTGTCCGGAGCATTACTTTAAAAGTACTGGATGGAATTTCATCAAACTTCATACAATGGTAGAATATAATGAAAGGAAGTGCAGTGTACAAGAAACATAACTCTATTCTTGCTAATTACAGAGTTATTGCCCTTTGATATATTTCCCTTGTCCGGAGCATTACTTTTAAAGTACTGGATGGAATTTCATCAAACTTCATACAATGGTACAATATAATGACAGGAAGTGCAGTGTACAGGAAACATAACTCTATTCTTGCTAATTACAGAGTTATTGCCCTTTGATATATTTCCCTTGTCCGGAGCATTACTTTTAAAGTACTGGATGGAATTTCATCAAACTTCATACAATGGTAGAATATAATGACAGGAAGTGCAGTGTACAAGAAACATAACTCTATTCTTGCTTATTACAGAGTAATTGCCCTTTGATATATTTCCCTTGTCTGGTGCAGTACTTTTAAAGTACTTTTAAAGCCATCAGTGATAACAGTTCAATAAAGTTCATGAAAGAACCAAGTTGATGAATACATGGAGTTCGAGCAAAGCAGGTTCGATATTGTATTCCTAGTGCTCTTGTTTGTTTCTTATCCATAAAATTGTTGTCCCTCAACATAACTCGAAAAAGTATAACATTTATTGATTGCCATGAAAGCTTGTACACTGCACAATAATTAATTGACAATTATCACAGAGACTAGTCGGGCTGGGTGGGATTCAATTTCACAACCTCTGGATTGACAATCATCACAGAGACTAGTCGGGCTGGGTGGGATTCAATTTCACAACCTCTGGATTGACAATCATCACAGAGACTGGTCGGGCTGGGTGGGATTCAATTTCACAACCTCTGGATTAACAATCATCACAGATGCTGGTCGGGCTGGGTGGATTCAATTTCACAACCTCTGGATTGACAATCATCACATAAACTGGTCGGGCTGGGTGGGATTCAATTTCACAACCTCTGGATTGACAATCATCACATAGACTGGTCAGGCTGGGTGGGATTCAATTTCACAACCTCTGGATTGACAATCATCACAGAGACTGATCGGGCTGGGTGGATTCAATTTCACAACCTCTGGATTGACAATCATCACATAGACTGGCCAGGCTGGGTGGGATTCAATTTCACAACCTCTGGATTGACAATCATCACAGAGACTGGTCGGGCTGGGTGGATTCAATTTCACAACCTCTGGATTGACAATCATCACAGAGACTGGTCGGGCTGGGTGGATTCAATTTCACAACCTCTGGATTGACAATCATCACATAGACTGGTCGGGCTGGGTGGGATTCAATTTCACAACCTCTGGATTGACAATCATCACAGAGACTGGTCGGGCTGGGTGGATTAAATTTCACAACCTCTGGATTGACAATCATCACAGAGACTGGTCGGGCTGGGTAGATTCAATTTCACAACCTCTGGATTGACAATCATCACATAGACTGGTCGGGCTGGGTGGATTCAATTTCACAACCTCTGGATTGGCAATCATCACAGAGACTGGCCGGGCTGGGTGGGATTCAATTTCACAACCTCTGGATTGACAATCAGATGTGTGACCAACTGGGATGAACTTTTTTAAACCTGAAACATGAATGTAATAAAAATTATTCAATTATTAATGTGCTCAAGATATTATGTGTGAGTGATTTCTTCCACTAGCATAAACTCCCCTCCCCAGTTCAAGTCAACACATTTTCATTTATGACTGGATGGTTTAACAATTACTGTGAAATCATTTATTTTCATGTGTATTAAAAAATTTCGTGGTTTCCACTTCAGACATATTTGACAAATTCGTTGAAACCCAATTTCAAATAAAAAAAAAGTTCCCACATGGCATAGTGCATTCCAGTAATTTACTTCTGCTGTATTACACACGTCACTCATCAGGGTTTATCGTACCTCACTGTGCCTATAAGAGGTGACACATGTTAATTAGTACCCTAATATACAAGTATGATATTGAACTAATTGTTATGCAAACCAGAGGAGAGGAAAGGAGAAGTATGAGATCTAATCCAGAAAGGGTTTCAGAAGGCAGGCCTGCAGTTAATAACAATAGTATGTGCCACATCACGTGACAGTGATAATGAACAGTAAATGAATGTGCTATGACTTTTAAGAGATTTGTTTGTTTTATTCATTAAAAATGATCATGAACTGAAACAATAGAATTAAATAAAAAATACCACTAAATAAAAGATATTACTTCACTAGAAACTTGTGTTTTAGTTTTCTTTGTACGCGCACATACTGTCCCTTTACAATGTTTTACACTTTTTTAGCTCGCCTGGACGAAGTCCAAGGAGAGTTATTAACATGACCCCGGCGTCGTTGGCGTTGTGTGTAGACACCCAGGTTAAACTTTTGCGTTTAAGTTTAAAATATCTATGCAACCACTCATTGGATGTGAATGAAACTTCGCATTTGTATTCACCGTCATCAATGGAACACACAGAGACAAGAACCGTAACTGGGTTACATTTTGACACAGTTATGGCCCTTTTTGGACTTAGACACCCAGGTTAAACTTTGCGTTTAGTTGCGTTTAAGTTTAAGATATCTATGCAACCACTCATTGGATGTGAATGAAACTTCACATGTGTGTTCACCATTAATGGAACACACACAGACAAGAACCATAACTCTGGGTTGCATTTTGGCACAGTTATGGCCCTTTTGGACTTAGACACCCAGGTTAAACTTTGCGTTTAGTTGCATTTAAGATATCTATCCAACCACTCATTGGATGTGAATGAAACTTCACATGTGTGTTCACCATCATCAGTGGAACACACACAGACAAGAACCATAACTCTGGGTTGCATTTTGGCACAGTTATGGCCCTTTTTGAACTAAGACACCTGGGTTAAACTTTTGTGTTCAGTTGTGTTTAAGATATCTATGCAACCACTCATTGTATATGAATGAAACTTCGCATGTGTGTCCATCATCATCAATGGAACAAAGACATGAACCATAACTCTGCATTTTGGCAGAGTTTTGACCCTTTTAGACTTAATTTTTCGCTTGTAGATACCCAGGTTAAACTTTTGCATTTAGTTGCGTTTAAGTTTTGGTGTCTGCCTCCAATCTCAATCTTTGCATGGGTGTTGAGTTTTATCCCATAGGCGAGCTTTGTTGTCTTCTGAAAACTCTTGTTACAATGTTTACCGTAGGTCTATACGTCACATTGTTTCAAACTGTTACATCTCTATAGCATTTAGCTACAAGGTGACGGTCTATTTTTAGTACCTCTGACATTATGATTGAAATATACATGTACTCGCGCAGTGGGGGTAAATGATAACACATCTCGCTACACACACACATCTATCAGCGGATGAACATAGAATTAAAGGTGATATGAGTATAAAAAATTCTTACACTGTTTACAAAATTATTGATGTAAATATTGTTGCAATATGACGAAAGAAAATATATAAATAAAGGATTGATTATTTACAACAATGCCATGCACGTAGGCATATGAACACAGAGTTAATTTATATGTTGACAGCATTACATAGCGTAAACTAAGTTTGTGGGTATTTGATTTTGTTGTCTAGGCTCCCCAGGAAATCCACGAAAATTAGTACCCACCGGAAATTAATGATTTCACAGTAAGTTCTATAGAGACATGATGCAGTTTTGATCTGTAGTCAAACAATAAAGCAGTTGTGCATGCGTGTATTTCACAGAAATCATGTATATCTTATTTTCAATATTCAATATCAGTGCGAGGAAGATAGTAATACCGTTTCAGATTGTGCAAAGATGGAGGCTAAATTATCTATAAATGTGTAGTTGATTAAATAGTTAGTGTCATTTATATGCCTTTGAGGGCTAACAGACGATCATTTAACCTAACCCCCCCACCCCACCCCCCGAGATCCTGGACGGTTAACCATTTCTGCTAGTAACTGATAACTTTCCACTTGTATCAGCTGTAAAAGACAAATTTTAATGAGATGCAATGACATATATCAATCAACATGGAGACTGACCGAGTGTGAATTCAAACTCTACCTTTGGATTAATAGTCAAACTGCTACCAAATTGATCTAAATGGGCTTCGTTAAAAATGTGTAGTTATATGGACCTATAATTTGACAGTCCATAACTGTCTACAGTGGTTATCTCTCCGTCTATATGTTGACTTCTTTTTATGGGAACTGTTGATGCAAGGAAGCTAGTCACTTTCAGTTTATAGCAAATCAATGTTGTTTTTTCTACATTTTCAGAAACTGATTGCCAGTTTAGAGAAAAATAAAGACATGAAAGAAGCAAGCAAAAAATCCTTGATGGAGGTATGGACATTGTCTCAATAAGGGAAGATAGATCTGCCATGTGGCTACTGTTCATTTAATATTTATATACATCAAATGTTTTGTTTTTGACAAAGAAATGTGGTTTTACTATCAATATTTAGTGACATTTGACATTAATCAAGTTAAAATATGGTAACTAATTGTAATCTTCTATCTGTTTTATTACATTAGTAAACATTTGAGGTTAACTTGTGTTACGCGGAAAATTTTAATTGTAGACACTGAAAATTTCAACTGTTATTGTAGACTGAAAATTTTAATTGTTATTGTAGACACTGAAAATTTCAACTGTTATTGCAGACACTGAAAATTTCAACTGTTATTGTAGACACTGAAAATTTTAATTGTTATTGTAGACACTGAAAATTTCAACTGTTATTGCAGACACTGAAAATTTCAACTGTTATTGTAGACACTGAACATTTTAATTGTTATTGTAGACACTGAAAATTTCAACTGTTATTGCAGACATTGAAAATTTCAACTGTTATTGTAGACTCTGAAAATTTTAATTGCTATTGTAGACACTGAAAATTTCAACTGTTATTGTAGACACTGAAAATTTCAATTGTTTTTGTAGACACTGAAAATTTTAATTGTTATTGTAGACACTGAAGACTTTAACTGGCAGTATAGAAAAACTGAAGTGTGAACTTGGTGGGAGAAATGTTGTGTTAAAGAATGATCCCACAGCTATAGCAGCCACTGTCAAGTCACCGGAGCAGGCAAAGAAGGAAATACTTGATGTTGAGTTAGAATTGATGACAAAAACATCTAGTGGAGAAGATACACTCGAGTTAAAGAAGAAACTTGCTGAATTGACAAGAGTGGTGAGTGTTTCACTCACACTTGTTTCAGAAATTTTTAATAATTCACTCATGCAGAGGTCAAAGGTCAACAGGGCTTATATCATAGTAAATTATCAGTCTTCCATCATACGTCTGTTAACCTTTTTCATGTTGTTGTAAAGGCAATCCAAGTTTTCATTGAATCTGAACGAAACTTTCACAGAAGTTACATAACCACAGGATCTCGGACGAGTTCTTTAACCAGCATGATTGGATCTTTAGGGCACTGTTTCTGAAATGTTTATCTGTCCATTTGTTGCCAGTATACCAGTTCAGGCCCTCATGGGCCTCTTGTTTTAAGAAAAAAATTGCTTGGAAAGTCATAAGAATTCTTCTCTTAACCAGACCTTCATGTGTATTTTCCTTATCTAGAAAAGTTTTGTTGTTTTCCATATACTACTGATTGTGGAATAAGTGAGACAATTTTTGTATATATGTTGTTTATAATTTCCAGGCAAATTCATTAGGTCTGTTAGGCAGAGGTCGAGGTAGGGGAGCTGTAGCCAGGGGTCGTGCTTCAACTACTTGGGTAGCCAGTGGTATAGCCCCACCCCCAGTGTTTGCCGGTCGGGGTCGTGGACGAGGAAGAGGAGCAATGCTGACCCAGGTAGCTGGAGTAAGTCGTACAATAGATAGGCGACCTAAAGTTCTAGAGGTGATGGGGTTTGATGTGGAGGAGAAAGAAGAGATTACTAGTCATCTGAATGTAAGTACATGTATGTTAGAGTTCACATAAATATAATCTGCCAAGTGTGACTACAGTATTAAGTATCTCCATATTGGAATAGTTACATTAGGTTTAATGCGGGCATTCAACAGTTGTTTCTGACTGAACAAGGACATGAAACACAAAGTAGGCCTTCAGGTTTGTGTAAAGCTGAAATGAGCGAGTCCTGAGGCTATTGACTTTCAATTGCATTCCAATAAGTCGTAGAATATGTGGCCAGTGTGACACAAAGTAACAATGTGCACAAAACTAACTGCAAGTTTGAATTGACTTTCTGCGGCACTGAAGCTTGCTGGAAATTGGGGTAGTATCTGATGTGACGGTGATGTCTCAGTTGTAGCCACAGCTATGGCTCAGTATTTAGACTGTTAGACGGTCACACTGAGAGCACATGTTTGGTGTGTACCACCTTGCTTAATACATTGATCTTGTTTGCTGCATGGGGACAATTGCTTGGTGGTTCCCATGTATACATGTATGTTACTTTTATAATTGAATTATTGAAATGTAGTTAAGATAACAACAGGGATTTATTGTTTTGTCCTGTCCTATCTCTGTCTTCTCCTGCATTGTACCTCTTACTTAAGGCATTTATAACTATGACATTTTCATAACATACCATATTGCCTAATGAACTGTGACACTGCAATTTGATGTGATTATTTGTGTGTTTATAGGGCCTTAGGGAGGTAGAAAAGGTAGAATTCAACATGAACATTCCCAGTGCAATAGTGTCATTCAAAAACAGGAAAGATGCTGAAATGGTATGTATCCATCTTGTTAAACAAAATAGAATGCTGTTTTTTTTTCCTGATACTTCATTATACTTTTATTTTTCATTAAGTGAGCAAGGAAGTGCCATGTTGGCCTGTTGTGTGAAATGTTATTTGGACATTTTTTAGCCCATGTCCTTAATGGCGGAGGGGTGCATATAGAGTTGCCCTTGTTCATTCTGTACACTTTCTTGTCAGTTCTACTCCTAAACTCTCACCAACCTTGCTTGGGAATATGAGTATGAAATCTAGTTGTATATATCTTCATTGTTTTCCAGTAAAACACGACAATTTTATGGCAATTAATTTGGAATTGGCATACATGTGCTTGACATAAATTTTGTGTTGGTGAAATAATTCATGCTGAGTTATTGCCCTTGTTTTTAATAAAATTGGTATATTTACCTTAAATCAATTTTTGTGGAGCAAACATCTTCTACTGTTTTCAGGCGATTGACTTGAAACTTTGCATACTTTTAACATTAAATGTAGATGTGCTCTATGCATATTTTGTGAGACTTAATTCCATGCTTAGTTATTGCCATTGTACTTAGTAAAATTGCTGTATTTGCCATATTGCATTTCTTGTGGTGCAAATTACTTGAACAGTTTTTAGTTGATTGGCTTGAAACTTACATGAGAAAGAAATATTGTTAATCTAATTCCATGCAGAGTTATTGCCCTTGCACTTAGTGAATTTGCTGTTACCATATCTTGTGCAGCAAACTAATTCAACAGCTTTCAAGTGAATGACTGCATACATGATCAAAATCAAGAATGTAAGTGTGTGACTGACACAAATTTTGTGAATTAATAAAGCGGTATTAACCACCTACAGTGATAGGTCAAGTTGTTTATATATGAATGTATTTATTGGAATTGATAACTTAGGTTAGAAGTTAACCTTGAACTTGTACACCATAAATTAAAGTTAAACACATTTTTTAATTTTCAATAAATATTCATTCTTGTGGGCCATAGTTATTGATGTTAACAGGACAATTACTAATCTTTTCCCATCTCTTTTTTTGCCTTACAGGGTATCTTACATGGGAGTAAGTTCAAGACGAAAACTTTAAAGATGTCCTGGCATATACCTAAACCAGTGTTCTCACGTAGCAGCAGTAATACTTCAGTTGATACTGATGATCATGAGGTATGTACACACTGGATGGCCAAAACAAACTTCTGCACTAAACATAAATACAGATGTTGGTTATTTTCATTAAAAACAAATTGTACTGATGTGGTTATTTAAACTGATTTTAACATTTTATACATTTTAGTATGCGAATAGAAGAGCTGTTTCCCAAAGGGCTTTGTCCGTCTGTCAGTCTTTCTGAATCCTTGCCTGGAACATAACTCAAAAATAACTTCGGGGAATCGAATTACACATTTACATGTATAGAGGGAGTGGAAGTGCATTGCGAAAGAAAAATAACTTGTTATAATTATCTCCTCTTTTATACTTTATTTGATTATTTTTGCTTGTCTGAATCACATCGTCAAAAATATGGAAGCGACCCAACTTGCGAGTTAGAACATAGAGGGTAATGTGTGGTAGTGCAGAATGAAAGAACCATATTCCTCTTTCCTGATTTATAACAGAATTATATCTCTTTGTGCACTTTATAGGGAAGGTCATGCAATGACACTCTGAACATGGAGAGAGGGCAATGCGCCATATACATGTATCTCTTGAATGATAACACAGAATTATCTTCCTTTTTCTTCTTTATTTACAGTTATTTATGCTTATTACTCATTGGTTTCTGATTTTAGGTCTAGAGGCCAAAGGTTAGATCTCTATGAATATGGGTTCCAAGTCTGTTTGAATAAAGGGGCTAGGGTCTGTTGGGACCTAGTAAATGGACTTTGATTTTTACATAGGAATACTATGGAAAAACAGGAAATTCTATTTTTCTCATCTATTTTAGGAACTCGTTCAATCTTTTGATATCTGGAACATAATTTAGCCATAGCAATTAAGACTGGTTCCTTAATGACGATTTTATATCAATAATGATCTAGCAGAATTCCATTAAGAAATGACGAGCCAAATGCATTCATATTTGGTATAAATGATCCCTACATGTTAGTGTTTCAAGTTTGTTCAAATCAAGAAGTTTGGTTTCATTAGAGCTGAGGAAGGGTACTTTGATTTTAACATAGGAATACTATGGGGAAACAGTAATACTTTTTTTCTCATCTATTAAAGGACATATTTTATTCATCTTAAATTCTGTAGTATTACTTGTGTCTTAACAGTTTAGAGTGGGTCCTTTTAAAGTGGATTTGATAAGAAGCCAGTAAGCGTCCAAAATGTATAAATGATCAATATGATTAGAGGTTTAAGTTAATGAAATAAATTGGATAGGGAGAGAAAATTAGGGGCCCATTAAAGGGATTTTACTTTTTACATGGGAATACTATGAATAAATGTTTTTCATCTATAAGTCTATTTTAAGTAGAAAAAAAGATAAGTAAAAACAGTATGATTGACCAAGGCCCATTTTGTCATCTTGCTTGTATGCAGATCAGCCTTACTGTTCATAGCAAAATGGGTCATTTTACAATAAGAGGGCTTTTACCACGAATGAACAGTTTCCCGTAATACATACCTTTTGTTAGATAAACACTTTTATGTTTTACTACAGCATTGTTTTAAAAAGAATGTAGATGTTTGCAAATTGATTTTTTGTTGATTTTAATTATACAAAAAATAAAAAGCTATGGCAACTGTATACATGCTTTCCATTTGCTATTTTAATATTTTTGAACTGTTAGCCACATCTTATTTATTCTGTTTGTAAACCAGGAAATAGATGAGGAAGCATTACTTGCCGGTGTTGAAGATGAAGAAGAAGAGAATGAAGACAACAGATCGTGGAGACATTGAATCTGTTCTTCTCTCAATTCGCAGAGATCATCGTCACTTGCTGTACAGAGATAGCAGATGTGGATTTCTCAAGTAGCACCAATGGCATATCAATGATTTCTGCAGTGTTTGTTATCAAGCGTATTGTTATCGACTTGATATTTATTCCAAAAACATTGTTAATATTAGTTAAAAACAATTGGTACTGAGTAAATGTTAGACAATGGGGTAAAGACAAATGCATTTTTATGTTAATTATTTATTTTCAAGGTGCTACAAGTGCCTTCTATACACACATTTTATTTTCAAAACATTAGTTCCAGGAATGATACATGTTTTAAGAATAACACAGTTCCAAGTTTTCTTAACTAGAGCATATATTCTTGTTCTGTGTCTGTGGTAAACTTCTGTATTGTAATTCCTGTTGGGACTTGACCTTAAATATACTTGCAGCAATATCCCTCCCATCTTGAATGCCCATGCAAGATTGTAGGTCATACAGATCTGTCAAACTTTTCAGTTACTTCAAGTTCGCTCTTTAAGAGAGTATTATGCCCCTTCAGAAGTTTTAAAATCTGTACTTCATTTCTTTAACCTGTTCATCAGATTGTGATGAAACTATAGGAAGTATCAGTTTGAGGTCCAGTGGCGCATATCGCTGTAGGTTTCCAGTTGGGTGATTTTTTAATGGAGTTCTTGTCCTTTGGATGTTTAAAATGTCAATCATGCTCACACTTCATCTCTTTAACTCTTTGTCTGATTTTATAGAAAGCTTTGTTATGAGGTCTAGTTGTGCATATCATTGCGGCATTCAGGTTCAATGATTTTTTAAAAAAGTTAAAAAGCTTGGCATTTTTTAAAATGAAAATCTGGTCTATGTAGCTCTTAAGTAGATATTGAAGCTGTTTATGAAGTATTGAACTTCTGTCATCAAATAGATTGCCTTTTGTGCAATCTGGCACCCATGTTTTACAAGAGATTTTCAGCTACCTTGGTACCACATACGTTGTAACTGATAACATGTAACAATTCACTGTTAATTTCACTGTACTTGCATGCCCAATTGAATCCAACAGTTTTGATGGAATGTGGGATTGGGTGCTGCTTGTAATAATTGGTTTAAACATTTATGACAATGAGAATTCTTATTGAGCAATGTAGGCATCCAGTACTCAATACAAAATGTTCAACAAACAATAAATAATTTATTATATAACATAACACAACAATAACATAAATTTTTAATATGATAGAGGTAATGATAAATGGTTTCATAAGATAACTGCAGTAAATGGAGTGCTATAGTGAATTTTGTGTGTGTGATTTTTTGCTTGAAAGTTGATAACAAAAAGGGAGATGGTGTAACTGAAGTTGCTATTGATATGTTTAAATGTAATTGAATTGTGTAAATATAGGATGGAGACATACTTTTTAAAAATTCATTTATTACAATTTGATATGTAACTCATAAATATTAGGGGAAGAATTGATAAAGATAAAAACAATGTTTTATATTTTAATCACCACTGTGTATTATCTTAATATTGCTTGCCTGACTCTGGCAATGCCTGGTTAACCATCAAGTCGGACACTTTTATCATCATGTGTCATATTTTTACTTCTGTTTTATCTTGATTTATGTTAACTTGTAAACTGATAACATGTATAAGAAATATGAAAATAAGTAGTTGTTACAATCTGTTGACTTTATTTTTGTGACTGGATCAGTGTTAAGTTCTGTTGTTGTTGTACTATTGAACTGCTAGTTAAAAGGGTTTGTTTTGTTGCTGCACTAAGTTTAAACATACCATGTACAAAATTTATCATTTCCCATAGTTTTGCAAATTTGCACTTTGGTTTAATAATTTATACCATTTAACATTTTCGTTAAAAAAGATTGAAAACTAAAGAAGTGAGGTAAATTATGTAAATATATATATAAAAAAAACAACATTTTACAACTTTTCCATACTATGTACATTGGATTTCAACTTCGTGCAGTTTTGGTTGCAAAATGTATTTCTGTCATAGTTTTATATCTTAAAGAGAAAAAATAAAAGCACTTAAAAGATACATCATATAAAACAGTGCTTTAAAATATAGAAGAAAAAAAAAGAATAATGAAAAAAGAAATATTCATGTCAAAATTTGTATGCATAAATGAACTGAAAAGATGTGGTACAAGCCACCAAAAAAAAAAGAAAATGAATAAAGAATTGAAAAAAAAAAATGTTTCGAAAGAAGCACCTCAAAATTGTCAGTGGAGAAATTCACAAAAAAAACACTTTTATATTACATGCGAGAAATATGCTTGAAGTGTACATGGTACATGTATACTACTCTGGTATGTATCAAAAAGGTCATTAGTCTGGTATGTATTAACAAGGGTCATTGGTCTGCTATGTATCAACAAGGGTCATTGCTCTGATATATATCGACAAGGGTCATGGCTCTGGTATGAATTAACAAGGGTCATGGCTCTGGTATGTATTAACAAGGGTCATTGGTCTGCTATGTATCAATAATGGTCATTGCTCTGGTATGAATTAACAAGGGTCATTGGTCTGATATGTATCAACAAGGGTCAATGGTCTGGTAAAATCAACAAGGGCAATTGCTCTAGTATGTATTAACAAGGGTCATTGGTCTCGTATGTATCAACAAGGGCCATTCCTCTAGTATGTATTAACAAGGGTCATTGGTCTCGTATGTATCAACAAGGGTCATTGCTCTGGTATGTATTAACAATGTCATTGGTCTGGTATGTATCAACAAGACTCATTGTTCTGGTATGTATTAACAAGGGTCAATGGTCTGGTATAATCAACAAGGGTCATTGGTCTGGTATGTATCAACATGGGTCATTGGTCTGGTATATATTAACAAGGGTCATTGTTCTGGTATATATCAACAAGGGTCATTACTCTGGTATGAATCAACAAGAGTCATTGGTCTGGTATGTATCAACAAGGGTCATTGTTCTGGTGTGTATTAACAAGGGTCATTGGTCTGGTATGTATTAACAAGGGTCATTGGTCTAGAATGTATCAACAAGGGTCATTGGTCTGGTATGTATTAACAAGGGTCGTTGGTCTGGTATATATCAACAAGGGTCATTGGTCTGGTATGTTTTAACAAGGGTCATTGGTCTCGTATGTATCAACAAGGGTCATTGGTCTGGTATGTATCAACAAGGGTCATTGCTCTGGTATGTATCAACAAGGGTCATTCCTCTGGTATGTATAAACAAGGGTCATTGGTCTGGTATGTATCAACAAGGGTCATTAGTCTGGTATGTATCAACAAGGGTCATTGGTCTGGTATGTTTTAACAAGGGTCATTGGTCTAGTATGTATCAACAAGGTCATTGGTCTGGAATGTATCAACAAGGGTCATTGGTCTGGTATGTATCAACAAGGGTCATTGGTCTCGTATGTATCAACAAGGGTCATTGGTCTCGTATGTATCAACAAGGGTCATTACTCTGGTATGAATCAACAAGAGTCATTAGTCTGGAATGTATCAACAAGGGTCATTGTTCTGGTATGTATTAACAACGTTCATTGGTCTAGTATATATCAACAAGGGTCATTAATCTGGTATGAATCAACAAGGGTCATTGGTCTCGTATGTATCAACAAGGGTCATTGGTCTGGTATGTATAAACAAGGGTCATTGGTCTGGTATCTATCAACAAGAGTCATTGTTCTGGTATGTATAAACAAGGGTTATTGGTCTCGTATGTATCAACAAGGGTCATTGGTCTGTTATCTATCAACAAGGGTCATTGCTCTGCTATATATCAACAAAGGTCATTGGTCTCGTATGCATCAACAAGGGTCATTGGTCTCGTATGCATCAACAAGGGTCATTGGTCTCGTATGTATAAACAAGGGTCATTGGTCTGGTATGTATAAACAAGGGTCATTGGTCTGGTATGTATCAACAAGGGTCATTGGTCTGGTATGTATCAACAAGGGTCATTGCTCTGGTATGTATAAACAAGGGTCATTGCTCTGGTATGTATAAACAAGGGTAATTGGTCTGGTATGTATCAACAAGGGTCATTGCTCTGCTATGTATCAACAAGGGTCATTGGTCTGTTATGTATTAACAAGGGTCATTGGTCTGGTGAGTATCAACAATGGTCATTGCTCTGGTATGTGTTAACAACGGTCATTGCTCTGATATGTATCAACAAGGGTCAATGGTCTGGTAAAATCAACAAGGGCCATTGCTCTAGTATGTATCAACAAGGGTCATTGCTCTGGTATGTATTAACAAGGGTCATTGGCCTGGTATGTATCAAAAAGGGTCATTGTTCTGGTATGAATTAACAAGGGTCAATGGTCTGGTATAATCAACAAGGGTCATTGGTCTCGTATGTATCAACAAGGGTCATTGGTCTGGTATATATTAACAAAGGTCATTGTTCTGTTATCTATCAACAAGGGTCATTGGTCTCGTATGTATCAACAAGGGTCATTGCTCTGGTATGTATCAACAAGGGTCATTGGTCTGGTATGTATCAACAAGGGTCATTGGTCTGGTATGTATTAACAAGGGTCATTGCTCTGGTATGTATCAACAAGGGTCATTGCTCTGGTATGTATTAACAAGGGTCATTGGTCTAGAATGTATCAACAAGGGTCATTGGTCTGGTATGTATCAACAAGGGTCATTGGTCTGGTATATATCAACAACGGTCATTGGACTGGTATGTATTAACAAGGGACATTGGTCTGGTGTGTATCAACAATGGTCATTGCTCTGGTGTGTATTAACAACGGTCATTGCTCTGATATGTATCAACAAGGGTCATTGTTCTTATATATATTAACAAGGGTCATTGTTCTGGTATCTATCAATAAGGGTCATTGGTCTCGTATGTATCAACAAGGGTCATTGCTCTGGTATGTATCAACAAGGGTCATTGGTCTGGTATGTATCAACAAGGGTCATTGCTCTGGTATGTATTAACAAGGGTCATTGCTCTGGTATGTATCAACAAGGGTCATTGGTCGAGTATGTATCAACAAGGGTCATTGGTCGAGTATGTATAAACAAGGGTCATTGGTCTGGTATGTATCAACAAGGGTCATTAGTCTGGTATGTAGCAACAAGGGTCATTGGTCTGGTATGTATCAACAAGGGTCATTGGTCTGGTATGTATCAACAAGGGTCATTGGTCTCGTATGTATCAACAAGGGTCATTACTCTGGTATGAATCAACAAGAATCATTGGTCTGGTATGTATCAACAAGGGTCATTGTTCTGGTATGTATCAACAACGTTCATTGGTCTGGTATACATCAACAAGGGTCATTACTCTTGTATGAATCAACAAGGGTCATTGGTCTCGTATGTATCAACAAGGGTCATTAGTCTCGTATGTATAAATAAGGGTCATTGGTCTCGTATGTATCAACAAGGGTCATTACTCTGGTATGAATCAACATGAGTCATTGGTCTTGTATGTATCAACAAGGGTCATTGTTCTGGTATGTATTTACAACGGTCATTGGTCTGGTATATATCAACAAGGGTCATTACTCTGGTATGAATCAACAAGGGTCATTGGTCTCGTATGTATCAACAAGGGTCATTGGTCTCGTATGTATAAACAAGGGTCATTGGTTTCGTATGTATCAACAAGGGTCATTGCTCTGGTATGTATCAACAAGGGTCATTGGTCTGGTATGTATCAACAAGGGTCATTGGTCTGGTATGTATTAACAAGGGTCATTGCTCTGGTATGTATTCACCAGGGTCATTGGTCTGGTATGTATCAACAAGGGTCATTGGTCTGGTATGTATTAACAATGGTCATTGGTCTGGTATATATTAACAAGGGTCATTGGTCTAGTATGTATAAACAAGAGTCATTGGTCTCGTATGTATAAACAAGGGTCATTGGTCTCGTATGTATAAAAAAGGGTCATCGCTCTAGTATGTATCAACAAGGGTCATTGGTCTGGTATGTATCAACAAGAGTCATTGTTCTGGTATGTATAAACAAGGGTCATTGGTTTCGTATGTATCAACAAGGGTCATTAGTCTCGTATGTATAAACAAGGGTCATTGGTTTCGTATGTATCAACAAGGGTCATTGCTCTGGTATGTATTAACAAGGGTCATTGGTCTGGTATGTATCAACAAGGGTCATTGGTCTGGTATGTATTAACAAGGGTCATTGCTCTGGTATGTATTCACCAGGGTCATTGGTCTGGTATGTATCAACAAGGGTCATTGGTCTGGTATGTATTAACAATGGTCATTGGTCTGGTATATATTAACAAGGGTCATTGGTCTAGTATGTATAAACAAGAGTCATTGGTCTCGTATGTATAAACAAGGGTCATTGGTCTCGTATGTATAAAAAAGGGTCATCGCTCTAGTATGTATCAACAAGGGTCATTGGTCTGGTATGTATCAACAAGAGTCATTGTTCTGGTATGTATAAACAAGGGTCATTGGTCTCGTATGTATCAACAAGGGTCATTGGTCTGGTATGTATTAACAAAGGTCATTTTTCTGGTATCTATCAACAAGGGTCATTGGTCTGGTATGTATCAACAAGGGTCATTGCTCTGGTATGTATTAACAAGGGTCATTGCTCTGGTATGTATTAACAAGGGTCATTGCTCTGGTATGTATCAACAAGGGTCATTGGTCTGGTATGAATTAACAAGGGTCATTGGTCTAGAATGTATCAACAAGGGTCATTGGTCTGGTATGTATCAACAAGGGTCATTGGTCTGGTATATATCAACAAGGGTCATTGGTCTGGTATATATCAACAAGGGTCATTGGTCTGGTATATATCAACAAGGGCCATTGGACTGGTATGTATTAACAACGGGTCATTGGTCTGGTGTGTATCAACAATGGTCATTGCTCTGGTGTGTATTAACAACGGTCATTGCTCTGATATGTATCAACAAGGGTCATTGTTCTGATATATATTAACAAGGGTCATTGTTCTGGTATCTATCAATAAGGGTCATTGGTCTCGTATGTATCAACAAGGGTCATTGCTCTGGTATGTATCAACAAGGGTCATTGGTGTGGTATGTATCAACAAGGGTCATTGGTCTGGTATGTATCAACAAGGGTCATTGCTCTGGTATGTATTAACAAGGGTCATTGCTCTGGTATGTATTAACAAGGGTCATTGGTCTCGTATGTATCAACAAGGGTCATTGGTCTCGTATGTATAAACAAGGGTCATTGGTCTGGTATGTATCAACAAGGGTCATTGGTCTGGTATGTATCAACAAGGGTCATTGGTCTAGTATGTATCAACAAGGGTCATTGGTCTGGTATGTATTAACAAGGGTCATTGGTCTGGTATATATCAACAAGGGTCATTGGTTTCGTATGTATCAACAAGGGTCATTACTCTGGTATGAATCAACAAGAATCATTGGTCTGGTATGTATCAACAAGGGTCATTGTTCTGGTATGTATTAACAACGTTCATTGGTCTGGTATACATCAACAAGGGTCATTACTCTGGTATGAATCAACAAGGGTCATTGGTCTCGTATGTATCAACAAGGGCCATTAGTCTCGTATGTATAAACAAGGGTCATTGGTCTCGTATGTATCAACAAGGGTCATTACTCTGGTATGAATCAACATGAGTCATTGGTCTTGTATGTATCACCAAGGGTCATTGTTCTGGTATGTATTTACAACGGACATTGGTCTGGTTTATATCAACAAGGGTCATTACTCTCGTATGAATCAACAAGGGTCATTGGTCTCGTATGTATCAACAAGGGTCATTGGTCTCGTATGTATAAACAAGGGTCATTGGTTTCGTATGTATCAACAAGAGTCATTGCTCTGGTATGTATCAACAAGGGTCATTGGTCTGGTATGTATTAACAAGGGTCATTGCTCTGGTATGTATTCACAAGGGTCATTGGTCTGGTATGTATCAACAAGGGTCATTGCTCTGGTATGTATTTACAAGGGTCATTGCTCTGGTATGTATTAACAAGGGTCATTGGTCTCGTATGTATCAACAAGGGTCATTGGTCTCGTATGTATAAACAAGGGTCATTGGTTTCGTATGTATCAACAAGGGTCATTGCTCTGGTATGTATTAACAAGGGTCATTGGTCTGGTATGTATCAACAAGGGTCATTGGTCTGGTATGTATTAACAAGGGTCATTGCTCTGGTATGTATTCACAAGGGTCATTGGTCTGGTATGTATCAACAAGGGTCATTGGTCTGGTATGTATTAACAATGGTCATTGGTCTGGTATATATTAACAAGGGTCATTGGTCTAGTATGTATAAACAAGAGTCATTGGTCTCGTATGTATAAACAAGGGTCATTGGTCTCGTATGTATAAACAAGGGTCATGCTCTAGTATGTATCAACAAGGGTCATTGGTCTAGTATGTATCGACAAGACTCATTGTTCTGGTATGTATAAACAAGTGTCATTGGTCTGTTATGTATTAACAAGGGTCATTGGTCTGGTATGTATAAACAAGGGTCATCGGTGTGGTATGTATCAACAAGGGTCACTGCTCTGCTATATATCAACAAGGGTCATTGGTCTGTTATGTATTAACAAGGGTCATTGGTCAAGTATGTATAAACAAGGGTCATTGGTCTGGTATGTATAAACAAGGGTCATTGGTCTGGTATGTATAAACAAGGGTCATTGGTCTGGTATATATCATCAAGGGTCATTGGTCTGGTATGTATCAACAAGGGTCATTAGTCTGGTATGTATCAACAAGGGTCATTGGTCTGGTATGTATCAATAAGAGTCATTGCTCTGGTATGTATTAACAAGGGTCATTGCTCTGATATGTATCAACAAAGCTCAATGGTCTGGTAAAATCAACAAGGGCCATTGCTCTAGTATGTATTAACAAGGGTCACTGGGCTTGTATGTATCAACAAGGGTCATTGCTCTGGTATGTATTGACAAAGGTCATTGGTCTGGTATGTATCAACAAGGGTCGTTGTTCTCGTATGTATCAACAAGGGTCATTGGTCTCGTATGTATAAACAATGGTCATTGGTCTCGTATGTATAAACAAGGGTCATTGGTCTGGTATGTATAAACAAGGGTCATTGCTCTAGTATGTATCAACAAGGGTCATTGGTCTGGTATCTATCAACAAGAGTCATTGTTCTGGTATTTATAAACAAGGGTTATTGGTCTGGAATGTATCAACAAGGGTCATTGGTCTGGTATCTATCAACAAGGGTCATTGCTCTGCTATATATCAACAAAGGTCATTGGTCTCGTATGCATCAACAAGGGTCATTGCTCTGCTATATATCAACAAAGGTCATTGGTCTCGTATGTATAAACAAGGGTCATTGGTCTGGTATGTATCAACAAGGATCATTGGTCTGGTATGAATCAACAAGGGTCATTGGTCTCGTATGTATCAACAAGGGTCATTGGTCTCGTATGTATAAACAATGGTCATTGGTCTCGTATGTATAAACAAGGGTCATTGGTTTCGTATGTATCAACAAGGGTCATTGCTCTGGTATGTATCAACAAGGGTCATTCGTCTGGTATGTATCAACAAGGGTCATTCGTCTGGTATGTATTAACAAGGGTCATTGCTCTGGTATGTATTCACAAGGGTCATTGGTCTGGTATGTAGCAACAAGGGTCATTGGTCTCGTATGTATTAACAAGGGGCATTGGTCTGGTATGTATTAACAAGGGTCATTGGTCTGGTATGTATTAACAAGGGTCATTGGTCTCGTATTTATAAACAAGGGTCATTGGTCTCGTATGTATAAACAAGGGTCATTAGTCTGGTATGTATCGACAAGGGTCATTGGTCTGGTATGTATCGACAGGAGTCATTGTTTTCTTATGTATAAACAAGGGTCATTGGTCTGGTATGTATAAACAAGGGTCATTGGTCTGGTATGTATAAACAAGTGTAAATGGTCTGGTATGTATCAACAAGTGTCATTGGTCTGTTATGTATTAACAAGGGTCATTGGTCTGGTATGTATAAACAAGGGTCATTGTTCTGGTATGTATTAACAAGGTTTAATGGTCTGGTATAATCAACAAGGGTCGTTGGTCTCGTATGTATTAACAAGCGTCATTGGTTTGGTATAAATTAACAAGGGTCATTGTTCTAGTATGTATCAACAAGGGTCATTGCTCTGGTATGTATCAACAAGGGTCATTGGTCTGGTATGTATCAACAAGGGTCATTGCTCTGGTATGTATTAACAAGGGTCATTGGTCTGGTATGTATCAACAAGGGTCATTGGTCTGGTATGTATCAGCAAGGGTCATTGGTCTGGTATGTATTAATAAGGGTCATTGGTCTGGTATATATCAACAAGGGTCATTGGTCTCGTATGTATCAACAAGGGTCATTACTCTGGTATGAATCAACAAGAGTCATTGGTCTGTATCAACAAGGGTCATTGTTCTGGTATGTATCAGCAATGGTCATTGCTCTGGTATGTATTATGGGTCATTGCTCTGATATGTATCCACAAGGGTCAATGGTCTGGTAAAATCAACAACGGCCATTGCTCTAGTATGTATTAACAAGGGTCATTGTGCTCGTATGTATCAACAAGGGTCATTGCTCTGGTATGTATTAACAAGGGTCATTGCTCTGGTATGTATCAACAAGGGTCATTCTTATGGTATGTATTAACAAGGGTCAATGGTCTGGTATAATCAAAAAGGGTCATTGGTCTGGTATGTATCAACAAGGGTCATTGGTCTGGTATGTATTAACAAGGGTCATTGTTCTGGTATGTATCAACAAGGGTCGTTGGTCTCGTATGTATCAACAAGGGTCATTGGTCTGGTATGTATCAACAAGGGTCATTGCTCTGGAATGTATCAACAAGGGTCATTGCTCTGGTATGTATTAACAAGGGTCATTGGTCTGGTATGTATCAACAAGGGTCATTGGTCTGGTATGTATCAACAAGGGTCATTGGTCTGGTATGTATTAACAAGGGTCATTGGTCTGGTATATATCAACAAGGGTCATTGGTTTCGTATGTATCAACAAGGGTCAGTACTCTGGTATGAATCAACAAGAGTCATTGGTCTGTATCAACAAGGGTCATTGTTCTGGTATGTATTAACAACGTTCATTGGGCTGGTATATATATCAACAAGGGTCATTACTCTGGTATGAATCAACAAGGGTCATTGGTCCCGTATGTATCAACAAGGGTCATTAGTCTCGTATGTATAAACAAGTGTCATTGTTCTCGTATGTATCAACAAGGGGCATTACTCTGGTATGAATCAACAAGAGTCATTGGTCTTGTATGTATCAACAAGGGTCATTGTTCTGGTATGTATTTACAACGGTCATTGGTCTTGTATATATCAACAAGGGTCATTACTCTGCTATGAATTAACAAGGATCATTGGTCTGGTATGTATCAACAAGGGTCATTGGTCTCTTATTTATAAACAAGGGTCATTGGTCTCGTATGTATAAACAAGGGTCATTGGTTTCGTATGTATCAACAAGGGTCATTGCTCTGGTATGTATTAACAAGGGTCATTGGTCTGGTATGTATCAACAAGGGTCATTGGACTGGTATGTATTAACAAGGGTTATTGCTCTGGTATGTATTCACAAGGGTCATTGGTCTGGTATGTATTAACAAGGGTTATTGCTCTCGTATGTATAAACAAAGGGTCATTGGTCTGGTATATATTAACAAGGGTCATTGCTCTGGTATAAATCAACAAGGGTCATTGCTCTGGTACGTATTAACAAGGGTCATTGCTCTAGTATGTATTAACAAGGGTCATTCCTCTAGTATGTATAAGAAAGGGTCATTGGTCTGATATATATCAACAAGGGTCATTGGTCTGGTATGTATAAACTAGGGTCATTGTTCTGGTATATATTAACACGGGTCATTGGTCTCGTATGTATAAACAAGGGTCATTGGTCTGGTATATATCAACAAGGGTCATTGCTCTGGTATATATCAACAAGGGTCATTGCTATAGTATATATTAACAAGGGTCATGGCTCTAGTATGTATTAACAAGGGACATTGCTCTAGTATATATAAACAAAGGTCATTGGTCTGCTATGTATAAACAAGGGTCATTGGTCTGGTATATATTAACACGGGTCATTGGTCTCGTATGTATAAACAAGGGTCATTGGTCTGGTATATATCAACAAGGGTCATTTCTCTGGTATATATCAACAAGGGTCATGGCTATAGTATGTATTAACAAGGGTCATTGCTCTAGTATGTATAAACAAAGGTCATTGGTCTGCTATGTATAAACAAGGGTCATTGGTCTCGTATGTTTAAACACGTGTCATTGGTCTCGTATGTATCAACAAGTGTCATTACTCTGGTATGAATCAACAAGAGTCATTGGTCTTGTATGTATCAACTAGGGTCATTGTTCTGGTATGTATTTACAACGGTCATTGGTCTTGTATATATCAACAAGGGTCATTACTCTGCTATGAATTAACAAGGATGATTGGTCTGGTATGTATCAACAAGGGTCATTGGTCTCTTTTGTATAAACAAGGGTCATTGGTCTCGTATGTATAAACAAGGGTCATTGGTTTCGTATGTATCAACAAGGGTCATTGCTCTGGTATGTATTAACAAGGGTCATTGGTCTTGTATGTATCAACAAGGGTCATTGGACTGGTATGTATTAACAAGGGTTATTGCTCTGGTATGTATTCACAAGGGTCATTGGTCTGGTATGTATTAACAAGGGTCATTGGTCTCGTATGTATCAACAAGGGTCATTGGTCTGGTATGTATTAACAAGGGTCATTGGTATGTTATGTATCAACATGGGTCATTGGTCTCGTATATATCAACAAGGGTCATTACTCTGGTATGAATCAACAAGGGTCATTGGTCTGGTACGTATCAACAAGGGTCATTGTTCTGGTACGTATTAACAACGTTCATTGGTCTGGTATATATCAACAAGGGTCATTACTCTGGTCTGAATCAACAAGGGTCATTGGTCTCGTATGTATCAACAAGAGTCAATTTTCTCGTATGTATAAACAAGGGTCATTGGTCTTGTATGTATCAACAAGGGTCATTACTCTGGTATGAATCAACAAGAGTCATTAGTCTTGTATATATCAACAAGGGTCATTACGCTTGTACGAATCAACAATGGTCATTGGTCTCGTATGTATCAACAAGGGTCATTGGTCTCGTATGTATAAACAAGGGTCATTGGTCTCGTATGTATATACAAGGGTAATTGGTCTCGTATGTATAAACAATGGTCATTGGTCTCGTATGTATAAACAATGGTCATTGGTCTGGTATGTATAAACAAGGGTCATTGCTCTAGTATGTATCAACAAGGATCATTGGTCTGGTATGTATCAACAAGAGTCATTGTTCTTGTATGTATAAACAAGGGTCATTGGTCTGTTATGTATTAACAAGGGTCATTGGTCTGGTATGTATTAACAAGGGTCATTGTTCTGGTATGTATAAAGAAGGTTCATTGGTCTGGTATGTAGGTCATTGGTCTGGTATGTATAAACAAGGGTCATTGGTCTGGTATGTATAAACAAGGGTCATTGGTCTGGTATGTATAAACAAGGGTCATTGGTCTGGTATGTATCAACAAGGGTCATTGTTCTGGTATGTATTAACACGGGTTATTGGTCTCGTATGTATAAAGAAAGGGTCATTGGTCTGGTTTATATCAACAAGGGTCATTGCTCTGGTATATATCAACAAGGGTCATTGCTCTGGTATGTATTAACAAGGGTTATTGCTCTAGTATGTATAAACAAGGGTCATTGGTCTGGTATATATCAACAAGGGTCATTGGTCTCGTATGTATCAACAAGGGTCATTGTTCTGGTATGTATCAACAAGGGTCATTGCTCTGGTATATATCAACAAGGGTCATTGCTCTAGTATGTATTGACAAGAGTCATTGCTCAGGTATATATATATCAACAAGGTCCATTTCTCTAGTATGTATTAACAAGGGTAATTGGTCTCGTATGTATCAACAAGGGTCATTGGTCTGGTATGTATAAACAAGGGTCATTGATATAGTATGTATCAACAAGGGTCATTGGTCTGGTATGTATCCGAAAGAGTCGTTGTTCTGGTTGGTATATATAAACAAGGTTCATTGGTCTGTTATGTATTAACAAGAGTCATTGATCTGGTATGTGTAAACAAGGGTCATTGGTCTCATATGTATCAACAAGGGCCATTGCTCTGCTATATATCAACAAGGGTCATTGGTCTCGTATGTATCAACAAGGGTCATTGGTCTCGTATGTATAAACAAGTGTCATTGGTCTGGTATGCATAAACAAGTGTAATTGGTCTGGTATGTATAAACAAGGGCCATTGGTCTGGTATGTATCAACAAGGGTCATTGGTCTTGTATGTATCAACAAGGGTCATTGGTCTGGTATGTATAAACAAGAGTTATTGGTCTGGTGTGTATCAACAAGTGTCATTGGTCTGGTATGTATCAACAAGGGTCATTGTTTTAGTATATATAAACAAGGGTCATTGGTCTGGTATGTATCAACAAGGGTCATTGGTCTGGTATGTATAAACAAGGGTCTTTGGTCTGGTATGTATAAACAAGGGTCATTGGTCTGGTATGTATAAACAAGGGTCATTGGTATGGTATGTATAAACAAGGGTCATTGGTCTGGTTTGTATCAACAAGGATCATTGGTCAGGTATGTATCAACAAGGGTCATTGGTCTGGTATGTATTAACAAGGGTCATTGGTCTGGTATGTATTAACAAGGGTCATTGGTCTAGTATGTATAAACAGGGGTCATTGGTCTGATATGTATTAACAAGGGTCATTGGTCTGGTATATATCAACAATGGTCATTGGTCTCGTATGTATCAACAAGGGTCATTACTCTGGTATGAATCAACAAGAGTCATTGGTCTGGTATGTATCAACAAGGGTCATTGTTCTGGTATGTATTAACAACGTTCATTTGTCTGGTATATATCAACAAGGGTCATTACTCTGGTATGAATCAACAAGGGTCATTGGTTTCGTATGTATCAACAAGGGCCATTAGTCTCGTATGTATATACAAGGGTGATTGGTCTCGTATGTATCAACAAGGGTCATTACTCTGGTATGAATCAACAAGAGTCATTGGTCTTGAATGTATCAACAAGGGTCATTGTTCTGGTATGTATTAACAACGGTCATTGGTCTGGTATAAATCAACAAGGGTCATTACTCTGGTATGAATCAACAAGGGTCATTGGTCTCGTATGTATCAACAAGGGTCATTGGTCTCGTATGTATAATCAAGGGTCATTGAACTCGTATGTATAATCAAGGGTCATTGGTTTCGTATATATATATCAACAAGGGTCATTGGTCTTGTATGTATAAACAAGGGTCATTACTCTGGTATTTATCAACAAGGGCCATTGGTATGGTATGTATAAACAAGGACATTCATCTGGTATGTATCAACAAGAGTCATTGGTCTGTTATGTATAAACTACAGTCATTCATCTGGTATGTATCAACAAGGGTCATTGGTCTGGTATGTATAAAGGGTCATTTATCTGGTATGTATCAACAAGAGTCATTAATCTGGAATGTATAAATAAGGGTCATTAATCTGGTATGTATCAACAAGTGTCATTGGTCCGGTATGTATTAACACGGGTCATTGTTCTGCTATGTATCAACAAGGGTCATTGGTGTCGTATATGAAAACAAGGGTCATTGGTCTGGTATGTATAAACAAGAGTCATTAATCTGGTATATATCAACAAGGTTGTTTAGTCTGGTATGTATAAACAAGGGTCATTAATCTGTTACTATGTATTAACAATGGTTATTACTCTGGTATGTATCAACAAGGGTCATTGGTCTGGTATGAATGAAGGGTCATTAATCTGGTATGTATCAACAAGGGTCATTGGTCTGGTAAGTATAAACAAGGGTCATCACTCTGGTATTGATCAACAAGGGTCTTTGGTCTGGTATGTATAAAGGGTCATTAATCTGGTATGTATCAACAAGGGTCATTGGTCTGTAATGTATAAACAAGGGTCATTAAACTGGAATGTATCAACAAGGGTCATTGGTCTGGTATGTATAAACAAGGGTCATTACTCTGGTATGTATCAACCAGAGTCATTGGTCTTGTATGTATAAATAAGGGTCATTACTCTGGTATTTATCAACACGGGTCATTGGTCTGTTATGTATAAACAAGGGTCATTCATCTGGTATGTATCAACAAGGGTCATTGGTCTGGTATGTATAAAGGGTCATTTATCTGGTATGTATCAACAAGAGTCATTAGTCTGGAATGTATAAACAAGGGTCATTAATCTGGTATGTATCAACAAGTGTCATTGGTCCGGTATGTATAAACAAGGGTCATTAATCTGGTTTGTGTCAACAAGGGTCATTGGTCTGTTATGTATAAACAAGGGTCATTAATCTGGTATGTATTAGTTCATACTTATTTATTTTAGCACGATTGCGATGAAAGCTCAGAGCTTATATGAACCGCTCTCGAGTCTGCTTCCTGGTTAGAATCAGTACTGAATGTTGCTTTATGCGGGGCATCGGGTCGAGCTGTGGATCAAGCCCGCAACCTCTGGCGTGAGCGGCTTACACTCTATCCATTAAACTACTGCCCCGCTTGGTATGTATTAACAAGGGTTATTGGTCTGGTATGTATTAACAAGGGTCATTGGTCTGTTATGTGTTAGCAAAGGTCATTGCTCTGGTATGTATCAGCAAGGGTCATTGGTCTGGTATGTATTAACAAGGGTCATGGCTCTGGTATGTATAAACAAGGATCGTTGGGCTGGAAATGATCAACAAGAGTCATTACTCTGGTATGTATAAACAAGGGTCATTGGTCTGGTATGTATTGACAAGGGTCATTGGTCTGGTATATATCAACAAGGGTCATTACTCTAGTATGTATCAACAAGGATTATTACTCTGGTATATATCAACAAGGGTCATTGGTCTGGTATATATCAACAAGGCTCATTACTCTAGTATGTATCAACAAGGATTATTACTCTGGTATATATTAACAAGGGTCATTGATCTGGTATATATCAACAAGGGTCATTGGTCTGGTATGTATCAACAAGGATTATTACTCTGGTATATATAAACAAGGGTCATTGGTCTGGTTTGTATAAACGAGGGTCATTACTTTGGTATGTATCAACAAGGACTATTACTCTGGTATATATCAACAAGAGTCATTGGTCTGGTATATATGAACAAGGGTCATTGGTCTGGTATGTATCAGCAAGGATTATTACTCTGGTATATATCAAAAAGGGTCATTGGTTTGGTATGTATCAACAAGTGTCATTACTCTGGTATGTATCAACAAGGATTATTACTCTGATTTGTATTTGTTTAAACTAATTTATTTTAGCTCAATTTCAATGAAAGCTCAGAGCTTATATGAACCGCTCTGGTATGTCTTTGGTCTGGTATGTATCAACAGTCTAGTATGTATCAACAAGGGTCATTGATCTGGTATGTATCAACAAGGATCATTGGTCTGTTATGTATAAACAAAGGTCATTCATCTGGTATGTATCAACAAGGGTCGTTGGTCTGGTATGCATCAACAAGAGTCGTTACTCTGGGATGTATTAACAAGGGTCATTCGTCTGGTATGTATAAACAAGGGTCATTGGTCTTGTATGTATTAACAAGGGACATTACTCTGGTATGTATTAACATGGGTCATTGGTTTGGTATGTTTTAACAAGAGTCATTGGTCTGGTATGAATTAACAAGGGTCGTAACTCTGGTATGTATCAACAAGGGTCATTAATCTAGTATGTATCAACATAGGTCATTGGTATGGTATGTATTAATACGGGTCACTGTTTGGTATATATCAACAAGGGTCATTGGTCTCGATTGTATAAACAAGGGTCATTACTCTGGTTTGTATCAACAAGGGTCATTGATCTGGTATATATATCAACAAGGGTCATTACTCTGGTATGAATTAACAAAGGTCATGGCTCTCGTGTATATTTACAAGAGTCATCAGTCTGGTATGTATCAACAAGGGTCATTAGTCTGGTATGTATCAAAAAGGGCCATTGGTCTGGTATATATCAACAAGTGTCATTGGTCTGGTATACTATTAACAAGGGTCATTGGTCTGGTATATATCAACAAGGGTCATTGCTCTGGTATGTATGAACGAGGGTCATTGCTCTGGCATGTATTAACAAAGGTCATTGCTCTGGTATGTATCAAAAAGAGTCATTGGTCTGGTATATATATATATATATATGGGAGAGATAATAAATTAATTATTAAAAATTAATTAATACACCCAAACAATACTGAATTCTTTAAATTTATTTTAAAAAAACCCTAGCGCTTTCGGAATATATTATATTATTCCTTCTTCAGGGGATGAAATGAAAATATGAATGATGATAATGTTATGATGTCAAACGATTGCGATGATAAAAACATGGAAGTGTGAAAAAATCACAATAAAAATTAATAAAATTGTGAAAACGTTCACAAATTATGATGTGCGCCTTAAGGCGCGCATATACTTCAAAAAAATATAAAACAAATTGTGAAATTTATAAGAAAAATATCGTGTTTTCAGTGAAATACGCCGGTAAAATTCAAATTGTGCTGAGTAAAATGTGAAGCGTAAAGTTGTTATTAAAGAAAACGGTCACTCTCACGTGACGTCACACAACATCGTGTAATCTTTAGCGCTATGACGTCGTAAGTATATCAAACGACGACATTTATTTTAAACGTCAAAAATACAACTGGTATTATTAAAAAAAAAAAGGGATTGCGCCGCATACACCAATAAGAGAAATGAAGTACAGTTTTATTGAAACGTATGTATATAAAATACAGTATATCCAAACATACCGAATTATGCAGAACCATCGCTTTTGTTTATACCAAATGGATAAAGGGTATTGAATCTTCTAATCCAATAAGTTTCACGATCTTAGCGTTGCTTGTCAGTCCAATCTGGATCATGATCAATGCAGTGTAAAATTACATCGGCAAACGAATGCCCGTCACTATTGAAATGTCAATAAGGGTCATTACTTTGGTATGAATTAACAACTGTCAAGGCCCTGGTGTATATTAACAAGGGTCATTGGTCTGATATGTATCAAGAATGGTCATAAGTCTGGTATGTCTTTGGTCTGGTATGTATCAACAGTCAGGTAAGTATCAACAAGGGTCATTGGCCTGGTATGTATAAACAAGGGTCATTGATCTGGTATGTATCAACAAGGGTCATTGGTCTGTTATGTATAAACAAGGGTCATTAATCTGGTATGTATCAACAAGGGTCATTGGTCTGGTATGTATAAAGGGTCATTAATCTGGTATGTATCAACAAGGGTCATAAGTCTGGAATGTATAAACAAGGGTCGTTAATCTGGTATGTATTTACAAGGGTTATTGGTTTGCTATATATTAACAAGGGTCATTTGTATGGTATGTGTTAGCAAAGGTCATTGCTCTGGTATGTATCAGCAATGGTCATTAGTCTGGTATGTATCAACAAGGTTCGTTGGTCTGGTATGTATTAACAAGGGTCATGGCTCTGGTATGTATCAACAAGGGTTGTTGGGCTGGAAAGTATCAACAAGTCATTACTCTGGTATGTATTAACAAGGGTTATTGGTCTGGTATATATAAACAAGGGTCATTATTCTGGTATGTATCAAAAAGGGTCATGGCTCTGGTATGTATCAACAAGGATCGTTGGGCTGGAAAGTATCAACAAGTCATTACTCTGGTATGTATAACCAAGGGTCATTGGTCTGGTATATATAAACAAGGGTCATTATTCTGGTATGTATCAAAAAGGGTCATTGGTCTGGTATGTATCAACACGGGTCATTGTTCTGCTATATATCAACAAGGGTGATTGGTCTGGTATATATAAACAAAGGTCATTACTCAGGTATTTATCAACAAGGGTCATTGATCTGGTATGTATCAACACGGGTCATTGTTCTGCTATATATCAACAAGGGTGATTGGTCTGGTATGTATAAACAAAGGTCATTTCTCAGGTATTTATCAACAAGGGTCATTGGTCTGGTATGTATAAACAAGGATCATTAATCTGGTATGTGTTAACAAGGGTCATTGGTCTGTTATGTATAAACAAGGGTCATTAATCTGGTATGTATTAGTTCATACTTATTTATTTTAGCACGATTGCGATGAAAGCTCAGAGCTTATATGAACCGCTCTCGAGTCAGCTTCCTTGGTAAAACAAGTACTGAGTGTTGCTTTATGTGAGGCATTGGGTCAAGCTGGGGATCAAACACACAACCTCTGGCGTGAGCAGCTAACACTCTATACATTAGACTACTGCCCCGGTTGGTGTGTATTAACAAGGGTAATTGGTCTGGTATGCATTAAAAAGGGTCATTCATCTGGTATGTATTAGCAAGTGCCGTAACTCTGGTATGTATTAATGAGGGTCATTGCTCTGGCATGTATAAACAAGGGTCATTGCTCTAGTATGCATGAAAAAGTCATTTGCCTGGTATATATCAATAAGGGTCATTGGTCTGGAATGTATCAACAAGGGTCATTGGTCTGGAATGTATCAACAAAGGTCATTGGTCTGGTATGTATCAACAAGGGTCATTGGTGTGGTATGTATAAACAAGGGTCATTGGTCTGGTATGTATAAACATGGGTCATTGGTCTGGTATGTATTAACATTGGTCTGGTATGTATAAACATTAGTCTGGTATGTATTAATTAATAAGGATCATTACTATAGTATATATCAACAAGAATTAACACTATGGTGTGTATTAACAATGGTCATTGCTCTCATATATGGCTCTTGTATATATTAACAATGGTCATAACTTTGGTATGTATTAATAAGTGCCATTACTTTGATATGTATTAACAAGGGTCATTACTCTGGTTTGTATTAACAAGGTTCATTGGTCTGGTATGTATCAACAAGGGTCATTGCTCTAGTATGTATTAACAAGGGTCATTGCTCTGGTATGTATTAACAAGGGTCATTGGTCTGGTATGTAACAACAAGGGTCATTGAACTGGTATGTATCAACAAGGGTCATTGGTCTGGTATGTATTAACAAGGGTCATTGGTCTGGTATATATATCAACAAGGGTCATTGGTCTCGTATGTATCAACAACGGTCATTACTCTGGTATGAATCAACAAAAGTCATTAGTCTGTATCAACAAGGGTCATTGTTCTGTTATGTATCAACAATGGTCATTGCTCTGGTATGTATTAACAAGGGTCATTGCTCTGATATGTATCAACAAGGGTCAATGGTCTGGTAAAATCAACAAGGGTCATTGCTCTAGTATGTATTAACAAGGGTCATTGGGCTCGTATGTATCAACAAGGGTCATTGCTCTAGTATGTATTAACAAGGGTCATTGGTCTGGTATGTATCAACAAGGGTCATTGTTCTGGTATGTATTAACAAGGGTCAATGGTCTGGTATAATCAACAAGGGTCATTGGTCTCGTATGTATCAACAAGGGTCATTGGTCTGGTATATATTAACAAGGGTCATTGGTCTCGTATGTATCAACAAGGGTCATTGGTCTGGTATGTATCAACATGGGTCATTGCTCTGGTATGTATCAACAAGGGTCATTGGTCTGGTATGTATCAACATGGGTCATTGCTCTGGTATGTATCAACAAGGGTCATTGGTCTGGTATGTACTAACAAGGGTCATTGCTCTGGTATGTATTAACAAGGGTCATTGCTCTGGTATGTATTAACAAGGGTCATTGGTCTGGTATGTATCAACAAGGGTCATTGGTCTGGTATGTATCAACAAGGGCCATTGGTTTGGTATGTATTAACAAGGGTCATTGGTCTGGTATATATCAACAAGGGTCATTGGTCTCGTATGTATCAACATGGGTCATTACCCTGGTATGAATCAACAAGAGTCATTGGTCTGTATCAACAAGTGTCATTGTTCTGGTATGTATTAACAACGTTCATTGGTCTGGTATATATCACCAAGGGTCATTTCTCTGGTATGAATCAACAAGGGTCATTGGTCTCGTATGTATCAACAAGGGTCATTAGTCTCGTATGTATAAACAAGGGTCATTGGTCTGGTATGTATCAACAAGGGTCATTACTCTGGTATGAATCAACAAGGGTCATTGCTCTAGTATGTATAAACAAAGGTCACTGGTCTGCTATGTATAAACAGAGGTCATTGGTCTGGTATGTATAAACAAGGGTCATTGGTCTGGTATGAATCAACAAGAGTCATTGGTCTTGTATGTATCAACAAGGGTCATTGTTCTGGTATGTATTTACAACGGTCATTGGTCTTGTATATATCAACAAGGGTCATTACTCTGCTATGAATCAACAAGGATCATTGGTCTCGTATGTATCAACAAGGGTCATTGGTCTCGTATGTGTAAACAAGGGTCATTGGTCTCGTATGTATAAACAAGGGTCATTGGTTTCGTATGTATCAACAAGGGTCATTGCTCTGGTATGTATTAACAAGGGTCATTGGTCTGGTATGTATTAACAAGGGTCATTGCTCTGGTATGTATTCACAAGTGTCATTGGTCTGGTATGTATTAACAAGGGTCATTGGTCTGGTATGTATCAACAAGGGTCATTGGTCTGGTATGTATTAACAAGGGTCATTGGTCTGGTATATATCAACAAGGGTCATTGGTCTCGTATATATCAACAAGGGTCATTACTCTGGTATGAATCAACAAGAGTCATTGGTCTGGTATGTATAAACAAGGGTCATTGGTCTTGTATGTATCAACAAGTGTAATTCTTCTGGTATGAATCAACAAGAGTCATTGGTCTGGTATATATCAACAGAGGTCATTACTCTTGTATGAATCAACAAGGGTCATTGGTCTCGTATGTATCAACAAGGGTCATTGGTCTCGTATGTATAAACAAGGATCATTGGTCTCGTATGTATAAACAAGGGTCATTGGTCTCATATGTATAAAAAATGGTCATTGGTCTCGTATGTATAAACAAGGGTCATTGGTCTGGTATGTATAAACAAGGGTCATTGCTCTAGTATGTATCAACAAGGGTCATTGGTCTGGTATGTATCAACAAGAGTCATTGTTCTGGTATGTATAAACAAGGGTCATTGGTCTGTTATGTATTAACAAGTGTCATTGGTCTGGTATGTATAAAGAAGGGTCATTGGTCTGGTATGTAAGTCATTGGTCTGGTATGTATAAACAAGGGTCATTGGTCTGGTATGTATAATCAAGGGTCATTGGTCTGGTATGTATCAACAAGGGTCATTGTTCTGGTATGTATTAACACGGGTTATTGGTCTCGTATGTATAAACAAGGGTCATTGGTCTGGTATATATCAACAAGGGTCATTGCTCTGGTATAAATCATCAAGGGTCATTGATCTGGTATGTATTAACAAGGGTCATTGCTCTAGTATGTATTAACAAGGGTTATTCCTCTAGTATGTATAAACAAGGGTCATTGGTCTGATATATATCAACAAGGGTCATTGGTCTGGTATGTATAAACAAGGGTCATTGTTCTGGTATGTATTAACACGGGTCATTGGTCTCGTATGTATAAACAAGGGTCATTGGTCTGGTATAAATCAACAAGGGTCATTGCTCTAGTATATATCAACAAGGGTCATTGCTCTAGTATGTATTAACAAGGGTCATGGCTCTAGTATGTATTAACAAGTGTCATTGCTCTAGTATGTATAAACAAAGGTCATTGGTCTGCTATGTATAAACAGAGGTAATTGTTCTGGTATGTATAAACAAGGGTCATTGGTCTGGTATGAATTAACAAGGGTCATTACTCTGGTATGAATCAACAAGAGTCATTGGTCTTGTATGTATCAACAAGGGTCATTGTTCTGTTATGTATTTACAACGATCATTGGTCTTGTATATATCAACAAGGGTCATTACTCTGCTATGAATCAACAAGGATCATTGGTCTCGTATGTATCAACAAGGGTCATTGGTCTCGTATGTGTAAACAAGGGTCATTGGTCTCGTATGTATAAACAAGAGTCATTGGTTTCGTATGTATCAACAATGGTCATTGCTCTGGTATGTATTAACAAGGGTCATTGGTCTGGTATGTATTCACAAGGGTCATTGGTCTGGTATGTATTAACAAGGGTCATTGGTCTGGTATGTATTAACAAGGGTCATTGGTCTGGTATGTATCAACAAGGGTCATTGGTCTGGTATGTATTAACAAGGGTCATTGCTCTGGTATGTATTCACAAGGGTCATTGGTCTGGTATGTATTAACAAGGGTCATTGGTCTGGTATGTATTAACAAGGGTCATTGGTCTGGTATGTATCAACAAGGGTCATTGGTCTGGTATGTATTAACAAGGGTCATTGGTCTGGTATATATCAACAAGAGTCATTGGTCTCGTATATATTAACAAGGGTCATCACTATGGTATGAATTAACAAGAGTCATTGGTCTGGTATGTATCAACAAGGGTCATTGTTCTGGTGTGTATTAACAAGGGTCATTGATCTGGTATGTATTAACAAGGGTCATTGGTCTGGTATGTATTAACAAGGGTCATTGGTCTAGTATGTATAAACAAGGGTCATTGGTCTGGTATGTATTAACAAGGGTCATTGGTCTGGTATATATCAACAAGGGTCATTGGTCTCGTATGTATCAACAAGGGTCATTACTCTGGTATGAATCAACAAGAGTCATTGGTCTGGTATGTATCAACAAGGGTCATTATTCTGGTATGTATTAACAACGTTCATTGGTCTGGTATATATCAACAAAGGTCATTACTCTGGTATGAATCAACAAGGGTTATTGGTCTCGTATATATCAACAAGGGTCATTAGTCTCGTATGTATATACAAGGGCCATTAGTCTCGTATGTATATACAAGGGTCACTGGTCTCGTATGTATCAACAAGGGTCATTACTCTAGTATGAATCAACAAGAGTCATTGGTCTTGAATGTATCAACAAGGGTCATTGTTCTGGTATGTATTAACAACGGTCATTGGTCTGGTATATATCAACAAGGGTCATTACTCTGGTATGAATCAACAAGGGTCATTGGTCTTGTATGTATCAACAAGGGTCATTGGTTTCGTATGTATAATCAAGGGTCATTGGTCTGGTATATATCAAAAAGGGTCATTGGTCTTGTATGTATAAACAAGGGTCATTACTCTGGTATTGATCAACAAGGGTCATTGGTCTGGTATGTAGAAACAAGGACATTCATCTGGTATGTATCAACAAGAGTCATTGGTCTGTTATGTATAAACAACGGTCATTCATCTGGTATGAATCAACAAGGGTCATTGGTCTGGTATGTATAAAGGGTCATTTATCTGGTATGTATCAACAAGAGTCATTAATCTGGAATGTATAAACAAGGGTCATTAATCTGGTATGTATCAACAAGGGTCATTGCTCTGGTATGTATTAACACAGGTCATTGGTCTGGTATGTATAAACAAGAGTCATTAATCTGGTATATATCAACAAGGTTATTTAGTCTGGTATGTATAAACAAGGGTTATTAATCTGGTACTATGTATTAACAATGGTTATTACTCTGGTATGTATCAACAAGGGTCATTGGTCTGGTATGAATAAAGGGTCATTAATCTGGTATGTATCAACAAGGGTCATTGGTCTGGTAAGTATAAACAAGGGTCATCACTCTGGTATTGATCAACAAGGGCCATTGGTCTGGTATGTATTAACAAAGGTCATTGCTCTTGTATTTATAAACAAGGGTCATAACTCTGGTATGTATTACCAACGGTGGTTGTTCCTGTATAAACATTGGTTGTAACTCGAATATATATAAATAAAAGTTGTTGCTCTAGTATATATTAATAAGGGTCATTACAATGGCATGTATTAAATCATTGCTTTGGTATGTTTTAGTATATTAAGATATATTATTACCCTGGTATGTATTAACATGGGTCATTTCTCTGGTAAGTATATATTAACATGGGTCATTTCTCTGGTATGTATTAACATGGGTCATTTCTCTGGTATGTATTAACAGGAATCTTCGAAATGTTATGTACAAATAAGGGTTGTTTCTCTAGTTAGTATCAACAATGTTTATTACTCTTGTAATTTAAATATAGTGTTAGTTGAGATCCATCCAAAATGAAGAGAGCATACAATAAAGAAGTTCAGACATGTTTTTGAAATTGGGAGTATTTACTCATTCCTGGAAGTGCAGAGTAGAAACTCCTACACCATATTTCTATGTAGTTGTATGGGAATGCAATCATAGGGTAGTGACACACATATCCTACCATAAGATTGTATAATGAACACTTGACATGATTGTCTTCAAAGATCACAAACATATATTTTTCATTTAAAATAAATAAATTTATTCTTCAAAATTAAACAATAATAGATATACAACATTTATAAATAACACAATGGTTTAAATAACATTTTATGGTCCCCAAATTACTGTACACTGGGAAGGAAATGGGACTTTAAATGCCTCATGTTATGGACTATATTTGGCATCCCGTTTTAATGGTGAAGGCATACCACATTATGAATTGATATTCAACCACCACCATTCATTAACTACAAACAGACATCAATAATTACAACAATATCTGTACAGCGCTGCATATTTAAGCTTTCGTGGTATGTATTAACATCATCCCGATTCATTTTTGGGTTTGGTAGATCAAAGGTCAAAGTCACAGTAGCTTTTAATAGAAACCCAGCTTTCAACTGATAACTCTAGGAATAATCTAGAGACCTTAGAGTTTGCACAGTGGTTCATTTTAGGTAAAATGCAGTAAAGGTCATCATTATCATTTATAAAAAATCTGGCTCTCATCTTTATCTCGAGAACAGTTTGTCCTAGTTCTAAGGTATCTGTGGCTGGACTCTAAAAGGATCCAGTTACCTGGCATGCTATCATAGAGTGGGATTGGGGGAGGATATAAACGTTTTACAAACATCTCTTGTTACCATTCTATTACCCTTTCATTTGTTGTTTGTAAAGCAATTATTATTCAGCAAAAAATCTATAATTAATTTGGAAGACACCAACCCCATGTTTTGCAGATTCATGGCTGTTTAAACTAATTTATGCACATGTCTGTATAATCAACTATCACATTCACCTTGCCGCAAGGTACATGTTATATCACATTTCAACTATAACACTCACCTTGCCGCAAAGTACATGTAATATCACATTTCAACTATCACACTCACCTTGTCACAAAGTACATGTTATATCACATTTCAACTATCACACTCACCATGTCACAAAGTACTTGTTATATTATATATCAACTATCACACTCACCTTGTCACAAAGTACACGTAATATCACATATCAACTATCACACTCACTTTGTCACAAAGTAAATGTAATATCACATATCAAGTATCACACTCACCTTGTCACAAAATACACGTAATATCACATATCAACTATCACACTCACTTTGTCACAAAGTAAATGTAATATCACATATCAAGTATCATACTCACCTTGTCACAAAGTACATGTGATATTACATATCAGCTATCACACTCACCTTGCCACAAAGTTCACGTTAAATCACATATCAACTATCACATTCACATTGTTACAAAGTACATGTGATATCACATATCAACTATCACACTCACTTTGTCACAAAGTACATGTGATATCACATATCACACTCACCTTGTCACAAAGTACATGTGATATCACATATCAACTATCACACTCACCTTGTCACAAAGTACATATGATATCACATATCAACTATCACACTGACCTTGTCACAAAGTACATGTAATATCACATATCAACTATCACACTCACCTTGTCACAAAGTACATGTGATATCACATATTAACTATCACACTCACCATGTCACAAAGAACTCGTAATATCACATATCAACTATCACACTCACCTTGTCACAAAGTAAATGTGATATCATATATCAACTATCACACTCACCTTGCCACAAAGTACATGTAATATCACATAACAACTATCACACTCACCTTGTCACAAAGTACATGTGATATCACAGATCAACTATCACACTCACCATGCCACAAAGTACATGTAATATCACATATCAACTATCACACTCACCTTGTCACAAAGTACATGTAATATCACATATCAACTAACACACTCACCTTGTCACAATGTACATGTGATATCACATATCAACTATCACACACACCATGCCACAAAGTACATGTTATATCACATATCAACTATCACACTCACCTTGTCACAAAGTACATGTGATATCACATATCAACTATCACACTCACCTTGTCATAAAGTATATGTAATATCACATATCAACTATAACACTCACCTTGTCACAAAGTACTTGTTATATTATATATCAACTATCACACTCACCTTGTCACAAAGTACTTGTTATATTATATATCAACTATCACACTCACCTTGTCACAAAGTACACGTAATATCACATATCAACTATCACACTCACCTTGTCACAAAGTACTTGTTATATTATATATCAACTATCACACTCACCTTGTCACAAAGTACACGTAATATCACATATCAACTATAACACTCACCTTGTCGCAAAGTACATGTAATATCACATATCAACTATCACACTCACTTTGCCACAAAGTACATGTGATAACACATATCAACTATCACACTCACCTTGTCACAAAGTACTTGTTATATTATATATCAACTATCACACTCACCTTGTCACAAAGTACACGTAATATCACATATCAACTATCACACTCACTTTGTCACAAAGTAAATGTAATATCACATATCAAGTATCACACTCACCTTGTCACAAAATAAACGTAATATCACATATCAACTATCACACTCAGTTTGTCACAAAGTAAATGTAATATCACATATCAAGTATCATACTCACCTTGTCACAAAGTACATGTGATATTACATATCAACTATCACACTCACCTTGCCACAAAGTTCACGTTAAATCACATATCAACTATCACATTCACATTGTTACAAAGTACATGTGATATCACATATCAACTATCACACTCACCTTGTCACAAAGTACATGTAATATCACATATCACACTCACCTTGTCACAAAGTACATGTGATATCACATATCAACTATCACACTCACCTTGTCACAAAGAACATGTGATATCACATATCAACTTTCACACACACCATGCCACAAAGTACCTGTAATATCACATATCAACTATCACACTCACCTTGTCACAAAGTACATGTGATATCACAGATCAACTATCACACTCACCATGCCCCAAAGTACATGTAATATCACATATCAACTATCACACTCACCTTGTTACAAAGTAAATGTAATATCACATATCAAGTATCATACTCACCTTGTCACAAAGTACATGTGATATTACATATCAGCTATCACACTCACCTTGCCACAAAGTTCATGTAAATCACATATCAACTATCACATTCACATTGTTACAAAGTACATGTGATATCACATATCAACTATCACACTCACTTTGTCACAAAGTACATGTGATATCACATATCACACTCACCTTGTCACAAAGTACATGTGATATCACATATCAACTATCACACTCACCTTGTCACAAAGTACATATGATATCACATATCAACTATCACATTCACATTGTTACAAAGTACATGTGATATCACATATCAACTATCACACTCACTTTGTCACAAAGTACATGTGATATCACATATCACACTCACCTTGTCACAAAGTACATGTGATATCACATATCAACTATCACACTCACCTTGTCACAAAGTACATATGATATCACATATCAACTATCACACTGACCTTGTCACAAAGTACATGTAATATCACATATCAACTATCACACTCACCTTGTCACAAAGAACATGTGATATCACATATTAACTATCACACTCACCATGTCACAAAGAACTCGTAATAGCACATATCAACTATCACACTCACCTTGTCACAAAGTAAATGTGATATCACATATCAACTATCACACTCACCTTGCCACAAAGTACATGTAATATCACATAACAACTATCACACTCACCTTGTCACAAAGTACATGTGATATCACAGATCAACTATCACACTCACCATGCCACAAAGTACATGTAATATCACATATCAACTATCACACTCACCTTGCACAAAGTACATGTAATATCACATATCAACTAACACACTCACCTTGTCACAATGTACATGTGATATCACATATCAACTATCACACACACCATGCCACAAAGTACATGTTATATCACATATCAACTATCACACTCACCTTGTCACAAAGTACATGTGATATCACATATCAACTATCACACTCACCTTGTCACAAAGTATATGTAATATCACATATCAACTATCACACTCACCTTGTCACAAAGTACTTGTTATATTATATATCAACTATCACACTCACCTTGTCACAAAGTACTTGTTATATTATATATCAACTATCACACTCACCTTGTCACAAAGTACACGTAATATCACATATCAACTATCACACTCACCTTGTCACAAAGTACTTGTTATATTATATATCAACTATCACACTCACCTTGTCACAAAGTACACGTAATATCACATATCAACTATCACACTCACCTTGTCGCAAAGTACATGTAATATCACATATCAACTATCACACTCACTTTGCCACAAAGTACATGTGATAACACATATCAACTATCACACTCACCTTGTCACAAAGTACTAGTTATATTATATATCAACTATCACACTCACCTTGTCACAAAGTACACGTAATATCACATATCAACTATCACACTCACTTTGTCACAAAGTAAATGTAATATCACATATCAAGTATCACACTCACCTTGTCACAAAATACACGTAATATCACATATCAACTATCACACTCACTTTGTCACAAAGTAAATGTAATATCACATATCAAGTATCATACTCACCTTGTCACAAAGTACATGTGATATTACATATCAACTATCACACTCACCTTGCCACAAAGTTCACGTTTAATCACATATCAACTATCACATTCACATTGTTACAAAGTACATGTGATATCACATATCAACTATCACACTCACCATGCCACAAAGTACATGATATATCACATATCAACTATCACACTCACCTTGTCACAAAGTACATGTAATATCACATATCAACTATCACACTCACCTTGTCAAAAAGTACATGTAATATCACATATCAACTATCACATTCACATTGTCACATATTATATATATCCACTTTCATACCATGACACAAAATACTTAATGTAATGAAGCAATCACAGCTTTGGTGTGAACATTTGCTCTCCGATGAGCAATGGTGTATTTCTAATAATACATTTTCTATGATTTTCTATTTTTATGCCATAAGTTATTTCACACATGCAAAATAAATTTAACTAGGTTTTAATTGGCACTTCTGAACATTTAGTTGGATCAGTTATTCATAAAATCATGTAGTATTATATCACTATGTGTGGTTAGGAGTAATTTTGAGGTGGGAAAAAATACAACTGCTCTACTGTGGCACAAGCAACGTAATGAAATTTCAAGGACCACAACTCTGACATTAAAATGTTTATTTGAGCAATTAAAAACTTGTCCAAGACATGGTTATATAAGTTTTGTGTAAGTTTGGTAAAGTTCCATGAAAATAAAAATGGTTCAAGGGCAGTAACTCTGATATTACCAATCTGATTTGGCCAGTTCAAGAACTCTTTTTTTTTTAAATAAATATATGTACTGTTTAAGTCAAATGAAAACGAGTATAAGAATGCACACGACATCAAACAACGCAATTTCTGACGATTCAAGAGCCAAAACTTGGACATTAATTAGCCGATTGGGCCAGATCAAGAAGTTGTACAAGAAGTTGTACAAGATATTATAGTTATATAACTGCTGTGTCAAAATGAACAGACTTACATATGTATGGATGATGGACACAGGGCAATAAAAAAAAAAAAAAAAGGGGGTTGTCAGAAGACAACAAATGGGATAAAACTCACCACTAATGCAAAGATTGAGATTGGAGGCAAACACCAAAAAACGCAAAAGTTTAACCTGGGTGTCAACAGATGAAAAATTAAGTCTTAAAGGGCCCTAACTCTGCCAAAATGCAACCCAGAGTTATGGTTCTTGTCTCTGTGTGTTTCAATGATGATGGTGAACACACATGCAAAGTTTCATTCATATCCAATGAGTGGTTGCATAGATATCTTACGTGATAAAAAACTTTAACCTGAAAAATTAAGTAAAAAAAGGGCCATAACTGTGCCAAAATGCAACCCAGAGTTATGGTTTTTGTCTCTGTGTGTTTCAATGATGATGGTAAACACACATGCAAAGTTTCATTCATATCCAATGAATGGTTGCATAGATATCTTACTTGATAAAAAACTTTTACCTGAAAAATTAAGTAGAAAAGGGCCATAACTGTGCCAAAATGCAACCCAGAGTTATGGTTCTTGTCTGTGTGTGTTACATTGATGATGGTGAACCCCCATGTGAAGGTTCATTCACATCCAATGAGTGGTTGCATAGATATCTTATTTAAATGCTAAACTCAAAGTTTAACCTAGGTTTCTAAGTCCAAAAAGGGCCATAACTGTGCCAAAAAGCAATCCAAAGTTATGGTTCTTGTCTCTGTGTGTTCAATTGATGATGGTGAACACACATGTGAAGTTTCATTCACATCCAAAGAGTGGTTGCATAGATAACTTAAACTTAAACACAACTAAATGCAAAGTTAAACCTGGGTGTCTAAGTCCAAAAAGGGCCATAACTGTGCCAAAATGCAATCCAGAGTTATGGTTCTTATCTCTGTGTGTTCCAATGATGATGGTAAACACACATGCAACGTTTCATTGACATCCAATGAGTGGTTGCATAGATAACTGAAACTTAAACGCAAAAGTTTAACCTGGGTGTCTACAGACGACGCCAACGACGGCGCAGGGGTCATGACAATAGCTCTTCTTGGACTTCGTCCCGGCGAGCTAAAAATATATAAATATAACTGAAAGTGCACCACCAAGAAACATTGGGACCAATTCTTTTGAAAACCTGTTCTCTGGTTTTAGAGAAGAAGGCGTTTTAATGATGTGGAGGAGAATAGAATAACAGATGATGGAACGATGACAGACGATGACTACTAAAAAGAAATATTTTCTCTTATTACTTTAGCCTGTTGACACAAGAAGAGAAATGAAATGACTTTGTATGCCAATAACACAATTTGATGTGGATTAACAAAAATACAATTAAAGGATATGTTCCTGGTTGAAATGTTCAGTGTCATTAATTTTCCCCAGGTGTTGTTTATTTTTGCTGTTTGCAAAAAGTGAAAAACAAATTATGAAAAATATGTATTGTTATGATGGGAACCCCAAATTAGGCAACTTCAAAACTGCCAATTACACAAATATATACATATAAAGTATAAAAAGGGCTGTAATAAATTTGGTAAATTAGTATATAGATCATTTGGCGAAGTAACAGGCTGTTATTGAATATTTTCCAACCATCCTTGTGTGTTTCACAGCATTAATATTCATTATGACTGTGGAGTTAGATTCACGTAGCCAGAGTTATTTCGAAACTGCAATATCATGAGTGACATGTCAGCCATTTGTTTGGCGAGTTATTTAATCTTTTACGGTATATTCAAGTAATTACCTGTAAATACAACTTTAATAATGCACATACAAAACACCCAGGTTTGAACAATGAGTAAATGGAGGTGTGTCGTTTATAAGCGTTTGTGTACACGTTAACAGAACTTGACAGCCCTTTATATAAACCTATTGTAAAATATTCAAATGCTAAACAACGGGTTAATTAAATTTACTAAAAATTAATTATCAGATTTACCTAAATACACAGTCAAACCTGTGTAAGCAGTCACCTCTATTAAGCAACAACTTGTCTTAAGCAGTCACATTTGCTATTTACAATGTCTACAATCAAGTGAAAAAATGAAGGCACTGTTGTAATGACATGATTAAAAGAGCAAGGCTTTAAAATTCAAGGGCCACAACTCAGTCAGCAATTATCCAACTTTTAAGACTATCAGAGTTTATTGGGTAATTGTTAAGATGCTATGAAATTGTGGTAGCAATTCATAAAGTTAACCAAAAGTCACTGGCTGGTTGCAGATTTTCATATCACATTCAGTTTATTAGAGTTGAATTTCCAGAGCAAGAATATTGCATTTTTATTTGGACCTATCAAAATATTTTTTTACAAAAATAAATAAGAGTACCGGTAATATATTCTATCTTCTAGTCAACATGTCCGTTTCCTGATATATACATATAGTAACCCATTTACATGAAATTTAAAACAAAAATAATCTCATACAGGCATCCAGAATATAGACTTGGTCAATAACATAATACTGTCATTATTATATAGAAACAACAACAACTGAAGGTCATGCTTGCTCACGCTCACCCTATAATGGTGGTATTGATCCTGTATGTTGTATGGTGTTTAGCGTCGCTTTCAACACTTTTTTCATAAAAAATATACCAGAGACAGTATTCAAAGAGCTACCACACTGAAGTCACACGGTATGATACCCTACCCAGTCATATTATATAGACACCGGGATGACCAGACCTAGAACTATCCTCTAAATGCTGAGCACTAAGCGAGGAAGCTTCTAGTACTATTTTTCAAGTCTTTGGTAACCTGGCCGGGGATCACCGCCATTACCCTCCACATGTCAGGTGGACACTCTACCACTAGACCTGGTATGACCTGGCCAGGGATCATCGCCATGATCCTCCACATGTGAGGTGGACACTCTACCACTAGACCTGGTATGACCTGGCCAGGGATCACCGCCATATCCCTCCACATGTCAGGTGGACACTCTACCACTAGACCTGGTATGACCTGGCCAGGGATCACCGCCATGATCCTCCACATGTCAGGTGGACACTGTACCACAAGACATGGTATGACCTGGCCAGGGATCACTGCCATGACCCTCCACATGTCAGGTGGACACTCTACCACTAGACCTGGTATGACCTGGCCAGGGATCACCGCCATGATCCTCCACATGTGAGGTGGACACTCTACCACTAGACCAGGGATCACCGCCATGACCCTCCACATGTCAGGTGGACACTCTACCACTAGACCTGGTATGACCTGGCCAGGGATCACCGCCATGTTCCTCCACATGTCAGGTGGACACTCTACCACTAGACTTGGTATGACCTGGCCAGGGATCACCGCCATGACCCTCCACATGTCAGGTGGACACTCTACCACTAGACCTGGTATGACCTGGCCAGGGATCACCGCCATGATCCTCCACATGTGAGGTGGACACTCTACCACTAGACCAGGGATCACCGCCATGACCCTCCACATGTCAGGTGGACACTCTACCACTAGACCTGGTATGACCTGGCCAGGGATCACCGCCATGTTCCTCCACATGTCAGGTGGACACTCTACCACTAGACCTGGTATGACCTGGCCAGGGATCACCGCCATGACCCTCCACATGTCAGGTGGACACTCTACCACTAGACCTGGTATGACCTGGCCAGGGATCACCGCCATGATCCTCCACATGTGAGGTGGACACTCTACCACTAGACCTGGTATGACCTGGCCAGGGATCACCGCCATGATCCTCCACATGTGAGGTGGACACTCTACCACTAGACCTGGTATGACCTGGCCAGGGATCACCGCCATGATCCTCCACATGTGAGGTGGACACTCTACAACTAGACCTGCCACCGCTGCAGTTCATCCTTTATATCAATACATGAAGAATGATTGAAAGCGAAAGTAAAATAATTGCTCTACAAAAATGGCAAGACAGAATTCACTGACAGAAATCAACCCTTCACAGCAGTTCAAGAGTTTATTTGATATCTCAAATGAAATTTCTTTTACTAGTATTTGAGATCTAATAGTCATGTACTTTCTGTAAAATATTGGCAAAAATGAAATGAAAAATGAGTGTTTTTGTGTGTCTAGAGCAAAGAATTAAAATAAATTACTGATAAAAACATAACTATTTTTAAGTTATTATCAGATTTCGCCAAACAAAACATTGCCTGAGATGTTATTATATAACTTTGGTTGAAGTTTGGTGAAGATCCGAAGAAAAATAATATACAACAAAAATAAAAATGATATTATGTCTTACTGGACAGTTAACCAACATAACAATCCAACAATAGTAAAATTTGACTTGGTCAGAACTTGATCCAGATTGTCTGAAGTAAAAGTAAACAGTTAAAGAGTGTCTATTCTGTTATCATTTCTGTCAAATACACAGTATGTATGTGTAAAATGTTTGATGACGTCTACATGATTCCTGTAACTTCTACATTGTTTCTCCTCTATTATACAGCAGAGTTGATGGACAGTGTTCTGCAACAGAAATGTAATAAAAGATAATATTAGAATTGGTGTTTACATAATAAGTCCAGTAAAGCTTTACCATGCATTACGTAACACATTAGAGAATCTTCCAATATACCAAACACCCCTAGTACAAACTATTGAACATTATTGGCCAGTTCTGATTAATAAATGAAATAATTCTAATGCACATGAGGGTTTAACGCAAGAAATTTTTCCCGTTACTTGTGGAAAAGTGGTTCTACTGGTAATCAGATTCATTCCAAGGTTTTCCTCCACCAATAAAACAGGGTATACCATACAAATACGGTCATGTATTGAAAATGGTATTATACTCAATTAATTATGAATGTTATGTTTACATTTATATTTTATTGTCACTTGTGTACTTTAGAAATTTAGTAAACCTAATAAAGAATAATGCAGTTGTTGAATTCAGTTATTATTGCCATTAAGTTATAATCTTCAGACTGGGCTGCAACATGGACATTTCCCAACATTTTGTAAATACATGTATGTAAGTTTTACACTGGTTATGTTAAATCAAAGTTGAAATTATTGACTTATTTTATGCAAACTTAGACAATTGAGGGTTATAATGCACTAATGTTAAAAACTATCAAATCATGTCATTTCAAGAAATTATCCTGGAAATCATATGGCTGAAATGAAGATTCAATATAAAATGCAGATGACAGAGTGTACATAACAATAATAAACAAATATAAGGAAGTCACTGGATAATGCAACAATTGCACAAAAGATACTTTGTCTTAAATATTTTGTCAACTTCTTCAAAAAGACCTGAAAATGATCAATATACAGAAGTTAACTCAACCAATAAGGTTAGGTAATTGTGTTGATAAAAAAGATAAGTTTAGGAAAAGGGGGAACAAGAGTAAATACAGGTAGGTATGCTAGTACAGTAACAGCAGGAAACAATCATACTGGCATCCTGGCAGTTCCAGCACACATCAGTTTCCATGGTAATGATAAATATGCTTCAAGTGTGTGACTTTTACTTGTTTAATTTGTGTGTTGAAAATATAAACAAATATGTTGTTTTACATGAAGTATCTGTAAAAGTGTACCGGTATTTTGTCATATTGACACAGGTAGTGTGAGCAATCATTTGAGCATTTTAGGTGGTTAAAAGTTTTTTTACTGATTCTATTATTTCAACAGGAATAAATCTCAATATATAAAAACACGTTTTATGTTAATCCTAATTTTTAGATTGCTTATCAAACCTAAAATATTGCAAGAAGTTGAAAGAGTGTGTACAAGAACTGACAAAATCGGAGAATGGATAAGTTTTTTATCAACTGTCTTGTTTTAATACTATAAAATTTATTGTTAGTACATTCTAAACATCAAATGTTGTCATGGCAGTGATTAATTTTAATTAAAAGAAAAATCCGAGAAATGATTCAGTAGGCAGCAGAACATACTGTAGTTAATGTATTTTTATAAGGTCATGTGACAACAGTAATACATTTGTACTCATATCAAAACTATCCTTATTCTTTATTCTTTACAACAATCTGATCTGCTCGACACAATGAAAGATATATAATATAACATGTACTGAAGCATTTTTAAAGGAAATAGGTAGAAAAGTGCCTGAAACTACTAGGATGCCAGTTGTGTCAAATTTAAGGTCAAGTTTTAAATATGATTACAAACTGATTTCATTTATCTTATACAAAAGTTATCATTACATGTAGCAGCAAAACAACATTGTTACGCCCATTATAGTTTACATGCTTATAAATACTTGGCAGTTTAACAATCTTCATGCACATGTCAGTATCACAATGACAACAACTGACAATACAATTAACATATAGTTAATGTTGGTTTCACTTTTTTAAATATTGTCCTTGACCTTGAATTTCTTTTATAAGATAAACAAATGGTTAGGACACCAGGGTTGTGTTTCACCAACATTTACTTAACTTATATAAATATATGTAATATAAATAAGTAATATAAATATGTAATATAAATATGTAATATAAATATGTAATATAAATATGTAATATAAATATGTAATATAAATATGTAATATAAATATGTAATATAAATATTGAAATCATGCAGTGTTAATACTAACACAGGCATTTCAGTTTGATGTACTTATTTTCAGTACTTATGCCTAGTATATGCTTAAAGTAAATTTTGGTGAAACTCTTCTGAGATCATCATAAAAATCATGAAATTATAAAAGTGTCTTGTGTACCTGGTTTATCTGCTAGTTTAAAGGAGCATTAGTGTATGTCAGAATCACAGATTATATGTTACAAGAGTCAGATCTGTATTAAACAGCCATTTTGTCAAACAAACTCTGATCCAAAGGTTTTACTAGTATCTTGAACTGGGAATAAAAGCTGCATTTACTAAGATTCCTGTAACCTGGTTTAGCCCCACCCCATACTGACTTTGGTGAAATACTGAAACAAGGGTTCAACTATAATGTTTAAACAGACATATTCCACTTTTATGATTTCATGATTTTAGAATAAAAAAAACTAGAAAAAGCAGTACATGTATCACTCAAGACAATAAGAATCTTTAATGAGTTTGATGTTCGGATAGAAAATACCGTCCCTTGGGTTAACTGTCGACAGATCCTCATTCCCACAGAAACAGTTATCCTGAGGTACTGAATATTCTATCCAAACCAAAAAAGCCATGAAAGGTAATTTTTTCTTGCATGCCAAACACATTGAATAAATAAATAAACTTAACTCATCAATATAATTTTTTACAACAATTGCTTTTAAGATGTTAAATTACATGATTTACGTTATATGATTTAAACGTACATCATAGATGGTTCAAATGGCACAGCACAAGTTTTATCTCAACCCAAGGGTGAGATAAAAATATCTATCCCTAGTATAAATGATATTATTATCCAGTTTACCAGACAATTTTGTCTGTAAACCCATCATAGCAATGTGTTTGTTAAAAACAAATAAAGAAATAACTTGCAAGAGTTTGCAAGAGAACCAACCAAATATGGCTGTCATATCACCCAATTGTCTGACATGACTGTAAATGTCATGTGATTACATGTGCTTATGTTATATTTCCACATGGTATACAGTAATACCATAATTGGCAATATCCAAAATGACTATTTACCCTCAGGAAACTGTGTTCCCATATATGTGTTATTATTGGTTATACAGTTGCTGTAGTACCCTCAGTGTTACCTTCTGATCCGTGTCTTTTATCAAAAATTATAAAGTAATCATATCATGACTTACAGAACAATAACCATTAGTGAGCACACTCAGTGTAACAGCATATCTACAGTAATAAAGACATACAGTACAAAAACCACCAGTGAGCACACATAGTGTGACCGCATATCTACAGTAACAAAGACATACAGTACAATAACCACTAGTGAGCACACTCAGTGTGACAGCATATTTACAGTAATGAAGACATACAGTACAATAACCACTAGTGAGCACACATAGTGTGACAGCATATCTACAGTAATAAAGACATACAGTACAATAAACAATAGTGAGCACACTCAGTGTGACAGCATATCTACAGTAATAAAGACATACAGTACAATAACCACTAGTGAGCACACTCAGTGTAACAGCATATCTACAGTAATAAAGACATACAGTACAATAAACACAAGTGAGCACTCTCAGTGTGACAGCATATCTACAGTAATAAAGACATACAGTACAATAAACACAAGTGAGCACTCTCAGTGTGACAGTATATCTACAGTAATAAAGACATACAGTACAATAACCACTAGTGAGCACACTCAGTGTGACAGCATATCTACAGTAATAAAGACATACAGTACAATAAACACAAGTGAGCACACTCAGTGTGACAGCATATCTACAGTAATAAAGACATACAGTACAATAAACACAAGTGAGTACACTCAGTGTGACAGTATATCTACAGTAATAAAGACATACAGTACAATAACCACTTGTGAGCACACTCAGTGTGACAGTATATCTACAGTTATAAAAACATACAGTACAATAACTACTAGTGAGTATACTAAGTGTGACAGCATATCTACAGTTATAAAAACATACAGTACAATAACCACTAGTGAGCACACTCAGTGTGACAGCATATCTACAGTAATAAAGACATACAGTACAATAACCATTAGTGAGCACACTCAGTGTGACAGTATATCTACAGTAATAAAGACATACAGTACAATAATTACTAGTGAGCACACTCAGTGTGACAGCATATCTACAGTAATAAAAACATACAGTACAATAACCATTAGTGAGCACACTCAGTGTGACAATATATCTACAGTAATAAAGACATACAGTACAATAACCACTAGTGAGCACACTCAGTGTGACAGCATATCTACAGTAATAAAGACATACAGTACAATAACCATTAGTGAGCACACACAGTGTGACTGCATATCTACAGTTATAAAAACATACAGTACAATAACCACTAGACAAGTGAGCACACTCAGTATGACAGCATATCTACAGTGATGAAGATATACAGTACAATAACCACTAGTGAGCACACTCATTGTGACAGCATATCTACATTAATAAAGACATACAGTACAATAACCATTAGTGAGCACACTCAGTGTGACAGCATATCTACAGTAATAAAGACATACAGTACAATAACCACTAGTGAGCACACATAGTGTGACAGCATATCTACAGTAACAAAGACATACAGTACAATAACCACTAGTGAGCACACTCAGTGTGACAGCATATCTACAGTAATAAAGACATACAGTACAATAACCACTAGTGAGCACACTCAGTGTGACAGCATATCTACAGTAATAAAGACATACAGTACAATAACCAATAGTGAGCACACTCAGTGTGACTGCATATCTACAGTAATGAAGACATACAGTACAATAACCACTAGTGAGCACACTCATTTTGACAGCATATCTACAGTAATAAAAACATACAGTACAATAACCACTAGTGAGCACACTCAGTGTGACAGCATATCTACAGTAATGAAGACATACAGTTCAATAACCACAAGTGAGCACACTCATTTTGACAGCATATCTACAGTAATAAAGACATACAGTACAATAACCACTAGTGAGCACACTCATTTTGACAGCATATTTACAGTAATGAAGACATACAGTACAATAACCACTAGTGAGCACACTCATTGTAACTGCATATCTACAGTAATAAAGACATACAGTACAACAACCACTAGTGAGCATACTCAGTGTGACAGCATATCTACAGTAATAAAGACATACAGTACAATAACCACTAGTGAGCACACTCAGTGTGACAGTATATCTACAGTAATAAAGACATACAGTACAATAACCACTAGTGAGCACACTCAGTGTGACAGTATATCTACAGTAATAAAGACATACAGTACAATAACCACTAGTGAGCATACTCAGTGTGACAGCATATCTACAGTAATAAAGACATACAGTACAATAACCACTAGTGAGCACACTCAGTGTGACAGCATATCTACAGTAATAAAGACATACAGTACAATAACCACTAGTGAGCACACTCAGTGTGACAGTATATCTACAGTAATAAAGACATACAGTACAATAACCACTAGTGAGCACACTCAGTGTGACAGTATATCTACAGTTATAAAGACATACAGTACAATAACCACTAGTGAGCATACTCAGTGTGACAGCATATCTACAGTAATAAAGACATACAGTACAATAACCACTAGTGAGCACACTCAGTGTGACAGTATATCTACAGTAATAAAGACATACAGTACAATAACCACTAGTGAGCACACTCAGTGTGACAGTATATCTACAGTAATAAAGACATACAGTACAATAACCATTAGTGAGCACACTCAGTGTGACAGCATATCTACAGTAATAAAGACATACAGTACAATAAACAATAGTGAGCACACTCAGTGTGACAGCATATCTACAGTAATAAAGACATACAGTACAATAACCACTAGTGAGCACACTCAGTGTGACAGCATATCTACAGTAATAAAGACATACAGTACAATAACCACTAGTGAGCACACTCAGTGTGACAGTATATCTACAGTAATAAAGACATACAGTACAACAACCACTTGTGAGCACACTCAGTGTGACAGCATATCTACAGTTATAAAGACATACAGTACAATAACCACTAGTGAGCACACTCAGTGTGACAGTATATCTACAGTAATAAAGACATACAGTACAACAACCACTTGTGAGCACACTCAGTGTGACAGCATATCTACAGTAATAAAGACATACAGTACAATAACCACTAGTGAGCACACTCAGTGTGACAGCATATCTTCAGTTATTGAAGATGTAATAGTTTAAATGTGTTTGGATTAGTTGTGCCAAGGATGTTGCATTAAGACATATTTAGGATATTTTTCAACATGTATTAAGTCACTGACTCGTTGAGCACCTCCATTTCATTAACATAGTTGAATGATAGGGAATGCACCTATATAATGTAATAATCACAATATGCAGTCATTGTGATGGAGAAGACAAAGTCGGTTACAAAGAAAAAGCTTGGTAAAATATAACTGTTTGATATTGACACATACAGTCCATTAGTTTCCAAGCTTATTGGCTGTGAACATGCGCTAAATTGGACAATGTCTTATCAGTGATTAGGTGTGTATATTTTCCCTAAAGTGACATTGCAAAGGTGAGGTACAGTGTAAAGAGACATGCAGTTCTTCAAAGTATCAATCTATGATACACAGCGTATTACATGATGAAAATGTTAAAGTATCAATCCCTGATATACAGCATACTGCATTATGAAAATGTTAAAGTATCAATCCATGATATACAGTGTATTGCATGATGAAAATGTTAAAGTATCAATCCCTGATATACAGAGTATTGCATGATGAATATGTTAAAGTATCAATCCATGATATACAGTGTATTGCATGAATAAAATGTTAAAGTATCAATCCATGATATACAGTGAATTGCATGATGAAAATGTTAAAGTATCAATCCATGATATACAGTATATTGCATGAATAAAATGTTAAAGTATCAATCCCTGATATACAGTGTATTGCATGAATAAAATGTGAAAGTATCAATCCATGATATACAGAGTATTGCATGATGAAAAATGTTAAAGTATCAATCCCTGATATACAGTATATTGCATGAATAAAATGTTAAAGTATCAATCCCTGATAAACAGTGTATTGCATGAATAAAATGTTAAAGTATCAATCCATGATATACAGTGTATCGCATAATGAAAATGTTAAAGTATCAATCCATGATATACAGTGTATTGCATGACGAAAATGTTAAAGTATCAATCAATGATATACAGTGTATTGCATGATGAAAAATTTAAAGTATCAATCCATGATATACAGTGAATTGCACGATGAAAATGTTAAAGTATCAATCAATGATATACAGTGTATTGCATGATGAAAAATTTAAAGTATCAATCCATGATATACAGCGTATTGCATGACGAAAATGTTAAAGTATCAATCCATGATATATAGCATATTGCATGATGAAAATGTTAAAGTATCAATCCCTGATATACAGTGTATTGCATGATGAAAAAGTTAAAGTATCAATACATGATATACAGTGTTTTGCATGATGAAAAATTTAAAGTATCAATCCCTGATATACAGTGAATTGCACGATGAAAATGTTAAAGTTCAAAATATTTAAATGCAAACAAAAACAGATATTCTAATTACAATATATTATTATACATGCATGGACATGCAGAACACAAGATGTGATTTACAACTTTATTAAAACAATAATTTCATGTACCTACCCTGATTTTTGAGTTTCTGTCATCCAATTTCTAACATAAGGCACAAGTAATCCACCCAGGAGTATTTGAGTAGGGTGATATACCAGCAATGGTATACTTATTAATGACAAACTTGGAGAATCAGCAAATATTATCTTTATTATTGGAATTCCTGAAATATAAGGTTACCACAATAAGATCCAGTTTTTTATCTATAAATAAGTGAATACCAACACATGACAATATTACATTTACAACTAATGGAACTTTTCACATTAAAGGGATATATGGCAGGTTATAAATTATTAAAATTTATGTTGTCAATATCATTATATTTACATTCAATATTTTGTATTATTCCTACTTTAAATGACTCAATGGAGAGGAGTGACACATGTCTTATTCACTTGACCACGGACAATTTCGGAAATATTTTTTGCAACTTTGGAGATTCGAATCTTGGGTTCGAATCTCCAAAATATAATTATAATTGTGACTAAGTTTGATGAAGATTGGTCCTAGATTAAAAGAAATTGAAAAAGGGAAGTTGCCAATTTTTCAAATTGAGAACAACCAAGAGTGTCCAGAATAACTGGAGCTATTTTGGCTGTTTCTTGAGCTTAACCTAGGAAATCTGCCAATAAAGATACTGGTAACTTTGGTAAATATTGGATTGAAATTAACTGAGTTTGAGAGGGGGTATTAATATTTCTGCAAATTTCAAACTATCCAAGGGTCATAATTCCAGTTAAATATACTGGGACTATTGGACATGTTATTTTGCCAATATCAAGCCTGACCAAGTTTGGTAAAGCCTGGATTAAAATTACTCCAGTAAGAGACATTGCCAATTTTGCAATTGTTAAATAATCAAAGGGCCATAATAACAGAGATACATGTACCAAGGTGAGCTGACTGGTTATCAGCTCAGGGTAGATAATCTGCCAATTAACATTCTAGCCAAATTTGGAAAAGATTGGATTTATATTATTCAAGTTCAAGAAGTAATAGACTATAACATCAAAGTTTCTACAAAATTCAAATAATCCAAGGGACATAACTTCAGAGTAACTGGGGCTATAACCTGGTCAAGATATATTGCCAATATTAGTTGGTGAAAATTGGATTAAAATGTTCCAGGGAACATTGCCGAATTAGCTAATTTGAACCCCAGGGCAACAACTCCGTAGTTACTGAAGTTATTGGGCTAGTTATCAAACATAACATAGACATTCTGTCAATACACATTCTTACCTAGTTAGAAAAGATTAGATTTAAATTACTGGAGTTAGAGAAGAGACATCATTTCTTGGACAAGACAATGAACTGTAGAAACGAAATGCAAATGCTTTAGGCTGCTTGAATCTTTTGTATAGGAGGCATATTTAAGTAAATACTAATTAAATAATATTTACACTAAAAATCATTGAAACAAAATACTATATACAAGTTCAAATGTCTTGTTAACAATACAAATATTATACAGTAATGTTGTCAATATTAAGTTCAATATTATTTATTTTTTATCTAACAGATCAAACATGAAATATTACCATCCACTGATGGGAGCATAAAAACTAAATAAGAACGTGCAATTTGTAAAAATAAAATTTTATGTAAAAGAAAATAAATTTATATGCAGGTCATTATATTTTACACATCGTGTGTTTACAGAGTAAATGAATTTGATATACACGTACCTCATTTAAAGTTTTCATGAAAATTAATGATATTGTGAATGAATAAAATAATTAATTATGCAGTATAATGAATATAATAGAGAAGGATTCCAACTGCAATAATTAAAATGGCTGCTTTACTAGACAATGAATACCAAAAAACAATGGACGTTAGGTAGTATCAACTACATGTCTACTCTAACAGTTAACATATACAAGAATATAACAGTACAAGAATTCACACACTTACCTAGAGTTAAAGATTTGTGGGTACAACAAAACATAAGTGCCACAGTATCACTTCGAGAGAATGGCAGCCATTTTCTACTGCTGCAGTAGAATACACCATACAGCAGCATACATTGTAGGAGAATTACTGAAATAAGAAGAGATCACAGTGTTATCAACCAACACACCATATAGCAGCATACACTGTAGGAGATTTACTGAAATAAGGGGAGATCATATTGTTGTCAACCAACACACCATATAGCAGCATACACTGTAGGAAAATTACTCAAATAAGGGGAGATCATATTATTGTCAACCAACACACCAGATAGCAGTTTACACTGTAGGAGAATTACTGAAATAAGGGGAGATCATATTGTTGTCAACCAACACACCATATAGCAGCATACACTGTAGGAGAATTACTCAAATAAGGGGAGATCATAATGTTGTCAACCAACACACCATATAGCAGCATACACTGTAGGAGAATTACTCAAATAAGGGGAGATCATATTGTTGTCAACCAACACACCATATAGCAGCATACACTGTAGGAGAATTACTCAAATAAGGGGAGATCATATTGTTGTCAACCAACAAGCCATATAGCAGCATACACTGTAGGAGAATTACTGAAATAAGGGGAGATCATATTGTTGTCAACCAACACACCATATAGCAGCATACACTGTAGGAGAATTACTCAAATAAGGGGAGATCATATTGTTGTCAACCAACAAGCCATATAGCAGCACACACTGTAGGAGAATTACTGAAATAAGGGGAGATCATGTTGTTGTCAACCAACACACCATATAGCAGCATACACTGGAGGAGAATTACTGAAATAAGGGGAGATCATATTGTTATCAACCAACACACCATATAGCAGCATACACTGGAGGAGAATTACTAAAATAAGGGGAGATCATATTGTTATTAACCAACACACCAGATAGCAGCATACACTGTAGGAGAATCACTGAAATAAGGGGAGATCATATTGTTATCAACCAACAAGCCATATAGCAGCATACACTGTAGGAGAATTACTAAAATAAGGGGAGATCATATTGTTGTCAACCAACACACCATATAGCAGCATACACTGTAGGAGAATTACTGAAATAAGGGGAGATCATATTGTTATCAACCAACAAGCCATATAGCAGCATACACTGTAGGAGAATTACTAAAATAAGGGGAGATCATATTGTTGTCAACCAACACACCATATAGCAGCATACACTGTAGGAGAATTACCGAAATAAGGGGAGATCATATTGTTGTCAGCCAACACACCATATAGCAGCATACACTGTAGGAGAATTTCTAAAATAAGGGGAGATCATGTTGTTGTCAACCAACAAACCAGATAGCAGCATACACTGTAGGAGAATCACTGAAATAAGGGGAGATCATGTTGTTGTCAACCAACACACCATATAGCAGCATACACTGGAGGAGAATTACTGAAATAAGGGGAGATCATATTGTTGTCAACCAACAAGCCATATAGCAGCATACACTGTAGGAGAATCACTGAAATAAGGGGAGATCATGTTGTTGTCAACCAACACACCATATAGCAGCATACACTGGAGGAGAATTACTGAAATAAGGGGAGATCATATTGTTGTCAACCAACAAGCCATATAGCAGCATACACTGTAGGAGAATCACTGAAATAAGGGGAGATCATATTGTTGTCAACCAACAAGCCATATAGCAGCATACACTGTAGGAGAATCACTAAAATAAGGGGAGATCATATTGTTGTCAACCAACACACCATATAGCAGCATACACTGGAGGAGAATTACTGAAATAAGGGGAGATCATATTGTTGTCAACCAACAAGCCATATAGCAGCATACACTGTAGGAGAATCACTGAAATAAGGGGAGATCATGTTGTTGTCAACCAACACACCATATAGCAGCATACACTGGAGGAGAATTACTGAAATAAGGGGAGATCATATTGTTGTCAACCAACAAGCCATATAGCAGCATACACTGTAGGAGAATCACTGAAATAAGGGGAGATCATGTTGTTGTCAACCAACACACCATATAGCAGCATACACTGGAGGAGAATTACTGAAATAAGGGGAGATCATATTGTTGTCAACCAACAAGCCATATAGCAGCATACACTGTAGGAGAATCACTGAAATAAGGGGAGATCATATTGTTGTCAACCAACAAGCCATATAGCAGCATACACTGTAGGAGAATCACTAAAATAAGGGGAGATCATATTGTTGTCAACCAACACACCATATAGCAGCATACACTGTAGGAGAATTACCGAAATAAGGGGAGATCATATTGTTGTCAGCCAACACACCATATAGCAGCATACACTGTAGGAGAATTTCTAAAATAAGGGGAGATCATGTTGTTGTCAACCAACAAACCAGATAGCAGCATACACTGTAGGAGAATCACTGAAATAAGGGGAGATCATGTTGTTGTCAACCAACACACCATATAGCAGCATACACTGGAGGAGAATTACTGAAATAAGGGGAGATCATATTGTTGTCAACCAACAAACCAGATAGCAGCATACACTGTAGGAGAATCACTGAAATAAGGGGAGATCATGTTGTTGTCAACCAACACACCATATAGCAGCATACACTGTAGGAGAATTACTGAAATAAGGGGAGATCATATTGTTATCAACCAACAAGCCATATAGCAGCATACACTGTAGGAGAATTACTAAAATAAGGGGAGATCATATTGTTGTCAACCAACACACCATATAGCAGCATACACTGTAGGAGAATTACCGAAATAAGGGGAGATCATATTGTTGTCAGCCAACACACCATATAGCAGCATACACTGTAGGAGAATTTCTAAAATAAGGGGAGATCATGTTGTTGTCAACCAACAAACCAGATAGCAGCATACACTGTAGGAGAATCACTGAAATAAGGGGAGATCATGTTGTTGTCAACCAACACACCAGATAGCAGCATACACTGTAGGAGAATTACTGAAATAAGGGGAGATCATATTGTTATCAACCAACAAGCCATATAGCAGCATACACTGTAGGAGAATTACTAAAATAAGGGGAGATCATATTGTTGTCAACCAACACACCATATAGCAGCATACACTGTAGGAGAATTACCGAAATAAGGGGAGATCATATTGTTGTCAGCCAACACACCATATAGCAGCATACACTGTAGGAGAATTTCTAAAATAAGGGGAGATCATGTTGTTGTCAACCAACAAACCAGATAGCAGCATACACTGTAGGAGAATCACTGAAATAAGGGGAGATCATGTTGTTGTCAACCAACACACCATATAGCAGCATACACTGGAGGAGAATTACTGAAATAAGGGGAGATCATATTGTTGTCAACCAACACACCATATAGCAGCATACACTGTAGGAGAATTACTGAAATAAGGGGAGATCATGTTGTTCTCAACCAACACACCATATAGCAGCATACACTGTAGGAGAATTACTGAAATAAGGGGAGATCATGTTGTTGTCAACCAACACACCAGATAGCAGCATACACTGTAGGAGAATTACTGAAATAAGGGGGGATCATGTTGTTGTCAACCAACACACCATATAGCAGCATACACTGTAGGAGAATTACTAAAATAAGGGGAGATCATATTGTTGTCAACCAACAAGCCATATAGCAGCATACACTGTAGGAGAATTACTAAAATAAGGGGAGATCATATTGTTGTCAACCAACACACCATATAGCAGCATACACTGTAGGAGAATTACTCAAATAAGGGGAGATCATATTGTTATCAACCAACACACCAGATAGCAGCATACACTGTAGGAGAATTACTCAAATAAGGGGAGAGCATGGCTGACATGTCATGTATTGGAAATTGGAAAGACATTACATTTCTTTGTTACTATTACAAACAATAAGGAAATCATAAACAGGGAACCATCATGCATCATATTACTTAGTGGAGCAAATGAAAATAATGTGGTCTTATTAACAGTGTGAAATTGAAGAAAACATGGACAATTAATTATTTGTTTATCAGATAAATAACAGAGCTCTCTCATAGCAGAGATAACCAATTAAATGTGTGTTTTATCTGTGACAGATGAATGTACTGCAAACTACATGAATTCAAATGAAGGACTTGTTTAATTTCAAAATGTTTATTATTTCTGTCCGAACAGCCGAATTTCACAAATCTGCATCCAAAAGAAAAACTATGCTGACCAATTTTGAGATAAAATTATCCCAAGTTTACAGCACTGTTAATGAACTAGTTAAGCCGGGTCCGAATATCTCAGTCGGTTATGCGTCTTGACTATCAATCCAGGGGTCATAAGGACACATTTAAAAATATCTCTGTTTCCCCTTGCCAGACCCTAGATTTTAGAACAGGGTAGGTAGGTAGGCATTTTTTTTTTTCTTTGAAATCCATAAAAAACATACATGTGTAAGATAAACAGAGAAACTCAACATTTTATTAACTGATATGGCTATTCCAATACAACAACATAATTCATATTACATGTATTAATTGTGCTCAATACTAACTGTATTGCTCCTAAAAGTGTAGGATTGAAAACTAAGAAAAACTGTAAAAATGAATAGTATTTGTATAACATTTATGTAATTATAATAAACTGATCTTTGTTTATTTTGATTGACAAAATAAAACTGTATACAGAATGACTAGTATTATTTAGTAACTTGGACAGCAGTTACTTAAACTGTTGTTATTTAAAAAAGCCTACAGAACTATATCAAACAAGAGGATGCTCTACTGACTCACAGTGGCCATAGCACTTTTTGAAATTTTACTATGCAATAGAAACATTGGGGCGGGGTCATTTTTAACTCTAGGGACACCATTTGAATAAATCTAACAAACCTATAGTTGGTCATCATTACTACATAAACATTTTGAAAATCTGTTGGACCGTTCATGAGAAGAAGATTTTTTAAGTTTCGGACTATTTTTAATAATGGTGGCCATCTTGAATTTTAGATAGAAAAAATAAATATTTTGTATAGTCTCCTATGCAATAGAAACATCCATGTGAAGTTTCAGTTTAAATGACCTAGTGGTATCAGAATAAATGAAAAAAAAAAGAGAATTTTCTGTTTTCCCACAGTATCCCTATGTAAAATTCTAAGTCCCCTTACAGGGCCCCTATATATTTCAGCTCCTAAATTCTTATCTGCAATCAAACCCCTACACTTAGGGATAACTTATATCAAATATGTACAAATCTGACATACTGGTTCTTAAGAAAATAATTTTACTAATTCCCAATTTGTACCCTTTTTGGGCCCCTCCTGACCCCTTAAGACATAGGAACCCAGTAACGGTGGCCATCTTGAATTTCAGATCGAAAAAAAAATCTTCTGTATAGTTTCCTATGCAATAGAAACACCCATGTGAAGTTTCAGTTTAATTGGCCTAATGGTTTCAGAGAAAGTGCTGCTAACAGACGACAGAAGACAGAAGACAGACAACACGCCATCGCATGAGCACTTCTGGCCTTTGGCCAGTAGAGCTAAAAATGAAACTGTATACAGAATAATAAGTATTAATCTGTTGGCATTATTTAATATAGCTTTTTAAATTTTTAAATGCAACAGTTTTTGTAACTGCAGTCAAACTTTCTAGTATTAGTCATTTTATAAAATTATACAGTTTCTGAACATTGTTTATCAAAATAAACTAGCAGAAGTAGTACCAACTTGCCCTGATCAAAGATTCACTTGCCCAGATTTTTATTACCAATACACTTTGTGGTATAATATAAAATAATTAACATAAATAGACTTAAATGTATTAATTTTTATGTAAGGTAAGCTCCCAATAACATTATGCATGTGTAAATCACAAGTTTTAGAGTTTGAATTAGACCGGGAGATGTGAGAGAGTTTCAGGGAGAACTGACTATATCTCTATAAGTATGACCGACTTATGTTATATTTAGTCTTTTTTCTTTATTGACTATCATTTCTGTTCTGTCACTCTGTGGCAGTGTGGGAGCAGGTGTTAATTCAAAACATTATTTTAAATATCTTTCTCTTCTTTTCTAATGATTGCTAAATGTCATAACATACAACAATGGCAATGTCAAGCCTACAAAGCTATTCAATACATCCAAGTGAACTTGGCAGTCTATGGTCTAGAAAAGTGCAACTAGTCCACTATATTTCAAATATTAAAAAGACAATTTATCTTAATTGTTGATTTCAATACTATATTTAAATCATGATATGACTGCCAAAGAAAATTATATGCTGAAACCACACAACCACAAAGCAATAAGTGTATTACTATAATACCCCAACCACATTTTTCTTACCGTATACTCGATTTAAAAATCAACGTTCACGTTTTCACAGCAGGAATTCAGGAAAAACTTTAAAAAGCACTCGTCTGTCGGGCAAGTGGACTGGTAAAAAATACTCGTCCGGATGGAAAACTCACTTGTCCAAAAAAGTTATATTAAAATTGTGTCTATTTTGGAAGCACGTTGTGATAACCTTATCTTACCTTAAATAGTTTTATTACTTCATTTACAGTAAGTTCACCACTAGCTTTTACCGTTATGATCATGCAATAAACATTAAGTTTGTTGATGTTTATATATCGCTTTTGTTCCGCATACAAACAGCTTGGGGTAAACATTAAAAGTTAATGCATTCAAGCCTTCGTAACATGTAAAACGCAAAAAGACCGTTACTATTCCGGAGACCGGGAAATATTCCGAAGACCGAATAGTCTCGATTTTTAAAAAGCTGCGCATGCGCATCTCGATACCTTATAAAAAATCATGCCCAAAAGTGTCCTTGGAGACTCTACACAAAATTGCATGATAAAGTTATCGTTAATGAACGTTTAATGTCAAATTTACAAATTATATTTGCAACAATGAAATATAGAAAGAATAAATACCGTAAGTAAAGTAGGATCATTACTATTTTTACAGTTTTCAGCATGTTTATTTTTCGATCTCTGCCAAAAAGTTTACTCATCCGACGAATTAGTTACTGGTAAAAATCACTCGTCCGCAGACAAAAACAAGTCTTCAGGATGAGTGCTTTTGCCCGCCCCTGGCCACAGAAGAAAATTTACATACATACAGTTCCAATTATTGTAAATCTACGAAATATTTATAAAAATACCAGAACTTAACACTATGTGTACCGTGGTCGTAGATATCCGACCAATCATAGTGGTTATTTAAAATATATTAATTTATGTTCAAAGCTACCCCCAATCATATTAGAGGAATATAAATAGATAATTGAATATGCATAAGAGGTTTACCGAAGTCGCAATATCAGGCATGCAGTAAACACCTTGGGGGTCAATTGTTTCTACTAGTTACATTTTATAAGCAACAGTTTCACATGTGTTGTATAGAACAGAGATATTTGCAGACCTGTGACTTATGAAAACTTGCTTGTCCTATTTTTAAGATAAACCAAGAGAGGTCAAAAAATTAAAAAAAAAAAAACGTCAGAAATTTTCCCCAATAAATTTTGTTCAGTCGGTGCATTATTTTTGATTTAGGCCTAAGTTTGAATCCCCACCCGACAACAGTCTCCGTGAAGATTGATATACGACATTTTGTCTCATTATCATTCATCTCTCACCACTGATTCAAGTGGGAAAGTTATCAGTTACTTGCGGAGATTGGGTGTACTCAAATACTGATTAACCTTTCTGGATCCCAGGAAACAGTGGTTAGGTTAACAGATCGTCTGTTAGCCCTCGATGGCATAAAAATGATGCTAAATATTCAATCAATCAATCAATAATGAACTAGTTTACAAAATGTCTCTGTATTCAATATTAACATACTTCTGAAAACACACTATACTTACTTAACAGCACAGTTAAAACTAAACTAGATGGCTCCACATGTATGTCTTTATGAGAGAATGTGTCACAGAATGTTGTGTAGATTATCATCAGCAGTATGCCACTGTAAATAGACAGCAACAACATTATGTTTGTACATGAATCTTTCATGGGTATCTGTTTAACATACAGTAGATCTTATTTACTGTTAGCTTGTATGTTAAGGTGCATATAGAACAACATATTAAATATTTAAAGTCTGTATTTAGTTTTATTTTCCAGATGTCATTTTCTAATATTATGCATGGGAGTATGACACACTACACTACTGTCCTGGTTTCTGTTGCGAAATGATTCGAGTAGACCTCATCTTTAACTTTAGAGGACAGTTGGAACAATTACTTACATTATTATATATTTTAACCTGTACTAATTGCACATGTTTGTTCTATTTCCTTTAATTCTGACATGCTCATGTTTTGGCATTGTCTTGAAAGGCTTTTATGGAAAGTTCGCCTCATTTTAAGGTTTGCAATTACCATGCAAACATATATTCTGTCAGTGATACTCCGTCTTGACACAGAGCAGGCTGTACTGTATAAATCATATAATGACTCATATTTATGTCACCTGTCATTATCATCAATGGAAGTATAGGGTAGAGTATTATTATTGCTTTTTGATGACAATTATTGGTGCAACATTGCCACACCCTGCACCACCCATGTCTCTGCCCTATGTATCTACCGTACGCAATCAGCAGGCTTTACACGATCCTTCTTTCAGAAATACCATTATTGTGTGTTTTCAATTCATTCCCTTTATGAAATAACATTACTCTGATGTCAGTAATTTTTCTTGATATAACAAGTTCCCATGTAAGTCCTTTACATAATGTTTCATTTGTTATGAATCCTTAACAGGATCCTTCTGATATAAGCTATCATTTCATGTATGCAAATTGTTCTTACCATCCACATTGTGTTAAATCCCGATATATAAGTAATGGCTGAAATAATTTTTATTAAGGTTGCAGATATCTAATCTTGTATATTTGGTTTGCATTGTAGCTATATGCACGCATCATAGACTTATCTGTCTGGTTGTTCTGACACCAACCCTCACATATACACAGACAATGTATACTACCTCCGATACATGGTAGCTGCTTGTAGTAAAGAAAACACTCAGACTGTTTTTTAAAGTTTTAATGTCCCCGTCACATTTATCTAAATTAAAGCAATTCTATCTCCAATGTCCTACTGAATGATAAACACTGTATAAGATAACAATAAAAGCTTTCTGCAAACTTTTCCTGACAGCAAAATTTACTTACCTTCCAATCTGACCCCAGGGAACACGCTTGATGTCTAAATGTGGAGTAAGGAACTTCCTCAACCACTGACCAATGAGTAGAGGCACCACCACGGTAGATGTAAGTTGGACAAATATAGATATAACAGGCACTGCTGCTTTAGATCCAACCTGGCATAGAAGGAAAGTACAATTAAATGGGGCAGTAGTGAGGCAGATAGAGTACTGGCCACTCACACCAGAGGTCACAGTTTTGATTCCAAGCTCAACCTGATGGCCTATACAAAAAACAACACCAGTTCTGGTTCTATTCAGGAAACAAACTGGAGAGCTATACATATGAAACTCTGTGCTTTCTCCACAGTCAAGCCAAAATAAATTAAATTAAATATAAACTAAGGAAAATACAATTAAATTACCAGCATATATGAAAAGTTCATTAATCAACCTATGCCTATGTCAAAATAATGTGTTTTCCTCTCTATCAATTTAGGTTGTACATGGTGCTACATGTATAGTATAAAGGGAGGTAATAAACTCTTAACTAATTTCTGTCCAATAGATTTACACATAATTATGGGTTAATAAAATCTTATCATCAAAAAATAGTTTGATAGTTTTATAGAAAATATTTAACATAAAAATAAGTGGATAAATTTTCCAAGACTTAAATGCTTTATCCCATTTCAAAGTAAATGACTACCAGAATTTTCTACTTTCAAACAAAATACTTGCCAAAATGCCAAGAACAAAGCTGCGAGGGTAAATACAAACTTGTACTGACTGTACAAACAAAAGGTGTGCTGCCTTATTAGAGTAATTTCAAAGTTTCTTTCAACACAAGTTGTAAGTGGTGTTGTAAGGAATCTGCTTGAAATTTAATTTACAGTGTCAATGTGTACTTAAAACCTCAGAGAAGCTTAATTGCGATGGGAGGAGAATGTATTGTGTCAAAAATTGTTGTTTTTTTGCTATGGGTTTTGGTAAGGCTTGGCATTTGAAACTTCAAGTTGTGTGCTGGATCTAGATTTTGTTTCATGCACATTAGTATATTTTTAGTGTGAAACTGTTCTCAAACATTTTGTGCTGGAACTAGGCATTGTTTCATGCACATTAGTTTAGTTTTGAAGATTTTGGTTTGAAACAGTTTTAAAACCTAATTATGTATTAGTTATGTTGTATAAACAGTTGGTTTCACCTCATATAGCAGTTAGTTTAACACTACAAAAAAAAATGAAACTTTTATTGTATATAAATGTATATTTTGCCATTTATTTGTATATTTTCTAAATATTAGAATTATTTTATTTTGTTTAAAATTTCATGAATGAGACAAGAAACCTCATGAAAATTTATATTACATAATGTAAACAAAACTGTTCAATATAGTTTCAAGCTAGGCTGTTTTACAGCTTAATCCAGTGAAGACACAGTCACCTTACAGAAGATCCCATTTTAAGTTCAAGATACTTACTCAACATCTTGACAATCTAACATTTAGTTACAAAAGGTAGCCACATGCCTCATCATTAAACAGTACCACACCTTGCATTCTATATTGCACCTTTAATTAACAGGGTTCCTGTATCAGTAAGTGCTTGTATTACTGTTACCAGTTCCACTAGCACATAGTGGACATAAATAGTTGTTTGTGCCATTACCTCCACATTACAGGTTGTTATTATATGGCATCAAGTTTCATTGGTGGATTAACCTCTCCAAATCAACCATTGTCCCTAAGATAAATAGTTAAATAACATCCAGAGCTTTTTTCCTGGAAATTGGGATTTTTAAAAGGTTTGAAACTAAAGTTTAACACTACTAAGATCATGTTTTAACCATTATTTATCAGGTTTTACAATAATAATTCATATCCAGTGTGTTTTTTATCCCAATATTATCTAAAACTCCTCTCTAAAAAACTTTTTTTAACTTTGGAATTTTTTTTCTTAATTGGGAAAAAACACGACTTTTAAATTGGGAAGTAGTTGAATTTCAACATCTGTTTAGTAAGGTAAAAAAAGTCCTGAGTCATCTCTATCTCTTTATTCAACTTTTAATATAAAACAAAACTGAGTGTATTACAACAGTTACTAGTACCAGCTCAAGTATGTGGGATTCTTGTGCAGGTGGACAAACACATTTCTGGTATACTCATACTTACCAGAAACAATATCAATGATGGAGTAACACATATACCCTGGAAAAATAGAAAAAATCAAAATTAAATTCCATCTTCCATATCTTAAAAGTAAAGCAGCATGGACACAGAATAACATTTTACAAAATCTTGAAAGGGTTATTTATGTTGTAATTTGAAGTTGCCTTTATGCATAACAGAGCAAAGTCAATTTTTAAAACATACAAAAAAGTCTAAGCACAACTATTATTATATCTGCTTAAAACATGTGTTTGTAAAATTATTTAAACATCCGGTTTGATTATAGATTCATGGAATCACAACTTATTTATGTTAAAGTGTTTGTTGCGTCATCTGATCATTTGTTCACATTTATTTTGATGTGTTTTTTTTTAATTAAGTATAATGTTATCTCTAAAGGGAGTATATCAGGATTTTTCAAAATGTTAAAATTGGCTAAAATCCCCCCCCCCCTCCCACACACAATATAGCATACCAATATACTAACTGAACCCCTATGCCTAAAGAATTATAATATATTATTTGGTAACTTGGGCTACACACCTAGGTTAGGCTAAAATAGAATTCCCACTTAAAATTGCAACATATTTTGTGACGTATTAAATAAGTCAGTACTCATGTGAATATATTTTGATTTCAATATGATCCGTTATACAGGTTTAGACATATTAAACCTTGTTTCATCTTAAAAAGAGACCGAATGTTGATGTGAAGGAATTTAAGTGCTGTCTTTTTTTAGAATGGGGATTTCGTTTCAAGTTTTGCACTTTAAATATTGATTACATGTATGTCACGTTTTGGTGGATTTGACATACCAAACCATTTGGATTCTATTTCTTTAAGGGCTATTCCATTTAAACATACAACCTACCCATGGAAGGCACTTTGAAATTGAACCCTCCCCCTTTATATTTTTAATTCATTTTATCAGGCCCCCTATTTTGAAAAACCCTCCCACCTTAGAAGTTTATTATTTTGCCGTCCATGGGTGGGATGTATGTTTAAATGGAACACCCCTTAATGATAATGAGATGCTTTTTATCTATTTTAAAAATAATTACGACATTTATAGTGTTTTTTTCCTTTAACTCTTTACTTCATATAGACGCCTTTAGACACCTCTTATATAGAAAGCATTAATTCACCACATATCAGCAATGGGTGAATTATGTTTATATTAACTGACAGAGTGGAAAACAGTGCAGGAAGTGTTCAGATTGCTCGTTACGAGCAATCTAAACTCTTCCTGCACTGTTTTCAAAGGCCTTCTGTGATTGGTGCGGGAAAATGCGTATTTATGGAGTAAAGGGTTAACACATAACTGTTCATATATATGTCATATCCAGTTCTATTGGTGGAGGACGATCTCAGAATGAGACCCGAGTTAAACCACTATCCTTCCGCAACCAACTGGCAAACTTTCTCACATTAAGTGTTTGGGTCCGATCTCGGCTGAAACCAGAAACCTGGGTAGTAAGAGGTCAGTGACCATTAAATGACAGCATCTAAGACTAATTGGGCCCCGGAGGACTCTGTATCAGGATTGTAAGACAATACACAAGATTGAGTCTATCCCATCATGCTTCTGTAATGTATTCTTATACAGATATCTATAACTGGATATAGGGTACAGATTCCTATCTCTGTGGGCTCCATTTGACATTATGTGTCATAAGAATGGTTAATTAAACAATAAATTAATTCATTGCAAATATATTTAACAATTCATTCGGAAAAGATACTCACCAGAAAACTGCCAAATGCAGAGTTGAATATAGCAGCAGCCTGTAACATAGATATTGACACTCTGTAAGGATGTATATCAAGGTTTTCCTAAATGTCCATATCATAACCAGGCACCATTTGGTCACTCTGAGCTTTTAAGAAAGACAGTTTATAAGAAAGAAAGAAAGTGAAATAAAAAAAGTTATTCATATGAAGACGTCAAGGTCTCGTAAAAGAAATGCAACATGGTTTCAAATAGCAATACCATTACCAAACTATGGATCACTGTTGGTGACTCTTAATCCAAACAATTTCTGAGAAGTAGAGCTAAAGACAAAAACTTAATAATGTGTAGATTATTCATCCATAGTGGTCAAGGTCACCTGAAAAGATGCTGCATGGTTATGAGCAGAACAACCCATTGCAGCTACAGACAAAGTTAATTAAGTAGTTTCTGAGAAACAGAGCTAAATGCAAAAAAATAACATTGAATTGTTAATGCCGACGTCATCATTGTTGGAAAAGTACCACATATTTCTTTCGAAAATGTGAGACAAAACACAAAACACATCCCAAATATGTTCATTTTTTCAGTTTAAATGACAAACCCATGCAGTTTACCTTTTCAGTCATTTTCGGAGCTGAATGTATATCTGTTTACTATTTCAAAATGAACCGTTTCGGCCAAACATAAAAAAATGGATTTGATATGTACCATAACAGTAAACTGAACACACAGGTTTAAGCTTTGGTTTACAGTAAGTGACAATTCAATTCATAAAGCATACAAGGTAAAATACTTGCACATAAGATTTTCAGACAGTTTTTATACATGTACATACTAGACACATAATCCTACCTCATTTCCACCAACAGCTTTTGTAAGGATGACAGCTGATGACACAGGTGGAGGCATACAGCTTAATATGCGTAACCTGAAAACAGGAAGTCAATGGATATCAGTCTTGTGTTTACAAATGACATTACATAAAACTTCTTTCTTACAGTTAAAATCTACATAAAACAGAAGGTCAAACGTTCAAGTAGAGACTGCAGATGCCCCAAAATGTTATGGCAAATCATGAACAACTGTGGCTACCACAGTGTTATGTCATTGATGTACATATATTTTTGATGCAATATTAATTTACAAATGAGAAGTCATGATTCTCATATACTCTCATAACATAAGATGTTTTCTTGATTGTCAGACAGAAAATAAGCAAAGAGTTATTGCTAATTATTGTTAGTTTTTTGTTTTTACTTATGTATTTCTGCAAAGCAGATGCAAATATACAATTTACATTGTAAGTTCGTGTCAAATACCTTGAAAATATGTTACAATAATTATATCACCAATTGTTATGTTTGATTCAATCAATAATAGTTTTGAAGGACCATCATATAATCCATGTCAATAATTGATAGCAGTAAACGATTCATGTCTGTACCAGTTTGTCATAGTCCTCTTTGGCACGTTCATAAATAAGCTCGACAGTTTTGGTTAGAATTGAACGATAAATGAAGGTATTTTGGTGATAACAAGATCAAAAGTAGCATTTTACACTCAACCAAGGGCAATAACTCCTAAGTATGATCTGATCATATCAAAGTCATCCAAGCTTTTATACTTAAAAATGTTCTGACTAGTTTTGCCAGAATCACAGGCTTCTCCATAACCCAGTCCACTCTGATTGGATCTGGTAGGTTCAATAACACATCAAAGCTTTCATGACCATAAGCACTCTGACCAAGTCTGGTTTGCAATCAATCAAGGGTTTAATACCTCTGTCCATTACCATACATTCTGACCAGTTCAAGAAAACATCCAAGCTTTCAGGGTCAATAACAATTTGACCAAGTTTGGTAATATTCCAATCTAAACTGAAGGTGCTACAGTACAAACAAGGGAAAAATCAACATTTTCAATGAATCAAGGGACATGACTGTCATTTCTGGTCCAATTACAAGGGATGGTTCAACAACTTGTCCATGCTTTGACACCAGCATTCTAATCAAATTTGGACTAGAGGGGGTGAAACTAAAGATGCTATAGATGTTTACTTTTTTCAATATTTCAATATTACTGACTCAGCATTCTTAAACAGATCAAGAATCATAATTACAGACCGTTTTTGTTTATTTGTAAATGGTTGTAAAGCTTTTATTTACTTTGTTTCCCCGATACAGGTACGTCTGGTATAGATACTCAATCACTGAAGTGAACATATTATAATTTACATAATTACCTGCTTTACCTTTACTGTCCAATGATGAACTTGCCCTACTATCAACAAACTTTGAATCCACTGTATGTCCGTCTTGTCCAGTCTGATCAGTTCAAGAGCTCGTCTGACTTCAATAGGCAATAATATTATGACCAAGTTCACAGCCAGACTCAAATGACAAACTGCATTGTTCACTCAAGGGCCATAACTCTGTCATTTCTAGTCCAATAGGACTGAATATGGGATAAGATATGACACTATTCTATGTTGGTTCAATGAATCACTTACATCACAAATGTAAAATATTTTATAAAATTATGGTTGTGTATGACCTTTTACCTACTGTTTGTACTTTATTAGCTTACCCTTCTAGAATGTCTTTATTGAAATTCCCAATCCTGAGGAAAGACACCAATGTAAATATCAGGGCAGGAAATATAAGGAATGTAAACCCCTGAACAAAGATGTGGATCTTCACCTGCAGCAATGCTTTTCCTAGATCCTGCAAATGTACAAATGATCATTTGAATAAGAACTGTAGGATGACAAGTCATGTATTCTCAATCATTCTTTTCAATGAAATTCTAATACTCTGTGTTTTATTTCAAAGATTACTAGTGTATGTCATTAACTATAAATAAATAAAATTACTGGCCAATTACAGTCCAAGATTTGACAGATAGGGCCTATATAACTACTGGTAAGTTACAACAAATTACTGAAATAACAGACAGACCTGTACCATTAGTATATTCTTCTGTATTTCTTCATAAAGCTGGGAGACAATAAGTAAAAAAAAAATTGATATAATACGTTTACCTCACTTTTGAGAGAAATTCCGCTGTTGAAGAATATCATAAACACTGCAATATACTTCACTGTGATTTCTGGCTTCAAAATACCTGCATGTAAATGAACAATGGAAGCAATGTAAAACACTAAAATGATAAATAAAACTGATACATCCAAGAAATAAGTACAGATGGCATCAACTTCAGATAAATAACTTGTAGTTTTATGTGAAGATAGAAATACATGTACCTCAAAAGATACAGAAGGCATCAACTTCAGATAAATAACATGTAGTTTAGACACAGACACAAATTGTCAAAAACTTAAGATTCAAATAACATCAATATAACAAGCAAAATTTGAAATCTGCAGAAACAAGCAGTTTTAATGATTATTTAACAGAAAATGTTACAAGATCACATTTATTACCTATAATTGTATGTTTAGAGGGTTTTACAAAAATGTGAGATTTTGAGTCTGAGTTTGATTGATTCTCACACAAAAATTGTTTATAAATTTTGTTACGAGTGATTCGTGCATTACTATGACATCACTTTCCATTCTGATCATAATTGCCGGGACTGATCACACTGAAGATAAACAGGGTTAGACATTAACTATTAATAGGCAGTTGTCTGCAGGACAATATTGTCTTTGTAAGTTCACTTGTCCCCAGGCAAAAATTAATTGTCCTAATTTTCTTTTTCCACAATAAACTAAATTTATGACCAAAATAGATGTTCTACTACTACTTCACAGCAAAAGCACTACTAGATCACTAGATTTTGGAGATGTGCACCAGGAAGAAGGAATTTTGGAATAGCTTTCAGACGCACACACAGACACACAAGCACACAGATGCACAGGTGGTGCCCCATTTAATACCGCCCCCAAAATTATTTTATTTTGATAGAGTTCTAGAATTATCATTTTACTAACTAATAGAAGATTATCAAGCAAGGAATGTTTTGTTTTGTATCATTATTATGCCATGTCAAACTTTTAGAATCAAACTTGATTTCCCACCAAGTAATAGTGATTTGAGTTTCAAATTTTCAAATTTATTTGTTCAGAGTGCAAGTAACTCCATGGACAAGTAACTGAAAAAAAATGACTTGTCAGCAAGACACAGGACAATCATTAATTTCTAACCTTTATAAACATATGTTCCTATTGTATATTTACACCAAAGACAAACAAACCCAGACAAACAAAAATGTCTGATATCATCAATATACAGTCAAACCTGTGTAGGCTGTCACCTCTATTAAGCAACCACTTGTCTTAAGCAGCCACAATTGCTATTTCCCATTTCAATACTTTCAGAGCAAATTAACCTGTATTAAGTAACAACCTGTCTTAAAAGGCCACTTTCATTCATTCCCATGACTGGTTGCTTAAGACAGGTTGACTGTAATGGTATTAACTATACAGTAACTTAGTAATTCTAATTATTCTTGGTTGGACACATCATTACTATGGAAAAACATGTTTAACAATTGTTATTAACATCTGACCCTCTATTACAAAGTTATTACACCAATGGAATCATGAACGCTGGACCTCTTTTTACAGGGTATAACTCAACAGTTATTCAATGAAAATGAGATAAACTGTATCATATATATATACCGGTATTATAGTCACAACCATGTCAATGACACATCTGCCTTGCAAACATTTGCTAATCCTTTGACAATTTCTTAAGTGAATAATTTCTTGTATTAATATAGAAATGATGAATGGATTCGACCTGTCAGCTAAAGCTCCTGATTAAGTAATAATTAATTGACTAATCAATAAACTGTACTTAATTCAACTCAGAAACAGCTGTTGTCAACTTCAATTCTGTCCTACCCATATTCTTATTTGAACATGCATATATCGACTGACTGACTAGCGATAATATTTTATTCATTCAACAATCATGTAATTAATTGCAGTCAGGTGTGCTTGGGGTGTATGTAATTCTGACAAACATTATGGTATCATTAAAACTATGAAGTAGAAAATTGATATTTAGATAATCTATCCCAAATTGAAAAATACTGCTACTTGCAAATTAGTTGGACTCTTATAATGGATCTATAGAGAACTGATGGAGAAAACATATTAAATCCTATCCATAGCATTGAATTGAAGAAACACAGATCCAGTCATTTAAAATGCCAAAGTAGTGAAATTGGTACACACCAAACTCTTTAGACCTGTAGCCAAGCACATTTAGCTCAGACGATAGCGCGTCTGACTTTCAATCCTGGGGTCTTAAGTTAAAATACCCACCCAGCCACAGTGTCCATGATATATGTATAACATGGTGTCTCATTGTCTCCCATTTTTGATTGAAGAGGGGAAGTTATCAGATATACTAAGAAATGTTTTTAGGACAATATTTTGTTCAGCCATATGCCAAAAAGGTCCAATATTACTACAGAGACAGGGTCATTAATATTACACGACAAGCGGTGTAACTGACATTTTAACTGACGTTGTGACTGACATTGTAACTGACATTATTAGTGCCTTGCTTGAAGAGTACAGTTGGGAAGTTTTACCACATCAAGTATATTCACCAGACCTAAGCCAATCCATCTTTGATTTATTTCAAAATTAAAAGAACTGCTCAGGGGATTCATTACACCAACTTGAACGAATTGCAGTCTTGTAAACATAAATGTGAGGTTGATTAACTTTGCAACCAGAATTTAAGCTGTAAGGCAGATAAAAGGTCAATTACATTGAAGGGATGCAGGACATTAGCCCCTATGCAGAATTTTGCATAGACAGACACTTGCCCCTTCTTGATATTGCACATACTGACATAAGCCTCTTCACCCTAGGACATTATCCCTTAGATGATTTTGCACTGGCGGACAATAGCCCTTTGATGATTTTCATAGGTGGACATTATAGCCCCATAGGACATTTCCCCTTAGTCCATAATTATATATTACCTAAGAATAAGAACATTGGTAATTAATAAAAACTATGAATTCAGGGAATTTCAGAACACTTTTTAATTTTATTGAACACATATTATATCCATAATTATATTACACATATTATCAATAAAAATGTAAATTTCCAATTCTTTGTTGATACAAAATAAAAAATAAATCTTTATAAAAAATAAATTCTATATCTATTTGTTTATTTAATACTAAAGAAGAAGTATTATTACAGGGAAGGAATGTTGTCATCCTTGATAAAACATAAAGGGGCTAAGTAATGTTCTAGGGTGAATGTGCAAAAACATCAAGGGGCTTATGTCCGCATGTGCCATATTATGATAGGGCTATTGTCAGTCTATGCAAAATTCCTAGGGGCTATTAAATGTCTGTTTACCACATTGAAGAAATGTAGGCTGATGTTTTTTTTGCTCTCACTAGTACTTCTTGCATGCAAAGTCACAACAACAAACATTTATACTTGTAAGGCTTTCAGAACAAGTAGATCAATTCTGTAGACACTAAGAGAAGACGTCCATAGCTCAATTTACATTTAGTCTAGAGATAATATATTCCAATCTCTAATGGTTGTATGTATGTGGATTCAAAAACTGTGTTTGTACTGTTCATGGTTTTTATAAAGTGTACTTACATATAACAATAATCGGTGAGGATTATATATGGCTGGAATGAGAGATGCATTGGCTTTCCAACAATGTAGTTTTTTTTTCGAGAATGTTACACTATTTAGTGTATTTTTTAAGCTGTTTCTCCATCCAGTCTGATTGACATGAACTTGAGGGAGGGCCGAGGTCTACCCTATTTCCATATTTCTATTCATAAACATTTTTTTTATTATTATGTTTTCAATTGTTGGGCATATTATAGATTTTTTGTCGTTTTTTTATTTTAAACGGGTGTGTGGGTGGGTGGGGGTAGTGGGGTCGAGTCGGTTTAAAAACTTTATGCCAGAAAGTTGCCAATTACCACCAATAAACCTGAAAATGCAACATATAACCTGAAATGTACTGAAAATGGCGTTAAACACAAGTCAAAACAATAATAACAAAAGAATTCCGTGGAACGATATGTCTCGCCGTGTCCGCTTTGACAATTAATACACACATGGGAGAGCAAAAAATTAAAATATTAAATTCATGCAAGAGTTATCTAACTTAGTTAATGTATTAGGTTTAATGACTAAGAAATATTGTAGGAAGTATTGTGTTAAGTTTCAATCAAATACATTACCGGTAAGTGATTTTTGAGATATGAGATTGCTAGTAGTTGCACACAAAACTTTAACCAGTATTTTTAAGTGAAACATATTTAAAAAAAAAAAAACTTCAACCAGTATTTCGAAGTAAAATTTATTTAAAAAAAAAAAAAGTTAAAAAAAAAAAATTAACAAAAAAAAAAAAAAAAAAAAAGTTAAAAATAAAAAAAGAATAATTTTTTTTTAAATGAATTAAAAAAAAAAGTACTCAGCATCTGCATTATATTATGTAATGCAGGGTTTTAGTTGTAATTATGATCCAAGTATGAGTGTCCTAGCACTAGTACTTATTGTGAAATAGTGTAAAAATGAAAACAACGTTGGAGGTAAATACAAAATTCAGCATCAAACAATGTCAATAGACCATGAAAAGTAGGTCACACTCAGCTTCTGCAGTATATAATGTAATGCATGGTGTTAGTTGTAACTATGATCCAAGTATGAGTGTCCTAGCACTTGTACTTGTTGAGAAATAGTGTGAAAACTTAACGTTGGAGGTAAATTTTTGCAAAATTTGGCATCAAACAAAGTCAATGGACCATGCAGTGTAGGCCATACACAGCATCTGCAGTGTATAATGTGATGCAGGGTGTTAGTTGTAACTTTGATCCAAGTATGAGTGTCCTAGCACTTGTACATGTTGAGAAATAGTGTACAAACGAAAACTTAACGTTGGAGCTAAATATTAATGTATGAAGCCGACGCCATCGATGGAAAAGCAACACCTTAATCTCGCTTTTGCTCCTTCATCGTGGTGAGACAAAAACGAAAACTTAACGTTGAAGGTTAATGCAAAATTCAGCATCAAACAAAGTCAATGGACCATGCAATGTCGGTCATACTCATCATCTGCAGTGTATAACTACATGTATGTGATGCAGTGTGTTAGTTGTAACTATGATCCATGTATGAGTGTCCTAACACTTGTACTTTTTGAGAAAGAATGTTAAAACGAAAACTTAACGTTGGAGCTCAATATAAATGTTGACACCGTCGCTGTCTACGGAAAAGCAACACCTTAATCTCGCTTTCGCTCCTTCGTCGCGGTGAGACTTAAAAACTAAATATCTTCAAAAAAATACTAAATGTTACCTCCTTTTGCCCCTACTTCGGGTGCAAACTTGGCAAGACATATAACTAAAACGATTCCGATCAAAAACCAGTTCTTTTTAACGAATTGCAACATCGTTTATTCACTGGTCCGTAATCAATTAAATAGTCATTTAAATCTCCGTTGTGGACAGGGGAATACACGTTTTAACCGGAAGTGTCTTACAACACCCAATATTGAAACGGAAATGAGACCGAGAAGAGGAACACAAAATAGTTTGAAAGATAATTACTATATATGAATATCAATGAAGATTTTATTTACAAATATATTCTAATTTCTACTAAATAAAACAGTTTAGCATCCATTATGAGTTTTATATGAGAAAATACACTGAAAATAAAAAACAAAATATGATGTAAAATCTCACGCGGAAGAACACAAAGGGTTAAGTATGGCGGCCGAAGTGAATGCAAGACACAACAAGCACCCGACAATTGCTTTCACCTTGCCTATATCTTGCCAAGTTTGTTTAGGAAAGGTTTGAAATGTTTCCTTTTCTTTTGATTTATTGCTTGCAACTAATATTTGAGCAAATCTACTTCTAACAAACCTAAATTCTTTAAAAGCGTCGCTCGTCTCCAGGCACTTGACGTAAAAATCACACCCCACCCATTTAGAATATCAACATAAAGATTTAGGAATGATATTTTCCAAGTTCACATGAGTGTAAAGAAGAGTACATTTAAGTTAAGTGCATGTAAAATGTAGACACATACATATATGATATTGTATATAACCAAATTACCAGTAAATACAAATTTCTTAACGCTTGTGGTATGGTACCGTTGGGTGTTTTTGATCAGCAGCCTGATGAATTTGAGAATTACGAAATTGGTGCCTGCATATGTTGATTTCCACTGAATCTATATGACGTAGGGCTTATTTCAGCATGTACACGTTGTGGAGAGAGTGTTTATAGATTTTGACAAAGAGCTGTTGTGAAGCTCTCTGTTGATAGAGCACGCACTAGGCTGTCATCCTGGTGGTTCAAGTCAATAATTGTCCTTGGAAAGAATACTACATCGCACAGTTTTGAAACATCTAGAGTTATTTGTTTCTTGTCTTTCAATAATATTAGACTCAATACAGTCTGAGTAATGTTTTGCCTTAATACGCATTTTAGATTTTATTGGGGTAAGATAGTCTTGACATGTAAAAGCTGGAACCAGCCCCTCGACCACCTTGTAAAAGAAGGTGAGTCAGTTCATTTACCGTCTATCATGAAGAGATGGGAGCTTCAAATCTTTTAAAATGTTCGAGATGCAACCCTCTTGTCGCCAGATACAAATCTTGCTGCTTGTCATTGCACTTTCTCAAGCCTGTTTAAATCATTCATTAAATGGGGATCCCAAATAGTTGAGCTGTATTAGATTGTAGATCAAACAAGGGCTAGGTAAGCTGATCTTTTACAGGATTTGGGGCAGTACCTTAGGTTTCGCTTTAGATGTCTAACTGTTGAGTTCGCTTTTTTAATTGTGAGTCCCAATTCATGTCATTTGAGAGATTAACACCAAGTTATTGGTTTTCTTAAACTTGTTAGAGGATGACATTGTCGAGTGTGAAGATATGTGATGTTCTTATGTTGATGCTTATTGTGTAGCCCTTTTTGGCGTTGAATAGCATTCACCATATATTTGCCAATACTTATAGTGCTAAGATGTTGGCTTGAAGAATCAGGTGGTCTTGAAATGTTTTTACAGAGCAGTATAGGAGGCAGTCGTCTGTGAATAACTTGACCTGTGATTTGACGGACTCTTGTAGATCATTTATATGACCATATCAATTTGGTTTCAGGCTTCATGTTGTTGTAGAAGGTCGTGAAATGTTGCAAGCAGTTGGGTTTCACAGGAATAACCAAATTAAAAGCATTATTATTATTAGTGATTATTTATAAACAGTATCCACACATTCCTTGAATTGTATAAAGAATATAAAAAATAATGTGACAAGTGATAGTAATTTAATTGTACAGGCCTGAAAAACGTATTTTTCAATATGTTTATTTTTCAGTTACATAAATGCATATGCAATATGTGTCAGTTGCAAAATCCATCAGTCCTGAATTTTGCCACACTTGCATCAAGATTGATTTTTTTCTGGACTTCCTTAGCTGTCGTGCAGCCCTAGCAATCTGTTAAACAAACTACGTATGGCAGGAACCGCCATATTCATCCGACTGATAAAGTAGTTCACAACTTTCAACTCGCATTTACCGTAGAAGAGGACATATTATACAACAAAAGTTTCAAAGTCTATTTATTGCGGATATTTTTCTTGACAAAAGTTCAAGAATACGATACGGGAAGCATACAATTTCCATGGAAATGCGGAAGAATACACTTATATTGCTGTGCTCTAAAAAACGCTGCAATTTTCATTGATAAAAAAATGTTTTACGCATTTACTACTATGCATAGTGAAGTCATCTTGTGGGGGTGATATTATCTCTAACACCATTCGACATGTAATTATTAATGGGGTGAAATATTGACATGTTTTTGATATAATAACTCGTAGTTTGAGAAAAAAGTGATCGTTAGTGAAATTTTATTCACTATGGATTGTCCTCTTTTAATTTTGATAGTAAAATAACAAAATTAGGTTCGGGGCTACATTTGTTGTTTATAGAAAAACGCGCCAATCTGTCATCTTATGCAAGCAGTGTATTGATGAACATATTTAACGGTTAATTAGGTCATCTGACCGTTATGTTTGTTGTGTTTTTGTGTTGTATTTTTTAGATTGATTAAATCTAGGTCACACAACACTGTTTATAATGCTATTTATTGATTATTTATATTGATGATAGAAAGCTATATGAGAATCGAACATAACTCAAGTCAATATACACGTAAATCTGTAAGTAGGTCATGTTTGTTTTGGTCTAGACAAAGAGTTATGGATATGTGTTGTATATTCTCGGACAATCAGGAACATTTTGTGCTGAATTCGTTTCTTTTTCCATAAATCATAATCCAATGGGATACCTGTAATTATCAATGTATTCTCTATAGATTTTGTATTTTGCTGGTTGAAAATCCTATTCAACAACATATTGAGGTTGTTTTATATGTAATATACGATCATTCTTCAGGTTAAATCATGAATTTCAAGTTCAGGCCCATCAGGCCATGACATTTTTTTTGTAATTTGAAGTAAACATCTTTGAAAGCAAATGTACACTGCAACAATAAACACTGATATATACGTACCCGATTTTTAGTTGTTGGCATAAAAAGATGAAATATGAAAATCATGAACTTGTTTAAAAAAGTCATGTTATTTTACTGTTTAACTCTTTACTCCATAGAAACACGTTTTCCCACACCAATCACAGAAGGCCTTTGAAAACAGTGCAGAAAGAGTTCAGATTGTTCGCAACGAGCAATTTGAACACTTCCTGCACTGTTTTCCACTCTGTCAGTTAATATAAACATAATTCATCCAATAACTCAAAAGTCCTTCCATATTAGAGGTGTCCAAAGGCGTCTATTTTAGAGGTGTCCAAAGGCGTCTATAAGAAGTAAAGGGTTAAAATGTACAGGAGATGTGACTGATAAAGTCACGCATGCATGACTTTCTAATATCAGTTTAAACATCAGTCGGTCCATGTTTTACGTCATCCTTTTTCGGTCTTCCCAGCGCCATTTATGTTTCTTTAACAGACATTTTAAAGGTTATGGAAAAAAAGAAATTAATTTTTGAATTATGCTAAAAAATGATTACCTTATTTGAGAAATTTAATTAAATTTTCTTTAGTTGCCATTAAAATGTTTTAATATTTTTTTTTTACTTTTAAGGTATCCGTCTAAAATGAGTTTAGCAATGAGCCAGAAGTGAAATGTTTCTTGGAAAATGAACACAATGACGTAGTTTTCCAATGAATATAATGCTTAGTAACGCTAAACATGTTACTCAGCTGAAATATAAAATATTGAAATTAATAATTTTGTTGTTTTTCATTAAAAACAACTAGGACCATGATAATTTTGCTTGGGCCATGACAGTTGAAAAGTTCATGGCCATCTGGTCATGATCATAAAAAAGTTAATGTTGCACACTACTTTAATTGGCTTCCATGTTGTGCAATGTGTATGCTAAAACTATGTTTTTGTATTTACTTTGATTGCGTTTTGGTCAGTTATGACATAAAAGAGGCATTAGGGATTAATGTTCAAAGGCAAGTGACTGTTTTGGACATCAGATGATGAGGATGATGATGAAAATATTCATAATCTGAAAGACATACAAAGAGTTTAACTTTACAGAATAAAGCATCTAAAATGGTTTTAGATCATATTGTCGAATTGGATATATGTTAAATTGTAACCTAATCTTGCATTTTTCTGTTATTTTGGATAAATGTAATTAAAATATTGGACTTCCTAATTTTGGACAGGGACACTAGATTTTAGAATCAGGTGTCCCAACTGGCTACCAACTGTAAGCCATGATACTGTATTCGGTATTCCAATTACCCGGTAATCTGGATATGCCATGTATAACCTGAAATGTGTTGAAAATAGCGTTATTAAACCCCATTCAAATTTTTTTTTTGAAAACATGCTGCATTTAGTAGTTTCTGTTAAAACAGTTGTCGCCACTAGCAGGGTTTTCCCTAGGATATTTCATTTGGGGTCCAAGGACCCCTACAAAAATATTTAAAGGGTCCCAACACCATGATGGGGGGCCTGACTATTAGACATCATGTTGATCTGATGTGTATTTTTATTGGCATCCTTTTATTCATGAACACAATCTAGCAGGACTCTTGCTTGCATATTTGGGAATAAGGTTGAAATAAAACATACATAAAAATATTTGTTTAATGTATAAATGTGATTCTCATGTGGAAGGTGTCCTTAATCATAATTTTAGAAAATACCAAAAACTATTTCATGACATTTCTAATTTATTGACATTCCCTTAAACCCCTAAGACTTTCCTCATCCCTTTCTTGAAAATTTGATTTAATTGTGAATACCGATCACTTGCAGTACCAATTCAATGATGTTTATGATGACAAAGATTGGTCATTGTAAGAATAATTTTCGAAAAACATACGATAAAGACAAGTAAATTTCATTTAAACATATTTTATTTCATTAATTTCAGTGCCACTGACTCTTTACCCTTGTCACATGACCAGTAATGGTGCTGAGGTAAACAAATGGTAGTGGATCAGGTCCATGCATAGAGCAAACGTTTTGGTAGAAAATTACACCTAGTATTAACAATGACATCGGACTGTTGCAATAAAACTGGATGAATATTTACAAAATATTTTCTTGGTTTTCTTTTTGTTACTTTGGATTGCTTTTTTGAGGAAATGGGTCCCAGGACGCAGTGGAGTTTAAAATACGGGTCTTCGTGCGAAAAAAGTGTGCAAGAGACACATGAAACCTGCGTTTGGGAAAACCCTGCACAAGTTATCTGTTTCTGTTTTTCACCAGTGTTTTTTAACCACACACTGATGCACTTAATGTAAGATTCTATATGTAGCTAAAATGTGACATTGAAACACATAACACATTTACCGGTACTTTGGGTAATCAGTGAGCAGTTTTAGAAGGGTTACATTTTACATTGAAGATAGTATCTGGGAAATACCTGTAGCTCATTTGTAGTCAATTTTACCTGAATCTTTCAGAATTAAAACAGATTATTCCATGGTATGATATTTGGATACAAACTTTTTATGGATGATGAGAAACATCCTTGCATTGAATGCATTGCCACCTCTGTGCTACTGAATTAAAAAAAATTTGCTTCAATGTTTATTTATAATAGTCTAAAAAATACATGCTTATACACGTTATGATAATACATGTCTGAGTGTTGTCATGTTAATTATCAGAAATTGCTTTTTTTGTCAAATTCTCTTAATGGTTCATTACAAGTTGGAATTCAAGTGCTGGGGTATGAGCGCGCACACTCAATGGTCTGCACCAAAGTATTTTCAAGTGATGTATAGAGCACTCATTTAAATAGACTTTATATATCTATAAGTGTAAAATTGGTATAAATTTATCAGTAAAAGTTATTAGATTTAGTATGTTTCATTTTATGCGTTAAAATAAAAGATGTGCTAAGAAAAATTAAGATTTAAAGAAATATAAGCTTTTGAAAGATTGTTTAAGATTTCAAGCGCTGGGGACATACCATTTCTGCCATTCAAGCGCTGTGGTGCCCCTTTGCTTAAATGGCCTGTGTAGAAGCCTGCTTATGCCACAGGTGATTGATTCAGGGCCATCTTGTACTTAAGGTCTCACTACACAGTTGAATTTTGTTCTTTGTTCTATATAAAATAAGGTCTAGGATTTCAATGGTAAAAAAAGAATTCCACATAGAATTTTTTTTTTCATAGCAGGAATGTATACCCACATAAAAATGCACGATAACTGGTAGGTTGTCCACTTTGTGTGTTTTTTAAAGAGGGTGCAGTGACACCCTGAGCTTTTTTGAAAAAAGAAGTCCTCAAATGCTCATAAATACATGCACATGTTGAAATCCTATAAAAAATACTTTTTTAACATAGTGATGTCTTTTGCAGTATATGCTATGCCAACTTTTGCTCTACTCATCTGCAGCAAGAAATCAACCACTTTGAACCATTTTGAAAATATTTCATAACCAAAGTACATAGGCCTTTTTTTTAAGCGTAAGAATCTTGCTACCATTGAAAAAAAGGGGCGTTACTGTGTAGTGAGATGTTAAGTGTTGAGTAAAGTTTGATAACTTTTCATTATAAAGGTTGAAGATATTGGCTGCTGAATAACTTTTTTTTTTATAATTTAGATATAAACAATAGTTCTCAAGTCATCTGGAATTTGCTATGAGTCTTTAGATGTGACATTGGTATGTTTTCAGGTAAAGAACCCAGTTTTGTGTCCAAACAGTCATGTGTTTTGTTCAACATGTATGGATGTCTGGTTGCAGAAGAACAAACAATGTCCAGCATGCAGAGTTTCAATGACAAGTAGCAGAAAAATCATGGGTAAGCTATTAAAATATTTATGCCACTTCATGGATTGCTTTTTAGCTCGCCAGGAATAAGTCCAAGGAGAGCTATTGTCATGATCCCAGCGTCGTCGTTGTCTGTAGACACCAAGGTTAAACTTTTGCGTACAGGTTTCAGTTATCTATGCAACCACTCATTGGATGTCAATGAAATTTTGCATGTGTGTTAACCATCATCATTGGAAAACACAGAGACAAGAACCATAACTCTGGATTGCATTTTGGCACAGTTATGGCCCTTTTTGGGCTTAGACACCAAGGTTAAACTTTGCGTTTAGTTGCGTACAAGTTTCATATATCTATGCAACCACTCATTGGATGTGAATGAAACTTCACATGTGTGTTCACCATCATCAATGGAACACACAGAGACAAGAACCATAACTCTGGATTGCATTTTGGCACAGTTATGGCCCTTTTTGGACTTAGACACCAAGGTTAAACTTTGCGTTTAGTTGCGTACAAGTTTCACATATCTATGCAACCACTCATTGGATGTGATAGAAACTTCACATGCGATTCACCATCATCAATTGAACACACAGAGACAAGAACCATAACTCCTGGATTGCATTTTGGCACAGTTATGGCCCTTTTTGGACTTACACACCCGCACACAAGTTTCACATATCTATATAACCACTCATTGGATGTGAATGAAATTTCCCAATGTGTGTTCACCATCATCAGTGAAACACACACAGACAAGAACCGTAACTCTGGGTTGCATTTTGGCACAGTTATGGCCCTTTTTTTACTTAATTTTTCAGGTTAAAGTTTTTTATCACATAAGATATCTATGCAACCACTCATTGGATATGAATGAAACTTTGCATGTGTGTTCACTATCATCAGTGAAACACACAGAGACAAGAACCATAACTCTGGGTTGCATTTTGGCACACTTATGGCCCTTTTTGGACTTAGACACCCAAGTTAAACTTTGAGTTTAGTTGCGTTTAAGTTTAAGATATCTATGCAACCACTCATTGGATGTGAATGAACCTTCACATGTGTGTTCACCATCATCAATGGAACACACACTGACAAGAACCATAACTATGGGTTGCATTTTTGCCACACTTATGGCCCTTTTTGGACTTAGACACCCAGAGGCGAGCTTTGTTGTCTTCTGACAGCTCTTGTTTTTTTTTACCATATATATATGTACCCTGAAATTATGTTTAGGTACTAAATGGGCATGGCATGTTAGTAAAAAGTTTTGATTCATTCAGTGCTCCAGATAAGCTGTGTATTTGCTCATCTCACTCAAATAAATTTGTAGAAAACACAAGCAATGTTGTTTTTAAGCATACCCATTTTATAAATAATTTTCTTTTCACTCAAATTATTTTAAATACATGGGATTGCGTATCCAAACAGCTGTTTCATATTTTCCTGTATTTTGGTAAGCATGAAACAACCAGATAAACCAGTTCCCAGTTATTACTGTTTGTACCTCACAAGCTATTAGCAGAGTGAAAGTATAGACGAGTACCAGTTTATTCAGCCTTTTCATACAGGGGTTTGCATATCATTCATGTGTAGTAATGAAAGCATCTACATGATCAAGACTAGACACTTTGACAAAATGTTGGAAGTGAGAATGAAAATCTCAGTTAGCAAAGGAAAAAACATGTTCTCTAACCCAAATCAAAGTACAGTTTTTAGTTATTTTTTATCCCCAACACCCATTTCTTCAATAAGTATTTTCAAACCAATATTATTTGATATTGTCAACAACAGATTAGACCAGAAATTCTGTGTTGCAGGCAGCTGCATTTGTACAAGACTGTTTCCAGTAATTTTTTGTTGTACACATGTTTCATAAACATAATCATTAACATATTTCAGTGTAGTTGATAACTTCATAACAAAACAATTACGTTATAACTTTTGTGCATTATAAAGGTGGACTGAGTCAGCAGGAGGAGGACACAGATAAAATGACCAATCCTGACCTGCGGAAAGCAAGATTTGATCTTCTCTACAAAGAGTATGAGGTATATATTCATGAAACAAAACAGATGATAGTAGTTAGTTTGATAAAAAATGTTTAATTTATTTAGAATAAATTTTTAGCTCACCATATCTGAAGAACCTAGGTTATCTTTTGTGATCACCCTACCATCATACATCTGTGGTTGGCTTTTTTTATTGTATAGTTTAGAAACAGACTTTCAAAGAAAATAAGAGCAATTGTACACATTTGTGTTGTTGCCACTTGGTTAGTCGGGTTCGATAACCTGACCAAAAGCCCCAGTTTGGAGTTTTTGTCCTTGGATTGTTCAAATTTTTAAAATTAGCAAATCCTAACCTAAGTTATTTTAATTTTATCTTCATCAAACTTGATCACAATACATAAATTTGCAAAATATCTTAGTTCAGTAATTAGCTCAATAGCCTCACTATCTCTACAGTAACGACCTTGGATAATTTGAAACATGTACTGTTTAATTTAAAACAATAACCAGGCACACAGGTAATGGAGTATGTTGTGTGTGCATCGGAGCATAGAGAATTATTTAAATGATTGTTAGCTACAATCCTAATTTGTTTAAACATACCAAACAGTCGCAAAAGAAATACATTTTAAACACATTTCAAAAATATTTGAAACACTTAGAAATGTTAATGAAAATGTCAACCTATAAACAAAGGAAAAAAGGAAAAACAAATGTGTTTCTAAACGATGGTAAACGTAAATGCTTAATGCATTTATAACCAATGTAAAATGCATTAATAGATAAATCTTCATCAGTTGATTGAGTGATCAATGATGAAATTGGGACCAATACACAACACTTCTACTTACGGTAATAATTCAATTTAAGTTCTTTTTTACATTTAATTTGATCAATAAGTGTTTGATTTAATTTCAAATGACATTGGTTATGACAAGTTCCTGACAATGTCAGTTAATGTTTGTTTTAATTTTTAAGAATGAATTTGAGCGGATGCAGTCTGAAATCCAACTGTTGAAAACAGAAAATCAGATTTTAAACAAACAAGTACGAAGAGATGGCTCATCAGATAGTAGGTGAGTCTTGTAGTCAAATGAGATATTATGATGGTGTTATTTTAAATATTTTCTGCCCCCCCGCCCCCCTTTTTTAGCTCAACTATTCGTAGAATAGGGGGGCTATTGTACTCGCCCCGGCATCAGTCTGGTTTTTCAGGTTAAAGTTTTTTTATCAGATAAGATATCTGTGCAACCACTCATTTGATATGAATGAAACTTCACATGTGTGTTCAGCATCGTCAATGGAACTCACGGACATAAGAATCATAACTCTGGGATGCATTTTGCCAGAGTTATGGCCATTTTTTGGGCTTAATTTCTCAGGTTAAAGATTTTGATCAGGTAAGATATCTATGCAACCACACATTCATTATGTATGAAACTTCACATGTGTGTTCAGCATCATCAATGGAACTCACAGATGCAAGAACCATAATTCTGGGTTGCATATTTACAGAGTTATGGCCCTTTTGGACTTGGAAAATTTGGTTAGAGATTTTTAGAGGTTAAAGTTTTTGATTTAGTACTTATTTCATCATCCTATCATTGGACATGAATGGAACTTCACATGTGTGTTCAACATCCTTTAGGAAACTCATAGAGATAAGAACCATGATTCTTGATTGCATTTTGGCAGAATTATTTCCCTTTTAGACCTAGACATTTTGTTTTTAGCAGGTTAAAGTTTGTAGTACAAGGTCTTGATCTAAGATGTTTGACAAATAGGATCCATTTGTGGTCCTCTCTCAAATTTGTTCAAAACCATGACCCTGGGAGCAAAATTATTATTTCTTTAATTTTTCAAGGTAAAAAAAATCACTTTTTTTTTTAATTTAATTGTTTTTTTCTTTTTTGTAAAGTTTAATCCTTCTTTTTTTTTTCTTCTTCATTTTCATGAAAGGGTATCCAGCTGTGATAAACTGTGCATGCTGGTACAAGATTATTTTAACTATAGATCCATTTTTATGAACTGGTACCGATATATAATATAAATATATATAAAAAAAAAATGATGGTTATCATTTAATAACTTTAGGCTTTACAAATTTGGAAGCTTTTTATTTCATATACAAGCATTATTTATGCTTCAGTGTCTCATTGACACATTTGTAGTTTTTCTTACTGCTTACAAAATTATGCATATCAAGAAACAAGTTATACCAGAAGTATTTGCAAAGCTTTGCAGCTTGCACAAGTTCATGGTGTCCAAAAATACATAGTCAGGATATGCTTTATTTTATCTGGAGACCATTATAAACAATCTGTAAATATTTACAACTTAGAAATAAATTTGACAAACTTAAAGGGTAACTTTAATGCAAAAATAATTTTTGCTTAATCAATTCAAATTGGTATTCTTAATATAATCCGCCAGTGCGCACCAGCACCAGTTGCCATATAGCACAGTAATACAAGTAAAATCTTATCGGCACTGGAAATAAATTCGCCATTCCATATATGGCGAAATGACGTCACCGGGGACCAACCAATCAGAATAACCGATTAAAATATCGCGCCAACCTGTCATCGTGTCACTTGCTGTAAACAAACATGGCTGATCGCATCGTTCTGCTTGTTTATGGTTATAAGAAATCCGCAATTAAGCTCTTACACACGTCAATGTGGGAAAACAGTATTCGATCAGAAATTGTTGGAAATAAAAATGTAATGACAGTGTTAGTTAGCATAAATCTCCTAACAGTAACTTGTTGGAAAGTGCATGGATTGAAATTGTGACACTCTTGATACGCGGGAATAACACAAATCTCCACAATTTCAATCGCTAAAACAATACATTTCAATTAATCAGTGATCACGCGAGGTCATTGAATTGTCCAGATTTACGCGGGAATAATTAAAATCTCCCCATTTTCAACCGCAAAATATATATTATATATTTATACATTTATTTTTCAAGAACCGGTTGTTTATATTCGCGTGGCATAGCAGTCTGCAGCAATATTATGCATGACACTATAAGTTACATTTGAAAATAGCGTCCAAACGTAAATACCCATGGCTGTGATCACGCGAGGTCATGGAATTTTCTAGAAAGATCTAGGTCAATTCTATTTTCCGAAAATGTACACCGATCTATTTTTATATTTTTGAAAAATCATGCGTGCCAGGTTGTGATAATTGGCACCGTAATAAATCAATGTTTGTTTTAATTGCGATTACTTGGATAGGATCCTGTGCGGTGCGCTAATGTGGCTTACCGTTATTGCATTGGGAGGTTATAAGTTGGGGACGGGGTGTCGTAAATCATGTCAGTTTACAGTTCGGTAATTTACCAAAGCCGTGATATTTGTCCTGGGGTATATGGACTAATCAAATGCACGCGCCAATATGCGACAATACTGATTTGTTTTTACAGTTGACACCTGTGACCGGAATTTTTATACCATCAAGGGGGCAATAAAACCATATGGTGTCGCAGATCAGCATGATGTCTGCTGGTCATTATAATAAAGTAATTATTTTTTTAATTATCTGCTCGTCTGTGAAAGATCCCGTTTTAATTCATTTATAAATATTATACGCATTACCGATTTAGATAAATTTTGAATTTATGTCCGATCCGATTTTTATTTACATACATGTAGATCTACATGTAAACATATAGCACAGAGATTCTTTTTAATAATGCGCAAGAAGGGAAAGTTATAAAACGAGTTTGTTTTCTTTTTTCATAGGTAAAATTTTAGCATGGTAATGGAAGAACACATAATAGAATAATAATAAGTCATTTCTATTTTTACTGTTATATTAACGGATAAATTGTTACTAGACCTACAATTAGTATAATTAAAACTACCACTATCTATTATTGTTATTAATTATTCATAACAACAGATCTAATAATAAATATGTAGTAGTTGTATTAATTATATTTATGGTAGAAATTATTTATTATTAGTAGTAAAGGTAGTCCTTAATTATTATTGTAAATAATCTGTTTCTCCATCGAGTACCACCGGTTCTAACTGGTATGGTTGAATGCCATAATCTATGGTTTCCTGTTCTTCATCACTGCTTGAGCCAGATAAGTCCAATAAAATGTCACTAACGTCGATATCCCCATTAAAATAACTCTCGTGAAATGTTTTCGCCCATTGAAGCCATCTTGAATTAGATCGCGTTATGGGTATGACGTCATCGGGGACCTCGTTCGGGTAACTCCGTTAATTCTTTCGTGTATTACCGTGAGAGGTGCAATGTGCGTTACTGTTTCCGTGATTTACTGATGAACAAGAGCGAATTTCATGAAAATAAAACCATTTTTATAAACCACCAATCGATTTTATTCAAATAATATAAAAAAAAATTAGCATTTTGGTTACCCTTTAAAATAACATGTATTTAAGGTTTTCTCTACTATACAAACTTAGCAGTTGAAATGAAACTTGAAAAAGATGTAATACAATGAAAACAATTCATATCATTATAAATTGTTAAAGATCTTGGGCCAGTTCATCTGAAGCTGGGAATTTCTTCACATCAGAATTCTAAACTTCTGTAAATACATGTAACAACTTGAATTCATTACACATTAAATGACCAAACAAAATGGAAGTCTGACAAATCTTTACTCAATAGTAAAGGATAACGTGCAAAATGGAAATCTGACAAATCTTTACCCAAAAGTAAAGGATAACGTGCAAAATGGAAGTCTGACAAATCTTTACCCAAAAGTAAAGGATAATGTGCAAAATGGAAGTCTGACAAATCTTTACTCAGTAGTAAAGGATAACATGCAAAATGAAAATCTGACAAATCTTTACTCAATAGTAAAGGATAACGTGCAAAATGGAAGTCTGACAAATCTTTACCCAAAAGTAAAGGATAACGTGCAAAATGGAAGTCTGACAAATCTTTACTCAATAGTAAAGGATAACATGCAAAATGGAAGTCTGACAAATCTTTACCCAAAAGTAAAGGATAACATGCAAAATGGAAGTCTGACAAATCTTTACCCAATAGTAAAGGATAACATGCAAAATGGAAGTCTGACAAATTTTTACCCAATAGTAAAGGATAACATGCTAAATGGAAGTCTGACAAATCTTTACCCAATAGTAAAGGATAACATGCAAAATGGAAGTCTGACAAATCTTTACCCAGTAGTAAAGGATAACATGCAAAATGAAAGTCGGACAAATCTTTACTCAATAGTAAAGGATAATATGCAAAATGGAAGTCTGACAAATCTTTACTCAATAGTAAAGGATAACATGCAAAATGGAAGTCTGACAAATCTTTACTCAGTAGTAAAGGATAACATGCAAAATGAAAGTCTGACAAATCTTTACTCAATAGTTAAGGATAACATGCAAAATGGAAGTCTGACAAATCTTTACTCAATAGTAAAGGATAACATGCAAAATGATCAATGTTAATGAAGTTTTAGCATTCAAATATTTGAGTTGAAGAAAATCTCAAGTTAGTGTTTAGTGACACTGGGGTCTATTTGTGTGAATAACTATTGACTGTGTGTGTTATAAAATTGAAGAAGTATTGAAAAGAAATTGTATGAAATAAATAAAATGACAACTATGAGGACAAGTTTTGATTACCGGTATACATTTGCACGTATCTTGATAATACACACATAAACTGATTTATGACAGGTCTGGTGGTGAAGCGCACAGGGCCGCAGACACAAGTGGTTTACTTGTTCTTACAAAAAAATTGCAAGATGCTACAAAATTGTACGAGAAAGTGAAAGGAGAGCTGAGTCAACTAAAGCGGGTATGTGTAGTTTTTTTGTTATCTTTATTTAGTTTCCATTTTAAAAAAAATGTTAAAAGATTTTACTGCTAAAATAAATGTTAGAACTTGTTAGTTTAAAAAGTTATATTTTATTTTCTTGTGAAAATCAGTCTTTATTGAATATCAATTATTGGTGCTGTTGTACATAAAGTATAAAGCAGAATATTTCAAGCTTTTACAGCATTCTTTTTTGTATATAATGTTGATGCTACACTGCAATCAAAGAATTCATTTTAAGAAGTACAATATAATTTATACAGTTAATAAAACTGTTCTTGCCTGTTCAAAAACAGATTAGTTTATTATGATAAAACAACTGGTTCCTTGTTTCTATAAATAGGAGAACAGTAACTTAAAAGATGAAAATGTTGGATTGAACAGAGAAAACCAGCATCTGAGACAGGAGTTGACTGGTCGGTCTCCACACAGGTAACCAATATTCAATCAATATCTGACACATTACAACTCTACTGGACGAACATAGACTCAAAGTTTCAGTTATTGCCCATTGTCTGTTGAATGTTTTCCTTTAAATAACAACTTAAAAACACAGTTTTATTTTCCTGAAATATTATTGGGTCAAGGAGATTTATATTTGTTCAAATGGTGGAAAGACTCCATTGCCTTAAGGATAAAAAAAATGTTGAAATTGTGATTTTTCAAAAATGTTCTTAATAATGGATGTGACAGTCAAATTCATTCATATTTGATCTAAATTATCCATAAAAGTAAATGATGTTTCTAGTTTGTTCAAATGACAGAGCTTTGAACAGATAATTCTCATTTTCCCTCCTATTTTAGAAATCATTTTATTCCACTACATATCTAAAGCAGATTGAAATTTGTTTAAATGAAGGAGCTTGACGCCATTAGCCTAGGGTCCTCGTTATGGTACTTTGGATTTTGAATAGGGTAGGAATACTATGGGAAAACAGGATTTTTTTAGAAGGGACTGCAAAAGACTAACACTTCAAGGAAGATAAAAGTGACAAATGATGGGATTTGTATGAAAATAAAATAATGCCATAATGAGGGATATAGGTTTATATACACTTTGCTGATTACATGATCCCACTGATTGTAAATATGGTGTCGCTGATAATCACATCACAGTCGTATCTTGTATCAGGGGTAGACATCATACTTACAATCAATGGCAGGTCAACATACTTCTTTACATATTTCATATTTTGGATGATTACATTTCCATTTAGAGAAAAATGTCATCTGCAGAAATGACAAAAAAGAGGCAATAACATAATATGAGATAGAGGCATAAGCTATATAAGACATTTCAAATATTTTATCTTTTTCAATACTGTTAACAACATGCTTGTCCTTCATTTGAAATGACAAAATGAAATAAAACAATGATTTTGAGAAAAAAAAAGCATAATTTATTAACCTTTTTTTAATATATTGAATAAAAGAAACTGTCAGATAGGTTTTTGTTTAGTTATTTATATAATGATAGCTCAAATTCTGCACAATGAAATAAGAAAAAATAGGTCAGTATTCTTGTTTATTTTATTTTGGGGGGGTGGGGGGAGAGAGAAAAAAGATCATTATAAAATCTGAAAATTAATAATTTTTAGAAAATAAATGATGGTAAAGAAGCTATAAAAAAATCCCAGTATATACTATATTAAATATCATTTGTTATCAACATAATTCGTACAAGCATCAAAAGATTTTAATTTATACAAAAGCTGAAATACAGACTGTAAGAACAAGGTCTGTACCCCAAAGGTCAAGGTTATACAAGGTCTGTGCAGTTAAAACTTTGATAACATACCATCAGCAGCTTGAGTACATTGGTTATCACAAGGACATTGATTTGTCCAGAACGATTTTGTGCATATATCGTACATTGGTGATCACAAGGACATTGATTTGTCCAGAATGATTTTGTGCATATATGATCATATACACATTACTTTTGATCATCGCTATATACATGTACATGTATGTTCGAATCATTGCAGTTGCATTGTTTCTGCGAATCATTGTAACTTTAGGGGAAGTGTTTCTTTCACAGAACACAGTAAATTTGTAATTGACATACACTGTGAACAAAAGTGTATTTCCAGTTAATAAAATGAAAAACAAATACTTTAATAGATTTGATATTGAAAATCTTGAGCATTTTCAATGGCTCTAATTTACATCGAGTTATCAGGGTTTTACTGTATATGTATGAATATCATAGAAGATTCTTTAGTTTCATGACTCTCATACTTAAGAAAGGATTTTTAGACAAGTAGACACAAATGTTCCCAACATTGGAGACGATGTGCAGACCTCGAAGTTCAAGGTAAACATTGATGAGGAAGCTATAAAACAACAGTCCTGTATGATAACTAGGCTCATCCATGTCTACTCCATAACTCAAGGGTTTTATAACTAGACATGAACGCTCATAATAAGTCAACATGCGGGCAATAACCCAGTGTTCATTGATTTTTACATAGGAATGCTTTGGGAAAACAGATAATCCTTATTAAGAAGCAACGGAGTATTTTGCTGTTTTATGACATTGTAGTCTTGATCATATGCGATGCTTGCTTTTTCGAAAATATCTCGTAATATAAAAATAATGAATTGAGAAATAAACATCCAACCGATACTATTTTGAAACACTATGGAAATCTCCGAGATAGTCGTCCAATTTGAATCAACCAATCATAATGTTAAATAAAAATTAGTTTTATTCTCGGCCGAACTTGTCAAGAGGTTTGTCTTTTAAAAAAGCAAGCATCGCGTATGATCAAGACTAATGAGATTGTGGTTTTATAATTACAGATTTGGAAGAACCACAGTGGCCACACTGGAGACTAAGCTAGGCTAGTGCAGAGAAAGATGTTTCCCGCCTTACAAAAGCTCTAGAAAGATCAGATAAATATATTGAAGAGCTGGAAAAGGAACTAGATGAATTAAAGGGAACACCACAAAGTTCATCATCCAAGGGGTATAACTCTGTCTCTGATAAGGGAGATAAATATTTAACAAATGGTGATGTGGGTTCAAAAAAAGCTGCCTCTGATTCAAAAGTATCCTCATTTGGAAGCTATAGATCGGAGACAGATAACCCTTCAAGAAGACAGTTGTTCTCCGGAGACAAGGGAGATAAATCCAGTTCAGGTGAGCGGTCTAAGTATTATTATGATCGGAATAGTGATGTCAAAGAGAATAATCCAAGAGAGGATTATTTAGATTATAACCACAATAACAAAAGTTCAGGAAAATCTCAAAGTGCCAAAGATTATGGTTCAAATGGAAATGGAAAAAAGAGAGTGACTTTTGATCTTGAAAAGAACACAAACTCGACTATATCATTTGACCTTGAGATGCCAAGTCCACTGAAAACTTCAGGTAACAGAAATATGTTAAATAGTAATGGGAGAGCCTCTCCAGTTAAAGGTGTTCTGAAAAAATCTGGAAAAGAAAGCTCTGGAGACAAATCAACAGACAATTATTCCACTGATTTGTCTAAAACACTGGATGATTCTTTATCAAGTAGTTACAACGGCAGGTCTTCTGACAAGTATTCCAAAGACGATGATTTAGTTTATATGAAGAGTGGGTCAAGGGAAAGGAAATATGATGATGACTTGTATTCATCTACAAGAAAGAAATACAGTGCCGATGACAGTGTTTTAAGTGAGCCCAGAGAGTTTGATACTAAACGTAACCGTGTCTACAGTAGCAAAAGTTTAAGTGACTTTGACTCCAGAACTCGAGACCTTGACTTAATGAAAAGTGACCTTGAATCAAGAAGTTCTAGAGGAAGAGTTGATGATTTAGAAAGAGCAGATTTGGATGACACGCAGTATATTGAAAGTGAATTGGATGATTTGAACATTTCATTGACACCAGAATTCACAGACTGTATGAAACTTTTGAATCGTGCTGAGAAGAAAGTTCACAGCAGAGACCCTGAGTCAGATGATGATGTTGCCTCCAAATATAAATCAGATAAAGACAATGATATGGATGCAGTCTTAAGAGCTTCTACAGGGAGTATAGGGTATAGAAATGGCAGTGGGGGAGGGGAGGGTCTCTTGTCTGGTTATAAAACAGACACAAATAATTTTTCCTCATCGCTTGACACATATTCACGTGGTAGACATGTACGGTCTGGATCTCTTGATAACCTGCTGGTTGATCATCAATCTAAAACAGAATATGATAGACCAAGTAGTGCTCTACCCTCAACATCAAACAAGTATATACCTGGTTCTCAAAACAGATATACCGGAGGATTGACAACGGGCAGAACAACGCTGACCAGAACTCCATCCCTGGATAACCTCCTTATGCCTAGACAGGCTTCAAGTTACCAGAATAAATACTCTACAGCAGAAGATCCCGCAGGATTCAAGACAAGAATGAGCCTGCCTGGGTATAATGGCCAGAGACAGTATGGTGAGACAGATAAAATAGATGTGAACAAAGGTGTAGGTGATGTGGTGGGGAGTGGTGCACAACCAGTAACAGCAATGCACAATATAATGGGAATACAGAGTGGCAATGGAAGAGATACAGTTGGGGGAGCGGGAGATGACCAGAGAGTCAGTTATGATACTGTGTTGCAAGCTAGAGCAAGATCACTTTCTGGTATGGTCACGTCTGGCGCTTCAGGTGAATCTGTGGGAATGGACCTAGACAGGAATCATGCACCGTCTGGGAGGTTAACTCCAACTTTCTCAGGCACCTCTGGTAGACTCACTCCAACTCTACCAAGCACAACTTCTGATTTTGACATGAAATATTCATCATCTGGCAGGGTTACACCAACAATTCCACCCCTCTCTGATTACTTGGCAGCACCTAAAACAAGTACTTATCACTATACAAGCACCAGTGGTTCAGGGCGCGTATCTCCTTTAACTTTCAGCACTAACACTGACTACAACTCCCTCTCTAAGACTAACAGCCAGTATTCTAACAACAAGATCTCGGGACCATCTTCCCTACCAGACTTTTCTTCAAAGCCGCCCAGTGGTTCCAGACAACCAGATATCCCTGGCTCCACTATGTCCCGCATGCCTAACCCCAGCACTGTTCCATACTCTAACTCAACCCCTGCTTATCTAACTTCTTCATCAGCATATACTAACACAAATTCTGGTGATGGATTCTCAAGCATGCCAACTTACACTGGTGCTAGTGGTACTTTTGATACAGGAAGTAAATATGAAGGCAGAACACCTTTGCCTTCTAGTGCAAGCAGTACTATTGATGGTGCTAAATATGGATCAATACACAATAACTATGATTATAAAACTGATCATTTTGAATTAGGTGCTAGTAGCAGTGTTACTGGTGGCAATAGGCCGCAGTCGTATAATTCTGATGATAGATACTCAGCTAGTTCTAATAGTGTGTCAGCTTACAATGTTGATCATAATTACATAGATGGTACTCACTTTTCTAACTTTTCATCGAAAGTTTCATCAAGTGATTTACCTTTACCCATCTCATCATCATCATCCACTAACCTTCATGTTTCTTCTGCTTTCACAGGAACCTCATCCGGCAACCTTGGCCTCGGCACCTCATCATCATATTCAGGCCCAGGTTTTGGCACTTCCTATCTGCCAACGTCCTTAACCTCGATGGGGGCGTCAATGTCATCTTACACCACTGCTCATAGTGTTCCTCTCACCCACACAACCTCCTCCTACACGAGTAGTCTCCCCTCCAACACTTATATGTCCAAACCTCTGGACCCCATTACAGAGTCCGGTCATTATAGCTACGTGTCAAATGTGTCTGGCGATTACTCATCTAAGAATGACACATTTGCTCTGCCAGAACCAAAGAAAAGACTGTTTGAAAATTCAGATGATTTAGATATGTCAGTAAGTCCAATAAAAACTAATAGAAGATTCTAATGGAGACATAGATCTGTGGATTTTGTGGTGAAATATTGCATATACTGTCCATCACAAATATTTGATGATTTAAACTTCTGTTGAAAAACTGTCAGTTATTTCAGTATTAAAGTAAATAGGGAAAAATTTCTTTTGCTAGCATGTTTGACTATATAGAGAAGATCAGAAGGATTAATGTGTTTTAAGTCCTGAAGTGGTTCAGTATTAAACAGTCAGATATTAAAACATAAAATATTGATTATATGAGAACAGAAAAGCGAAGACAGTTGGTCAGGCTGTAATATCGGCACATATTTGCTACCACATTGTGACAATTACTGTTATATTTATTGGCATACCAAATGTACAAGATGTGTTTAGTAATAATGTTGACTCTTTCTTTGGGATATTAGTTATTTCCCATGTTTACAGTGATGTGTAGCTTTTACTGTATTGCAAAGGACAACAAAGAGAAAAAGTCTACGCTATTTAAACATTCCTTGTATATTTGAAGCCTTTAAAGGGAACTTTTATTTTGCAAAATCAAAAGAGAGTGGATACAATTTAGGCAAATATTATTACTGTATGTAGATCTGTTGCTGTACTTATATAGGAATAAACTAATTTCACATTTTGAACTAGGATAATACAGGTATGTATTTTGTATGATGGTCCAGTTTGAATAGCCAGTGGTTTAAAACTGTTCACAGAGCAATTTTGTGATTAACCAATCAAATGCATCCACTTTTTAAAAAGTATTACATGATTGTACAATTTTACAAAGAATCTAGATGTATTTAAGGATGTTACAAAACCTGGATCTGCATTTATATCTATATAATTACTTTGTACCTGTTTAGATGTTCATGCTCTAGGAAACAGTGGCTATTCTATAGTGTTTTATAGAACAATACTTGGCCTAATTTACCAATATTTGTGTAGAAATTTGAGATTTCTCATTTGTAAACATATACTTTATTTATTAAGCGTTATTTATGTTGTTGTCTTGCCTTTTTAATTAGAAAATAACGGATAATATTTAATATGGATAATGTAGATGCTGGTACCTTGATTCTGGCACTCTGCAAGGACAAGCCTGGAATGTTCAGTTTTGTCAATAACATTTACATCAGCTCCCCAGTTGACTGTGTTTACATCAGCTCCCCAGTTGGCTGTGTTTACAAATCAGTGCTGTCTTTATGTCACCTGTATACAAACTTAATTCTTTGTAGTCTTTACTGAAGATGAATATTTTGGTAAAGTTTGTCATTAGAATTAATATAAACCAGTTGTGCATTCTAAATGGATGTTCGACTTACCAGATGTTGTTTTTTTTTGCTTTGAAGAAGTAAAATGTTTGTAAAGCATAACACTCAATTCTCGAAATCCAAATAGTTTTAATTTTCATTGTGGTAAAGCTTGCTTTCACACCGTTTCAGTCATATTGAGAGGAGAGGATGTTGTCATTAGGCAATTACCTTGTACTGACACAGATCCAGTAGGTTTTTGAGATAACTTCTCAGACTACGTACCAAGTAAATTATTTACTCACTATGTAGACACCACAAAGTCCGTTTGTCCCTCACATATTAAATTTCCACTATTACAATAAACTAGGTAACTCAGTCTATTGGTTTCACCCACTTGTTTATGACAATGAGACGGTGTTAGTAAAACTTAAGGTTTGTAGGTTCAAGATCAAGCTTGATGGTCAAAAGTAGATTTTACAATTAAGGTTGTAAACGACAGAAAGGAATTTCATCAAACCTTGTACAAATGCCAAGAATAAAAAAAAGACCCCTTGGACCTAGGTGCTAAGTGATATAAAATATGAAATGGACCCAGACTAAGTTTGTGAGACTAATGCTTGCTGCAGCAAAACCAGTTGTTAGAGTGTAATTGCATTGTCTAATTCTCTGATTATGTAATTTGGAAATGGAAGATGATGCTAAACTAGTATGTCATTGTGTTAGCTGTGATTTGGTAGTTTGTGTTAGTCCACTGAAACATTCACTACTTTGTGTTTAACTATTTTGTGTTCTGATGACATTTCATCTGAGTATTACTATCAAGAATGCATTTATTATTTTATGTTACTTTTCAATATCACATGTTTTATATGCACAAAATTATTTTCTAGTTTGAGAATTTTATTTCAACTTACATTCTGTTTATAAAATTAAATAGTTAAAATAGCAAATATAATCAGAAAGTGTTGCAGTGATATTGTGCTAGATTCCTGATATGTTGACAATAACCTAGCATCATAGTTCATATCAGAATGCTTTTTTTCTGCCAGAATACAGAATTTGTATCATTTAATAACATGTTATTTAATTTCTTATTTCTGAAATATCTGAAGTGTTTTCTTGTTCCAAGAGGGTAGATTAGTTTTTGTACTGTTTGTTTATTGAATTGTATTTTTTCATGTTAATTGTTAAATCCAAGTTCATATATGGGTTAAACCTTACACATTGTGATGTGTTGTTCAGATTTTTTTCTGTCGTATATGGGCTAAACTTCACACATGGCGTTGTGTTATGACAATTTGTTGCAGCTAACTGCCATGTTGGCTTTCAATATTTCAGTATTTAGGATCAAAAATTAAGTTATATATTGTTGTGATGTTTTTTGAAAAACTTACACAATCATATTGTTTCAGGGGTATTTCCTTGACTAGGTGATCTAACATGCTCAAAATCTTGAGCCCAGCTTGGTTTAAAGATTTTATGTAAGAAAAAAAAATATTTTAGTCACTTGCTGATACATGTAGATGCTGGCTCTACTCAGATTCATTTTGAGGTTTTACTCCACCAGTAGGATATAACCGACAATATGTAAAATGGCATTAACCTTCCTTCCTTCCTTCCAGCTCTCCCTATTTTTACACCTGTCTAATGGATAAGAATAAAATGGTCAGCATTTGTAGACTATGTATTGGAATTAATCTCCCTGACCTTACCTTTAAGGCTAAATATATTTATATTTTGTACTTATGTTTTAATACTTCAAAGGGAATTGAGATAATATTTTTACACACTCTGTCCTGATTTTTACAAACCAGTTGAGATTTGGTCCATTAAAAATTTGAAAAGATCTGAATAGTGGCAATCAGATGAATAACTTGGGCTAATTTTTGTCTCTTGTTTTTAGGCACTTTTGCTTTTGGTCCATTAATGTGTTTGATGGTCACATTTTTCAATTATTTGTTATCTGGGGTATATCTGAATTATTTTTTATGTATAGCTCATAGAAAGTGCTTGTTGTAAATATGTGTGTTTATTTATTTTTGATACTTTAACAGAATCTACCTGACTGAATCTGAAACTTACATTTTCAGGGAAGCAAACTCACTTTTTTATTTACTCTTTCAATGCTGGGAATGTTTTTGAGCAATGTTTAACTGCGGAAGTGTTCATTGTGTAAAATATTTTTTGTTTATAGTGTTTTGCTAAATTTTGTGCCATGTTTTAAGGTCAGCATGATCAGTTAATTGATTGAAATAGCTAACAGTTTCATGTATAAATGTTGTATTTTCATACGAAGGTATCTTGAGGTCAGTTTCCTTTCCATGTTTGATGCATGCCAAACTTACTGCTTATGACTTATACGGAAGCTCAGCAGTTTCGATAAATTTTGACATGCAACTAAAAATATCTGCACAACAAAATATTAAAATGTAGCACATTGTAAATGCAGATTTTTATTTTTGTTTCTATTTTGGGAAAGAACATAACTCTTGTAAATGGTTAGAATGCATCATGTTTCAAATATTCGTGGTAATATATGACAAATAATGTAATGTTTTATTAGTTTTTGTTGGTATGATGGTGTAGGGTCCTTGGGGGCTGAGTGGTCATCTAAAGATCACTTACCTCACACTTCTAAGGTTGCAGGTTTGAGTCCTGCTCGCTTAAAAAAATTATGTGACAAAGTTTGCCAGTTACTTGCAGAAGGACGATGGGTCTACTTGTATTCATTCTGAAGTCTTCCTACACAATTGAAACTTGTTGTTTTTTTTAAAGATTTTTTACATGTTTTAAATTGACTTAAATTCACCCATTCACGATTTTTTAAAGAATTTCTTAAATACATTGTAGTAAGTTTCAGCTAGTAATTCCTCTAAGATTATCACCTTCACATAGTGATGTGTCACGGAAGGTGGACACCTTCACATAGTGATGCGTAACGGAAGGTGGACATCTTCACATAGTGATGCGTCACAGAAGGTGAACACCTTCACATAGTGATGCGTCACGGAAGGTGGACACCTTCACATAGTGATGCGTCATGAAGGTAGACTTGATGTACATGTTCACATAGTGATGCGTCATGGAAGGTGGACTTGATGTGTAAAAATCAATATCAACATTAGCATGTTTCCCTTTAAATCCTTGTCTCATTACAATGTCATGAAGATTTATTTACATTGATGTCTTCTGAAAAATTTATAACGTTTTATATCATATGATTCTTAGTTTTGTTTGATCTCTTTTTGATATTAGTACATGATTTCTTGTAAAGTTATAGTAACTGAAAAGTATTACCACTTGAAGGATTTATGAAATACTATTCTGTAATTGTTACTGGTCTAGTACATGTTTTATTTAAGATTTTATGTAGGCTATAGCAAAGGGGTATGATACACATAACTTGCATGTAACAATGTTGCCATTAACACTGATCAGGATCACTATACCCATATTAAGAGTATTATCTACATCCCCATCATCTGCCAGTTTAAATATCTGTATTACTGTTCCTTATTTCAGTCACAGGTATATAATGTAACGTGGTCATAAAGGTACAAAAAATATTATAAACTTTTCTATTTATAGCAGAATTCCGTACAGATTTTAAGCTCATTCACATTTTCATTAAATGGCTTCATCTTTGACACTATCAAAAAAAATCTTTTTGTGAAACTTGGCCACAATGTGTGTCTTAGGTAGTCCATTTTCAGATGTGTGTCTTTTATTGCTGCTCCAAATTCAATATTAAGAAAAGAATATAATTTTGAAAATATTAAACTATATCTTCTTTGAAACCCTTTTTTCAGTGTTGACCAAATTTCATGTGCATGACTCTTTTTTTTTTTTTTTCTTTTTTTTTTGGTGTTGTAAATATTGAGTATTACTACCAGTGGGTAACAAAGTTATACATGTATATGGAAAGTGTACAAAGTTATACATGTATATGGAAAGTGTACAACATTGACAACCACAGACAAACCTATATAAGCGACACCTATCAAGAAACCACTTGTCTTAAACAGCCACATTTGTTATTTTCCATTGATATTCTTTCGGTGCAAATTAACCTGCAATAAACAACAACCTGTCTTAAAATACCACTTTTACTCCTTCCCTTGACTGGCTGCTCAAGACAGATTTTACTACATTTTGTTAAATCTACATTCTGTAATTAATTTAAAAATGGCTTAAATGTTCCTCTTATGGTGGAGGCTGCTGTTTCTAAAAATAAAAATAAAATTACAAAAAATTGTTAACACCATCTCATTTGAACCCCCTTTTCAACCTCATGACTGATCCCAGTTGGCCTTTCTCAGGGGGCAGGGACACAAAGTTTATATTGGGTTAGGTTGGTTAATTTATTAAAATGACAACTACTCTAAATCAACATTTAATATTTCAATAAAAGTGGAAAGCCTAATTCTCTGACATGTGCTGCCAAATATTCAAGATAGTTTTCACAGCGATTCAGACTTTATATTAAACAGTACAGGAAAAGTAGCGGTAAAGAAAATACCAACTGTTTCAAACCAGTTAGAAATGGACAAACTTTTTGCTGGCTTCCATTCTTTTGACTTTATCAAATATTCAAAATGGACTGTTGCTCAAAATAGACATTAAACTGTATAAAGATAGTTAATTATTCTCAGATGAACAAAATTATCAATTTATAAGCAAATTCAACAGCATTGTGGATATTGGTAGATACTGTGTCAAAATGATGTTTTTGTACTTTTCTACGACTCGTGTTTTATATTTATTAGGACAATTACTACTTGTAACATTGACTGTGATAGATCTATATAATCTTTAGATGCTAATTTATGCAATAAAATATTTTTATTAAAAAATGGTTTTGTTATGAGTTATTATCTAGTCTTATTGACAATGTTAGGCCTGTGGTTAATGTCTGTCTGTCTGTCTGTCTGTCTGTCTGTCTGTCTGTCTGTCTGTCTGTCTGTCTGTCTGTCTGTCCGTCTGTACGTCTGGAGCGGCAGTTGTGGGTTGCGTTGCCAGTACAGAATGGCATTGTGGGTTTTTTTGGTACTTGTGGGGTCCAATGGTCACCCCACAAGTGCGAAAGCCCGTCCAAATGGCATTTTGGGGTTAATTTTATTTTTTCACATTTTTCTTTTAATTTTTTTTCCACCTTTTTTCATTCTTTTTTAATGTCATTAGGGTTGGATCTCAAGGTTTGTGACATTAGGGTTAGATAGAAAATAGGTTTTGTTTTGTTTTATGAAAAAAAAGATGTTTTATAACATATAAAAACTGCACCCCACAACATCACTTCCACCAGAACGTCCGTCCGTCCGTACGTCTGGAGTGGCAGTTGTGGGTTGCGTTGCCAGTACAGAATGGCATTGTGGGTTTTTTTGGTACTTGTGGGGTGCAATGTTCACCCCACAAGTGCGAAAACCCGTCCAAATGGCATTGTGGGGTTAATTTTATTTTTTCACATTTTTCTTTTACTTTTTTTCCCCACCTTTTTTCATTCTTTTTTAGTGTCATTAGGGATGGATCTCAAGGTTTGTGACATAAGGGTTAGAAAGAAAATAGGTTTTGTTTTGTTTTATGAAAAAAAAGATGTTTTATAACATATAAAAACTGCACCCCACAACATCACTTCCACCAGAACGTCCGTCCGTCCGTCCGTCCGTACGTCTGGAGCGGCAGTTGTGGGTTGCGTTGCCAGTACAGAATGGCATTGTGGGGTTATTTGGTACTTATGGGGTGCAATGTTCACCCCACAAGTGCGAAAATGCGTACAGAACGGCATTGTGGGGTTAATTCCATTTTTTCACATTTTTCTTTTACTTTTTTTTCACCTTTTTTCATTCTTTTTTAGTGTCATTAGGGATGGATCTCAAGGTTTGTGACATAAGGGTTAGAAAGAAAATAGATTTTGTTTTGTTTTATGAAAAAAAAATGTTTTATAACATAAAAACCGCACCCCACAACATTACTTCCACCAGAACGTCCGTCTGTCTGTCCATTGATCTTTTGACCTTGTAATACAGAATTGCGGGGGGAATTTGAATTGAGCATCATGCATTTGTTCACCGAGATGACCGGGGTGCCCCTTATTGGACTAAGATAGTTGATGACTATCAATCACATGGTACATGGCAATTAAAACCACATTTATTTATGACCATATTGTGGGTTCATCGCAACACTTTTCTTTCTATATATAAACAAATAAGGAAGTAGAGCAGTGTTCTTTCTATATATAAACAAATAAGGAAGTAGAGCAGTGTTCTATCTGTGTATAAACAAATAAGGAAGTAGAGCAGTGTTCTATCTGTGTATAAACAAATAAGGAAGTAGAGCAGTGTTCTATCTGTGTGTAAACAAATAAGGAAGTAGAGTAGTGTTATATCTGTATGTAAACAAATAAGGAAGTAGAGCAGTGTTCTATCTGCATGTTAACAAATAAGGAAGTAGAGCAGTGTTCTATATGCATGTAAACAAATAAGGAAGTAGAGCAGTGCTCTATCTGCATATAAACAAATAAGGAAATAGAGCAGTGCTATATCTGCATATAAACAAATAAGGAAGTAGAGCAGTGCTCTATCTGCATATAAACAAATAAGGAAGTAGAGCAGTGCTCTATCTGCATATAAACAAATAAGGAAGTAGAGCAGTGCTCTATCTGCATATAAACAAATAAGGAAGTAGAGCAGTGCTCTATCTGTATATAAACAAATAAGGAAGTAGAGCAGTGTTCTATCTGTATATAAACAAATAAGGAAGTAGAGCAGTGTTCTATCTGTATATAAACAAATAAGGAAGTAGAGCAGTGCTGCGTTGGACCATCAACTTATTAATATACCTTGCAAAACTGAACAAGACATCAAGCTTTTAGACATTACCTATATGCATACCATGAAAATACTAAGTTGAAATATAAAAGTATAGGTTGATCAAAATTACATCCTCACATGCAACTATCATGCTTGATAGATGCAATCTGGTCCAAACTATAAGATCAGTTGAGCTCGTAATGGACAGAGAAGGCTATACCATAGGTAAAATAATAAAAATTAAATCATAATACACTAAAAGAGGTTAATTTTAACTTATCTATTTTACCTTGATTGTAATTAAGTTATTTCAGCTTTAACAAAACCTGCTCGGGGATAGAACCAGTACTAAATATTTGAAGGTTGCTCCGGACACAGATCTAGAAATGTATCATGAAATGGGCAATCATTCTGTGTGGAGTGCATAGTCCAGTAGAGCACCAAACGCAGAATTGGGGGCCTTGGATTCGATCCTACTCTACCACCATTTGATTCCTTGAGACACTTTATACAGTCAGACTGAAGTTAAAGCAACACATCCACGTTTAAACTTTTTTAAAAAGTTTTCCAGTTGAGTTGTGAGCACATTTCCCATACATAAATATATGGTCAGTGAGCTGTATATGTGCTAACAAATACTATCCAGAACGCTTTAGAATTATTAAAAAAGATGTCCAAATTATAAAGCGTGACAAACGCTTTATAAATTATTTTTAAATTGCCAAGAATTCCAACTTGGCTTCAAATTGAATTATGCGAGTCGTATTAAAAAACTTCACGTTTTAGTGCGTAGTGTACTTTACCTGCCTTAAAAGTCACTTTTGACAATTTTTTTTGACTCTGGTGAGTTACACGCTTGTTTTATAAATGTTAGTCACGCATTATAATTTGGGCATCATTTTGTTCCGGATTGTGTTTATATGCTCATATACAGCTAATTGATCATATGTTTGTATGGGCAATGTGCTCATAACTCAATTAATTTTTTTTTTAAAAGTTCAAACTGTGGATGTGTTGCTTTAAGAAAAGACGGAGCTACATAATTATACGAGGTCTTCTTCGCCAGTAAAATATAACCTACAATGTGTAAAATGGCATTCACCTCCTTCCGTTCGCGTATTGTTATTAGCCTTGGCTTCTGTGGATTTTTTGTTAATGTTTCAGCAACCTTATATCTTGGTTACCGCTACGTATACATCAATGAAACATCATGCGTGTGTCCACTATCATAAGGGGCACTCGAGTGACAAGTTGTGTTTTGGGTTGATATTAGGCAGAATTATGGTCTCTTATAAAATTGCCCAAATTATTTAGCAAGCTCGTATCTCAAGAGCTACAATTAATGCATCAGTCTGATGTCACCAAATCATGCCTCTCTTTGTCAGATGTCACCAAATCAAATTTATCTCTGTCCGATGTCACTAAATCAAGCCTATCTCTGTCAGATGTCACCAAATCACGTCAATATCTCAGATGTCACTAAATCATACCTGTCTCTGTCAGATGTCGCCAAATCATGCCTATCTCAGTCAGATGTCACTAAATCACACATATCTCTGTCAGTTATCACCAAATCAAGCATTTCTCTGACAGATGTCACTAAATCACGTCTGTGTCTGATGTCACAAAATCATGCCTATCTCAGCCAGATGTCACCAAATCATGCCTATCTCTGTCCGATGTCGCTAAATCACGCTTATCTCTGTCAGATGTCACTAAATCGCGTCTATCTCTGTCATATGTCACCGAATCACGCCTATCTTTGTCACAAATCACATAATCACGCCTATCTCTGTCATAAGTTACCGAATCACGCCTATCTCTGTCATAAGTCACCAAATCACGCCCATCTCATGTTATAAGTCACTGAATCATGCCTGTCTCTGTCATAAGTCACCGAATCACGCATATCTCATGTTATAAGTCACCGAATCACGCCTTTTAATCTCTATCTTATGTCACCAAAGCACGCCTATCTCCGTCATAAGTCACCAAAACACGCTTATCTCTGTCATAAGTCACCGAATCATACCTATTTCTGTCATAAGTCATCGAATTAAACCTATCTCTGTTATAAGTCACCGAATCACGCCTATATCTGTCATAAGTCACCGAATCACGCCTATCTCTGTCAGAAGGCACCAAAGCACGCCTATCTCTGTCATAGTCACCGAATCAAACCTACCTATGTCATAATTCACCGAATCAAACATATCTTTGTCATAAGTCACCGAATCACGCCTATCTCTGTCAGATGTCATTAAATCACGCCTATCTCATGTTATAAGTCACCGGATCATGCCTATCTCTGTCATAAGTCACCGAATCACGCATATCTCATGTTATAAGTCATCCGAAATACGCCTCATGTGTTTGGCATTGGAAGTCTGTTTAAGCTTCAGCAAAGCAGGGAATAAACTTGGTAGGCAGTTTACACATGACCTGTTTTACGATGACACGTTGGGTCAGTCTAACTTTAACTGTATATTCTGATTCAGTACACAATATTTGTGGTGTTTGTTTCAACAAATCATCAACAGTATTATATTATTATTTATATCGTTTTGTATTTTTAAATTTACTTTGTATACTCAAAGACAATTAACTTATAAATGTGATATACTGTTTAAACTTATTACTGTGATATATATTTATGTCTTGGTTATTCACAAATAATTACTAAACGATTACTAACAATTTCATGATTTTCTATGGCATGCCATCAATATTCAGGAACCGCAATGGAAATGAGAGAAACGCCCTTGTCTCATTTTTTGTTGTCCTTAGTATACGTGTACATTTCATGGCACATATGTGTGTATCGTTATGGTAATTTCTGTATTATTGTTATATCGTTTCTGTATCATGTTGTTGACATGCTTTGTATGCACATTTATTACCAAAATAAATCTGTCTGTCTAAATTTGTTCAAATAAAGGATCTAGGTTCCATTGGAGACTGAATTCTAAATAGGAATACTATGGGAAAACAGGAACTTATGGTGTCTTTTTTCTAGTCTATTTAGATATTCTTTCAAAAAGCATGATGTCAGGGGCATTATTTAGTCATAATATTTGAGAAACGGTGTCCTTTAAAGGGGATTTAACACAAATAAACGTCAGCAAGGGCCAAAAAGGTGGTAAAATTACGAATTTTTAAAGTTCTCCTCCAGAACAAATCAGATAAATTTTGTCATATTTTGTATAAACGGTTCTTATGAGTAGATTATGGATCGGAACTTGTTAAAATGGAGCTAGTGTTCTTTGGGACCCAAATAAGGGTTCTTTGTTTTTTTACAAGAATACTATGGGAACACAGGATAATTCTCAGAATTTAAAAAGTGACATATGAAATCAGATGAGGACTGCCATTTTGGACCTCTTGTTTATTATTCGCTGAAATATTAAATACACCCGACTGATAAAAAACCCACGGAAGTCACTTTTTGTGGAATCATAATTTCTGTTTACCCAACTCTTGAAATTGTTTGACTAAAAGCTAACTTGGGCTCTACTGAGTATCTGTGTCAAGTTTGGTTATGATCTGACCAAACACGAGGCTGAATAACGACAATCAACAATTTCTGTCATAGATGTAAGATTTCTGTTACACTAACAATCACACGTTTACCAACATAATCTCTCTCTTCCTCAATGTTTTTAATTTCAAAAAATCTTATATTTTTTATAGAATGATCTGGTGATAATAAAACATGTTATATACTTCATTCGTTGCCATAGTAAACATATTTTTGCTGTACTAACAAGACTTGCATTACACTCTACCTCCATACACAGTTACACTCTACCTCCATACACAGTTACACTCTACCTCCATACACAGTTGCACTCTACCTACACAGTTACACTCTACCTCCATACACAGTTACACTCTACCTCCATACACAGTTACAATCTACCTCCATACACAGTTACACTCTACCTCCATACACAGTTACACTCTACCTCCATATACACTCTACCTCCATACACAGTTACACTCTACTTCCATACACAGTTACACTCTACCTCCATACACAGTTACACTCTACCTCCATACAAAGTTACATATACCTACATATCTTTTATTTATCGCAGGATTCTAAGTATATATGCTAAAAAGTGAAAAAAGTAGAACAGAAGGCATTTTGGTATTTTTGTTGACATCATCACCCTCATCAAGGTCGTCGTAATCCATTCTTTATTAATGTAATCATCATCATTTTATCATCACTATCAGTTTTATCTTCATCATCATTTTAATCATTATCACCACCATCATCATTAGTATCATCATCGTCATGGACGCTCCCATATATCCTCTTTGACTTGTGTACGATTGCATAATCATGCACGTTCTGCTACTGTTTTTAGCTCAATGTGAGCTATTCTGATTGCTTGTTGTCCGTTATCTGTCGTTCGTTAATGTTTTCTTAAGTGTGCACTGTAGCACCCATACTTTTAATTGGAGTTATGGTTCTTAAAACATAAAATGTACTATTTGATGTTGTGTGCACACTGGCACATGTATTTTCAATTTGATCCTCACCAAACTGACACAGTAGTTACATAACAAGTACTATCTCATGCAAGTTCTTTAATTGGTCAGATCAGATAATCTATATCGGGCATTGAACCGTCAAAATTCCACTATTTGACACGGAGTGCACTCGAGCACCCGCATTTTTTTCCTCACCAAGCGTACACAGTAATTATATAACCTTAAAACCTCGCGCAAGTTCTTAAACGGGCCAAATTGGGTAAAAATGAATGTCGGCTTTTATTTATTTGACATTGTGAGCATTCTAGCACCAGCAGTTTTCATTTGATTCTCGTCAGACTTACACTATAGTTATATAACCATACTATCTCGGACAAGTTGTTGAACTGGCCAAATGTGATGATGTCAGAATTATGCTCCATGAATTGTCAAAAATTAAATGTATTTGATTGTATGTGCTGTCTATAGCACCTGCAGTTTTTATTTGATCCTATTTACACAGTATTTACATAACCAAAATATTTTGGACGTGTTTTAGAAGTTGCCAAGTTGCAGTTGTGGCCCTAAGACTCGTAAAACAATTTGTTACTTGGCGTTATATGCGCTCAAGACAGAAATCGCAGTTTTCATTCACCAAATTTACACAGTAGTTCTAGGTGTGTGTTTAAACGAAAACTTCAACTTGTATTTATATTTATTGCTTTGATCTCAATTGTAAATATTGAAGCCAGGCTATGCAAGCGCAATCAGTAATGCGTTTAACCGACATCCAGAGGTCGTGAGTTCGAATCACCGTCCGGCCCGAATCTCTGTGATGATTAGCCGTGAACTTCTTTCCAGAGACATAAATCTCTCACCTCCGACTATGTGAGGAAGTAGTCAGTAACTTTCAAAGACAAGGTGTGTGTTGTACTGGATAACCACTTTAAATAGCGGATCCCATGAACGACGATTTCACTTAACTGAGGTTTTCCTCAACTCTTGAACTCAGTACACATTAAATAGCCACACATAATTGAAATCTCAACTCACTGGTAAATGATAACATGCAAAATTATCGATGTAGATAAAGTTGTATCATTAATCTCCTTGTTAGTTTATAAACGTATGTGCGAGTAAAATAAGATTCATTGTATCCTGTTAATGTACACTGTGTTTGAAGGGTCTGATCTAATGCAGAATTCTTTATACTAAACAGGTTGAATTCTTCATTCTTTCAAAGTATGAGAGTTCTTTATGGTCGAGTGGCTTGAGATGCCGTCTCAATATCACTTACCACTCATCACTGAGGTCGTGTACTCGAGCCCAGCCCGACCCAAAACAACTTTGAGGATGTTTCCTGTTACTTGCGGAAGTACGGGTTTTCTACTAAGATTCATGTTTATACAAATGATGTATTCTTTCACCAATACAACTGGTTGTATATATATATATATATATATATATATATATATATAACCTTTAATGTGTTGAAAATGGCGCTAAACCTGTCACCAGGCAGACGGTATTTTTATAATAATGTGTGAGGTAAAGAAATAACAACACCAAATGAAAACTTAGTGCTAATTTATTATTTTTATGAAAGGTTTCTCAAAATGCACAAACAGATGTGATAAATGGTCAAAATTGTAGATAAACGTGTTAACAAATGGTTGAAATTGTGAGAAAATTTGTTAACAAATGGTCGAAATTGTAAGATAACTTGTTAACAAATGGTCAAATTGTATGTAAACTTGTTAAAAATAGCCAAAATTGATAGTAAGCGCGTTTTAAAATTGTACTAATACACCAATAAATACGTGTATTTAATATGCACTGCTTTTTTTTAAAAAATTATATATATAATTAAAATATGTACAAAGATCATGATAGCCGAAAAGGCAGAAACTATATTTACAATCAAATAAATTAATACAACTTAAAGATATACTATATAAAGTCGATCAGTCTGTGTCAATGTCGTCCATGTATTTAGTATAAACTAGTGTACAACGTCATAGCACGGGGTTTGTCGAGTGTTATAGCAAGACGGACGGCCGCCGAATGATTACGGCTTTGAACAGTTCTTGTAGATGGAGTAGCAGACGAGAGCACACTGTAACCTAGAAATACATTTACAAACATTAGCATAAGTGTACACAATCGTGTTATCAACAACTTTAAATTTGTCTATGGTAAAACAATGTTAAACTATTGCTGCAGAATCAAGGAATGGAGAATACCAGACGGCATTCCGTGTATAAAAGTGGCCACCACCAACAATAAACCCATACATCTTAAGGCATTAGGAACCTTGTTAATAACGTATTGAGAATACCAGACAACATTCCGTGTATAAAAGTGGCCATCACCAACAATAAACCCATACATCTTAAGGAACAAGGAACCTTGGAACCTTATGTCATTAACGTATTTAGGCCGCAAGAAAGTATTCCATGTTAAAATATGGATTTAACGTAGAATGAAATTCAATAGGTCTTAATGAATAACGAAGCATATATGAACAATATCAAATTTTAAGTATACTATCTATACATGTGTGTTTATCTACTAGATCAGGCAGGTTGAGTATCTCAGCCAACACTGTCGTCGTATCAAGGAGATCAAACTCGGGTACAGTCTGCAGAAAGGTTAGTCATTGCTCAATCTCAACTTAAATAAAATACAATAACATATGTTTAAAGTTTATTTATTCTAAAGATAGGATATTTCGTGATGGTATTTTGAAATATAATATATCAATTGGAACGTTTGATCACGTCCACCTGCATTTAATTCGTTGAAATCGAGGCACAAGTTGTACACGTATACAACATGTACTTGTAAAACAGATGAAAATATCATATCCATTCTGAATCAATGCAGTTGTTTAAATGTATAAAATCAATTGTTTTTTCCACTTGATTCAATGCAGTCTGTGTAAATGTACTAAACAAAAGTAAAACCAACAAATAAATCGAAAACTAACATTGTACCTTCCATCTGAGTAAATCCTGTATAAATGTATTAAACAACTCAAAAACTAACATTACAACTTCCATCTGAGTCCGGCCTGTATAAATGTATTAAACAACTGAAAAACTTACATCATACCTTCCATCTGAGTTAGGCTGTGTGAATGTACTAAACAACTCGAAAACTTACGTTATACCAGGCTTCCATCAAAGTTAGGCCTGTATAAATGTATCAAACAACTTGAAAGCTTAAATTATAACTTTCATCTGAATAAGGTATTAAACAATTAAAAAACAAGCATTATAATAGGCTTTCATCTGAGTCGTTCCTGTATAAATGTATTAAACAATTCGAAAACTAACAGTTTACCTTCCATCTGAGTCAATCCTGTATAAATGTATTGAACAACTCGAAAATTAATATCATACCTTCCAACTGAGTCGTTCTTGCATAAATGTATGAAACAATTCGAAAACTAACAGTATACCTTCCATCTGAGTCAGTCCTGTATAATACATGTATTAATACACACGAAAACTAACATTATACCTTCCATCTGAGTAAATCCTGTATAAATGTTTTAAACAACTCGAAAACTAACATTATACCTTCCATCTGAGTCAATCCTGTATATATGTTTTAAACAACTCGAAAACTAACATTATACCTCCTATCTGAGTAAATCCTGTATATATGTTTTAAACAACACGAAAACTAACATTAAACCTTCCATCTGAGTCAATCTTGTATAAATGTTTTAAACAACTCGAATACTAACATTATACCTTTCATCTGAGTCGTTCCTGTATGAATGTATTAAACAATTCGAAAACTAACAGTTTACCTTCCATCTGAGTCAATCCTGTATAAATATATTGAACAACTCGAAAATTAATATCATACCTTCTAACTGAGTCGTTCCTGCATAAATGTATGAAACAATTCAAAAACTAACATTGTAACTTCCATCTAAGTCAATCCTGTATAAATGTATTAAACGACTCAAAAATTAACAGTATACATTCCATCTCAGTCAATTCTGTATAAATGTATTAAATATCTCGAAAACTAACATTGTAACTTCCATCTGAGTCAATTCTGTATAAATGTTTTAAACAACTCGAAAACTAACATTATACCTCCCATCTGAGTAAATCCTGTATAAATGTTTTAAACAACTCGAAAACTAACATTATACCTTCCATCTGAGTCAGTCCTGTATCAATGTTTTAAACAATTGAAAACTTAAATTATTATAACTTCCATCTGAGTAATCCTGTATAAATGTATTAAACAACTCGAAAACTAACATTATACCTTCCATCTGAGTCAATCCTGTATAAATGTTTTAAACAACTCGAATACTAACATTATACCTTTCATCTGAGTCGTTCCTGTATAAATGTATTAAACAATTCGAAAACTAACAGTTTACCTTCCATCTGAGTCAATCCTGTATAAATATATTTTATAGAACAACTCGAAAATTAATATCATACCTTCTAACTGAGTCGTTCCTGCATAAATGTATGAAACAATTCAAAAACTAACATTGTAACTTCCATCTAAGTCAATCCTGTATAAATGTATTAAACGACTCAAAAATTAACAGTATACATTCCATCTCAGTCAATTCTGTATAAATGTATTAAATATCTCGAAAACTAACATTGTAACTTCCATCTGAGTCAATTCTGTATAAATGTTTTAAACAACTCCAAAACTAACATTATACCTCCCATCTGAGTAAATCCTGTATAAATGTTTTAAACAACTCGAAAACTAACATTATACCTTCCATCTGAGTCAATCCTGTATAAATGTATTAAACAACTCGAAAACTAATATTCTACATTCCATCTGAGTCAATCCTGTATAAATGTATTAAACAACTCGAAAACTAATATTCTACATTCCATCTGAGTCAATCCTGTATAAATGTATTAAACAACTCGAAAACTAACATTATACCTTCCATCTGAGTCAGTCCTGTATAAATCTATTAAACAACTCGAAAACTAATATTGTACTTTCCATCTGAGTCAGTCTTGTATAAATGTATTAAACAACTCAAAAACTTCTATTATACCTTTCATCTGAGTCAATCCTGTATAAATGTTTTAAACAACTCGAAAATTAAAATTATACCTTCCATCTGAGTAAGTCCTGTATAATAAATATATTAATTCATTCGAAAACTAATATTATACCTTCCGTCTGAGTCAATCCTGTATAAATGTATTAAACAACTCGAAAATTAACAGTATATATTCCATCTGAGACAATCTTATGTAAGTGTATTAAATATCTCGAAAGCTAACATTATACATTCCATCTGTCAGTCAATCCTGTATAAATGTATTAATATCTCGAAAACTAACAGTATACATTCCGTCTGAGTAAATCCTGTATAAATGTATTAAATATCTCGAAAACTAACATTGTAACTTCCATCTAAGTCAATCCTGTATAAATGTATTAAACGACTCAAAAACTAACAGTATACATTCCATCTCAGTCAATTCTGTATAAATGTATTAAATATCTCGAAAACTAACATTGTAACTTCCATCTAAGTCAATCCTGTATCAATGTATTAAACAACTCGAAAACTAACATTATACTTTCCATTTGAGTCAATCCTGTATTAAAGCATTAAACATTTCGAAAACTAACATAATACCTTCCATCTGAGTTAATCCTGTATAAATGTATTAAACAACTCGAACACTTAAATTATACCTTCCATCTGAGTCAATCCTGTATAAATATATTAATAACTAGAAAAATTGCATTCTACCTTCCATGTGAGTCAATCTTGTATAAATTCATTAAACAATTCGAAAACTAACAGTATACCTTCCATCTGAGTCAATCCTGTATAAATGTATTAAACAACTAAAAAACTAACAATATACCTTCCATCTGAGTCAGTCCTGTATAAATGTATTAAACAACTCGAAAACTAACAGTATTACATCACTCTGAGTCAGTCATGTATAAATGTATTAAACAACTCAAAAACTAACATATTACCTTCCAACTGAGTAAATCCTATGTAAATGTATTAAACAACTCGAAAACTAACATGATACCTTCCAATTGAGTAAATCCTGTATAAATGTATTAAACAATTCGAAAACTAACATGATACCTTCCAACTGAGTAAATCCTGTATAAATGTATTAAACAACTCGAAAACTTACATGATACCTTCCAACTGAGTAAATCCATTATACCTTCCAACTGAGTAAATCCTGTGTTAATGTATTAAACAACTCGAAAATTAACATAATACATCCAAATGAGTCAATCTTCAGTTAGCAGCATGATGTAAACTACCACAGTTACAAGAAAGTAGAAAACTAGCATAAAGTCACCAATGTGATGTTAACTGTAACAGTACAAGAACGTAAAAAACTAGCATAAAGTCACCAATGTGATGTTAACTGTAACAATATAAGAAAGTAGAAAACTAGCATAAAGTCACACATCTGATCTGAACTGTAAGAGTGCAAGAAAGTAGAAAAATAGCAAAAAGTCGCCAATATGATGTAAACTATGACAGTGCAAGAAAGTAGAAAATTAGCATAAAGTCACCATTATGATGTAAACTATAACAGTGCAAGAAAGTAGAACATTAGCATAAAGTCACCAATATGATGTAAACTATAACAGTGCAAGAAAGTAGAAAATTAGCATAAAGTCACCAATATGATGTTAACTATAACAGTGCAAGAAAGTAGAAAACTAGCATAAAGTCACCAATTGATGTAAAATGTAACAGTGCAAGAAAGTAGAAAACTAGCATATAGTCACCAATATGATGTAAACTATAACAGTACAAGAAAGTAGGAAACTAGCATAAAGTCACCAATATGATGTAAACTATAACAGTTCAAGAAAGTAGAAAAATAACATAAAGTCACCAATCTGATGTAAACTATAATAGTGCAAGAAAGTAGAACATTGGCATAAAGTCACCAATTTAATGTAAACTATAACAGTACAAGAAAGTAGAACATTAGCATAAAGTCACCAATATGATGTAAACTATGACAGTGCAAGAAAGTAGAAAATTAGCATAAAGTCACCAATATAATGTTAACTATAACAGTGCAAGAAAGTAGAACATTGGCATAAAGTCACCAATATAATGTAAACTATAACAGTGCAAAAAAGTAGGAAACTAGCATAAAGTTACCAACATGATGTAAACTATCACAGTACAAGAAAGTAGAAAACTAGCATAAAGTCACCAACATTATTTCAACTATAACAGTGCAAGAAAGTAAAAAAATATCATAAGGTGACCAATACGATGTAAACTAAAACAGTGCAAGAACGTAGAAAACTGGCAATATTGTCACCACCATGATGTAAACTATAACAGGGCAAGAAAATAGAAAATTAGCATAAAGTCATCAATCTGATGTACAGTAAACAAGAAAGTAAAACACTAGCATAATGTCACCATAAAAGTATTCGAAAGTAATAATAAACGAGCATAATTGCATAATGATATGCATTATTATCAATAATCTGTGGCACTGCTGTGATACACGAAACAACAATCTGTATTAATGTCATCAATCTGAAAATAGTTAGAAATTTTACATAAATGAAATCAATCTGAGGCACTGCTACGAGCTATAAGGAGCTATAAGTCCCCTAACTATTAGGACAACACAAGCTGACTGGTAGTCTAACGCCATTTTAACACATTACAGGTCATACTTTTTATATAGCATTCAGATTTATTTTGTAAAGGAATACCTCAGATCGCATCTAAATAGAATACCTTTCGTCCACAAGTGACAACCAACGACGTCAGTGGTGAAAGTTAAGTGATCCTGAGACGGCGTCTGGTATACCACCTGGCCGCTGGCCCACGGCAGAATCCAATGCAAACTGAAGTTTGGAGAAGATATGAATGTACAGACTAATGATAAATCGAAACACCGTTGTAATCAGTAAGGAAAATTACAGTATACACAGAAAACGTTTATCCATGACAGTTTGACACCGTTGTTATCAGAATATCTGTAAGGCAAAATTCCAGTATACACAGAAAACCTTTATCCATGACAGTTTGACACCATTGTTATCAGAATATCTGTAGGGCAAAATTCCAGTATACATGTACACAGAAAACCTTTATCCATGACAGTTTGACACCGTTGTTATCAGAATATCTGTAGGGCAAAATTCCAGTATACACAGAAAACCTTTATCCATGCCAGTTTGAAAGCGTTGTTATCAGAACATCTGTAAAGCAAAATTACAGTATACATATACACAGAAAAACCTTTATCCATGACAGTTTGACACTGTTGTTATCAGAATATGTGTATGGCAAAATTACAGTATACATGTACACATAAAACCTTTTATCCATGACAGTTTGACACCGTTGTTATCAGAATATCTGTAAGGCAAAATTCCAGTATACACAGAAAACCTTTATCCATGACAGTTTGAAAGCTTTGTTTTCAGAACATCTGTAAGGCAAAATTACAGTATACATATACACAGAAAAACCTTTATCCATGACAGTTTGATAACGGTTGTTATCAGAACATCTGTAAGGCAAAATTCTAGTATACACAGAAAACCTTTATCCATGACAGTTTGACACCGTTGTTATCAGAATATCTGAAAGGCAAAATTACAGTATACTGACTAGTACACAGAAAACCTTTATCCATGACAGTTTGACACCGTTGTTATTAGAATATTAATAAGGCAAAATTACAGAAAACACAGAAAACCTTCATCCATGACAGTTTGAAAACGTTGTTAACAGAATAACTGTAAGGCAAAATTACAGTATACACAGAAAAACTTTATCCATGACAGTTTGAAAACGTTGTTATCAGAACATATGTAAGGCAAAATTGCAGTATACATGTACACAGAAAACCTTTATCCATGGAAGTTCAGACACCGTCGTTATCAAACTATTTGTATGGCAAAATTACAGTAAACATGTACACAGAAAACCTTTATCCATGGAAGTTCGACACCGTCGTTATCAGAATATCTGTATGGCAAAATTACAGTATACATTGTGCATAAAAAACATTTATCCATGAAAGTTTGAAGTAAATATAAACAGGTTTCTGAAAATATTAACCTTTAAACCGTATCACAGCACCAATTTACAACACTACTTTTATTTCACTATAAAAGAACATAGAAGCAGTAGACTAACAAAACCTTTACTTTACTCAAACGCCCTAAGGTAGGGCTTCATCCATGGATCCCCACTCTGACCCTTGAGCAGAAGTATACGCAGGCAGTTGTAACTTCTCATCTGTTCCCTCTTCCGTCTGCACTGGAGCAACTGTAGACCCTTACCTGTGAACTGCATCATTATATCTTTCTTTTCCCTCTCTTCTTCCGCTTTCAACACTCTCTGTCTCTCTAACTCCTCAGCCCTAGCCCACCTCTCTTCCTCTGCTTTCTGCACCGCCATCCTCGCTTTCTTCTCGCGTTCACGTAGCATCCGCCTTACATTCTGCCTGGCTTCCTTCCTTCGTCTGTCAGTTACACACCTGTAGTCTATAACAACTTCCTCCAGAGGGAACCAGTCTACCTCTTCTTTCTCAGTCAGACGTAGTCTTTCTAACCTTGTTGCCAATTCGTCAATCTCATCCTGAAAAACACTTTTATCATACTTAAAAAACTTTTTATTATTGTTCAAACTTAATCTACTAAACCTCTGAATGACTGTGTTCAAGTCTTCCTGAAAACCGTCGTCAAGTTCTTGTGTGAGTGTTCGTCTGTTGTCAAGGTCACGGTCTGTGTCGACAGCATACTCACCAGATCTGTAGCGGATAAATGCTTCCGGGACAGATTCAGACACTCCTGAAAACAGAAAATATTAAACTGTTATGAGTAAGAGTGACTAACTGACTGAATGAATGAATGAACAAATAAACGAACAAATTTGGGTGTTACGGTGTACCAACACAAAAAAAATTAAATTAGTCAAACGGGGAAGAATCCTCAAGGTACTCTCCATGTTTAAAATGAATAAACCAATAAGAAGAAATAACTTGAATATAATATTTGCAAAACTGCATTTTTAGCTAATGCTACGCAATGTATATTCAAGTGTTCGAGGTACACACCTCCTGAACCAATAAACAGATGTGTGTGATCTTAATGGGTTTGGTAATGTCTTTGGATGACGGTGTTCTCTTTTTAATTGAAAAGAAAAATATTTTACAATTATATTAAGTGATAATTTATGTATTTCCCGACTTTTTTAAATCAAGAAATAAAATAATTGTTTTAAGAAATGCTAGGCTAAATGTACCACCCGCTAGACATATCGTAGCGGTATATATTAGACGGTACAAACAGTGATCAGAATCATAGATCGTTCATGCTTTGTGTTAAATGTTTGCTGCAATTATGGCAACCTTTTACTGCGGATGTGCCTTACTTATTATTGTTTTAAGATAACCATGTTTCTTGAATGCTTGTAACATGTATACGTATATTTGGCAATAAAATAACTAAGAACAAGTGCACAATCATATCATAACGAATTATTCTTAAAACTCCCAATTCTTACACACAAAAGCCAATTTGAACTGAACTGAAAATCACATTTTATTTAGTATGCATTACCTTAAAACAGAACGTGTTTATAAGCTAGAGTTATAATGGGTAATACATTCATAGCGTGAAAGAGTGAATTACAGTGTCATTGTTATAAGCTAGCTAGTTATATAATTTGATGCACTGCACATTTAGCTATAATTAAGGCATTATACAATAAAGCAGATTCATGCTTTCTGGAAAATACATAGTCTCATATTCGTAGAAATGTGGCCAGATATATTATATGCATCTAGTGTAGCAAAGAGAAATAAGATATAAAAAAGTGAAATGAAGGAAAATAGAATAGAAAGTCACCTTCGATCACTGTGGCAGGTGAATGTTTGCCACGGCGATCAGAGAAGAAAATCCTGAATCTACCACAGGCGCTATAGAAAAAAGAGATAAAGAACGTGTAACAGATGTATTTAAGGAAAATATTGACACACATGTTCATATCAAAGACAGTTAACATGAGAGATATTGCGTAGGAAATAACCAAGGTGTGGACGTGGAAGGACAAGCGGACTTTACCATCACTTGATTATCCTCATGGCATCCATATAACGACAAATAAGAATCCTTGATATAAAGAAGTCTTCAAGACCTATTAACTTCACGAAAATCGGGATTCACTAGTGATGGTCAAACAGAGATGGAGTAAAGCACAGCAAATACGTATGACTGTTTTTCTCGATTACAACACTATACGTATGACTGTTATTCCCGATTACAACACAATACGTATGACTGTTTTTCTCGATTACAACACTATACGTATGACTTATTCTCGATTCGACACTATACTTATTACTATTCTTTAACATAATCTCCGGTTAAAGATTCACGTCTTGGGGAATTATAGTCATGCCCTACTGTACACGAATGAGATTATACTATTTATGTTGGGATAATACTCATCCACTCCAATCGAAAGTATGAGAGATTGTAGAACACGTACTCGCACAAAGATTGTGGTAATGGCGAACACCATTTATTTCAAGTATCAGGTGTGCGGGGTTGTTGTTGTTTTTCACAGCTTACATATTTAATATTGTTTTAATAAAAAATTGCTTCGCCTTCATTGCTGAATAAAATTTAATATAGATCTATAAATACTTTTAAATAACGAATAATTGTAGGTTTCAGTGAATTCTAATTTTCAGTGTTCACGAGTCAAATGTGATATTTATTTTATAAATGAAAACCATATATTATAATTTCACTATTTTAAACAGTAAAATTATCAAAAATATTTCACTGAAAAATCTATAGTTCACCAAAAAACATAAAATAAATAAGCACAATTTCAATGGTAAATAACACGTTTTAGTTTTGTTAAGATAAGAACTATCATAGCATTATTCTGTTTTAGGATATATGAAAATCTACTTTTGTACTTACACAAATCCGACAGCAACAAGTATCAACAACGGCACAATCCTGAAATTTACATGTACAATAAAAGTTAAGTTTATTTGAAAATTTAACGGCATGTTTATGCCATCGAGAGATAACAGATGATCAGTTAACCTAACACTCTTTCCTGGAATACTGGAAGGTTAACCAGTTCTCGAGAACACTCATATCTGCAAGAAAATGGTGACTTGCCCACTTGGATCAGTGGTTACAGACGAATGACAATGGGACACAATGTCGTATGTGTCGGGGGTTCGAACTCACGACCCCTGCAATGATAATCAGACGCGCTGACTGAGCTAACCGTACCCGGCTTAAGGTTTAGAACTGTTGACTTGTTCATTAACTGATTCATACAAATATTTGTCCTCCGTGGCCGAGTGGTCTAAGGCACCGTCTCAAGATCACTTAACTCTCACCGCTAAGGTCGTAGGTTCGAGTCCCGCTCGCTCAAAAAACTTTATGTGAGAAAGTTTCCAGTTACTTGCGGAAGAACGGTGGTTCTACTCAGTCTGAGGTCTTCCTCCACCAGTAAAACTGTATATGCCATATATAACCTGAAATGTGTTGCAAATGGCGTTTAACTCCATTCAAGAAAAATATTAAAAAAGATCTGCTATTTTACATCAATTTTATGTAGTTTTACATGACTTAAGTATCATCAAGAATGTGCTATATTGAAATACTTATAGGTATGAGCAAATCTGGTTACACAAACCCAGCGAAAATCTGAGAGAAATGTGTATTACGAAATTTAATTGTTTTAAAAATCAAACCGATGTGATATTTCTGCATACTCATGTGGATGAAAATGTAACTGTATTTTAACTTAAAAATAGTGGAGTGTAGTAGGATTCTGGCAAATGGACAGCATTGTAATGGCAGCTTCACAGATGTGTTCTAACAGATGGGTATTAATCCATGTTAATGTATGCATCAGTATATAACATGCTCCAGATAATCATTTCTTCTAATAAGTATTTTACTTCTTTAATAACTATACATTGCTTATGTTAAAAATGTTAAATGTAAAAAATGATCTTTTGGGAAAGAAAATAATTTGATAGGTTTAAACTGACTCTAATACAGAAACCGGCTTAAAATGCTCAGTTTAGACTATGGTATGCTAAACAGAATGCCTACTTGTATAAACTTAAACATTAAACTTTAATGTATGTCAAAGTCGTCGGCCAAACACAGTACAACACAATCTCTCACACTGAGAAAACTACTCCGATGCAAGAGAAGAAATAAATAACAGGAACAGTAGATATTGTTTTAAGCATACTCTTGAAACACTCAGCTGACAAATCTTCACAAATTGTTCAGCTCCCGAGTGATTTAGTTACTCAGTTTGAACGCTTAAGTTTAATACTTATGTACATCAGTAAATTACAGAGTAGCTTCAAATATACCTGAATTAATTACTAATTTATCATGAGACACTGCCATTATGACATGAACCGAATGTGAACATCAGTAAAGTTATATTTCCCATTAGTAACACAAAACACTGACACCTAAAATTTACTGGTAAGCAGTTGCTTTAGAGGTAAATAGACTGATCCGTTTTTTAATCTGTTAAATACTCTTATAAATATCCTTAATAATAGTGATAAAAATAAACATATTGGTAAAGGCGTATATGACAATATTTAAAAAGAAAATTAATTTAAATCTTGAATTTTCTCATCGTTGCTTTTTGTAAATAAATGGATGTCTTAGTTTCGATCCCTCAACACCAGGAGCATGTTCTGGATTCACGGGTATACTTTATTAGTAGTTGATTAAAGTTGTTGTTTATGAAATATTTTACATGTTATAAAAGTTAAACAAATACCCCACCCACGCCGAGTTTATACGAAACTATAAAATACATAATCTAACATAAAAATGGCACAAAACATTTAATTATCATAACCACCAATTCTTGAAATATACATACAAGAGTTGGACAAAGTCCAGATGTGCGACAATCTCCGATAATGCCATGTTTTCACTTTTTTTGAGAGCGTGTTCTCTTTCAGACAGCACAAGCAAGCTACAAAATGTAACTAATAGTAACGGCACCGGAAGTTAACGTTGCCAGCAGAGCACGCGCGACGTTATTATATAAGCGCGTGGAGCATTGGGGCGCCCCACGGGAATGTAAACAATGGTTTATTTGAAAAACAAATAATATTTTAATCACGGTTTTAAAACTGGTCACGATCAATAGCGTATTTTAACTTTCTCTCCCCCAAATAAATAAAAGAAAACAACAAAAACATTTTGAAATCGTTGAGTATTTAAAAAAAAAACGTTTAGATATAGATCTATGTAGGCTACAAATAAATAAGACTGTCAATAGTGTGCTGAAATTCTGTGACTTTTATACATTTAAATGCAATCCACTACGTCGTCAGCTGGGAGCCATTCGAAAATAATTACACGTTTCATCTTTGTAATGTTGTAATCTTGGGACAAATTGGAACTCGGGGTGTTATATCACTGGACAAACACTTCCCATATACTGGCTTATCTTCTTAAACATTAAGAATTGTATTTTAAATCTTAACTGAATATTTAGCAACTTCCACTATTAACAAAATTTAATGCTGAAAGTGTTATTACATTATTTTTCATTAGTTGTTCCAAGTTGTGGCACTACATTTTTGCATTGACATTGCCTATTGAACAAGAGGCCCAAGAGGGCCCGATAACGCTCTATTGGTTTATCATAGTGCTTTTTGAAAATACTAACCTTTGTATATTTTTTTCGGGGTGGGTATTGAGGGGAGTCTTTGTAAAGTTACTTACTATAAAATGCTTTAAATGTCCATACTACTCATCTGTTACACAAAACCTTACAGGACCACCACTATATATCCCACCCCCGTGATTTGTACACATTTCAATGGCCCACTAATAGGGATTTGTTATGAGCAGACAATACTGTAGATAATTTTCCCACCATAATAGTCCTATATCACAGTCCCTTGATTTGCAGAATTTTCAACCCCTTGCTGAAGTGAGGATAATTTGATATCACATATGAGCAAGTTTGACAGAAAGGTTATTGAGAGGAAGAGTTTGGGAACCATTTTGGACCCTTTTGGAAATTCCAACTTTCTTATTGAACCAAATATAATTTTCTAAGACAAGACAGTGCTTTCATAAGCTGCAATAACTCTGGTACATCTAAATATATATACTGGTAATAACCAACTATAATGCCTCGGTATGAAGTTCGGAGACGTATAATAATAGTAAAAAAAAAATAATATTTTTAAAAAACTAGTTAACAATGAGTGGTACGTTCAATATAATTATTTAGCTCTTCTATGATGACGTGTCTTTTCTCATATTTTCCCGATGAAAGTAGCATAGATCTGCATTGATAATATTTGTTATTGATCTCGGCCTTCAATTAGCGTCAATAACTCTCTGATACAAGTCTAGTTATACACCCGTAATAACTAATTATAATGTCTCACGGGTATGTTTAATAACATTTGACACGGTGTTAAATTCCGAGACGTTAAATAATAATTATTCCAATCTCATTATTATATATGTATTTAAAGCATTTTCATTGGACGACGTCAATTTTTTAAAGACTTTTATTTTTCGATAAAACCCTAGAACCGGACTACTTTCTCGAGTAAATAAATTTTGATGGTCGGTTTAACAATACACGAACTTAAATGACGTTCACTACGGTTCCACGCTTATTTTATATAATAATGTCCGTCTGAACAACATTGGGTGACAAGCTACGACTGTTTGGGTATTTATTGCTAAGTTTTAAACTAATTGATATCGTATGTATCGGCCACACAACGTTTAATGATTCCAACACTTATTGACAGTATATTAAATTGTGGTTGAAATGGGAATTGTCAAAAGCTAACAGTAAAACAAGTTTCTTATATTGTGGATGTCTAATAATGATTTTAAATAATGAATAACGTATGTATCATTCAATTTCTAACCATAGAACCGTGCTTGAAGCATTGCATTACTCAACCCACATATCCCTGACGAAGCTAAAGCAATATTTTTTTCAGTTGCTTAGGATTGATACCTATTTAGAGCTAATAAGTGTATCGTTGACCATAATTCATTAGTACTTATACGGGATTATTTTCAATAGTCACGTATGCATCAAGGATTTGACATCGGCTTAACGTTGTACGTAAGTTAATATAGTAAAAACATTATCATTGTGTACTATTGGCGCATGTAGTTATCTTTTGAAAATTAAGTTTTGCTCTTTTACTATACGTTCAACGGTTATGATAGACGATTACCAGAGATTTATGAACACACGCTTTCGGCATGGAAGTATATAAACCTGACATAGATATTATCATTAACTGATGAGCTCCTTAAAGTGTTTTAGGATATATTGGCAGGAGGTAGGAATGGGTGACCGTACTGGACAACATTATGTCGATATCATAGTACACTTACAAAAGATCACTTATGAAAAAGGTAGCAGACGATTAAAAAAAATATGAAAATAACGGATATTCCAAAGTCGAAGCAATGGGGAGAAAGACAATGTCATGTGTGTGGCTGCATTATTTGCCAAAGGAAGTGTACAGGAAGCGTTTAATTTAAACACTATTTTGTTCACAGTAAACATGGTAGTCATACATTCAATTACAAGTGAAAAAGATCCATAAGAAAGCTATACTAAAGCTATTATTCAATTGCATAGTCGCTTATTTCAAGAGAACATTAGTGGGCGCAGTTGTTTCATATTCTCAAATGACGATATAACGAAAGCATTAAGTAAAGTGAAGAAATCAAAAGCCGCCGGGGATGACAAAGTGTGTTATGAACATTTGATAATGGCGTGGTAAGACAACTATTGGTGAAATTATATAATGCTATGTTAAAGTTCTCATATACACCCAAACATATGAAGAGAGGTATTATAATTACTCTTTATAAAGGTGGCAAGAAGTCACGTGATGACCCGAACAGTTATAGGGCTATCACATTATCATCTGTTTTTGTTAGATTATATGAACTTATGTTATTAGATAGGTTAAAGGGTAATGCGAATATAGAAATAGATAGACAGCAGGGTGGTTTCCAAGAAAAGTTGTCTTGTGGAATGACATCATTTTCACTAAGAGAGTGTATTCTCTTTGTTAAAGAATGTGATTCTAAAGTATATATTTGCTTCTTAGATGCGAAACAGGCCTTCGATAGAATATGGCAAGATGGGTTATTTTTTAAATTAAATGAACTAAAAATAGATAAAAGTATATACAAGGCTTTCTTCAGTCTTTACAATGACGTAGAGAGTCGCGTTAAATTTCGTGAACACTTTTCTGACTGGTTCCCTGTTGAACAGGGTACCAGACAAGGTGGGGTCAGCAGCCCGACACTGTACTTAATTTTTATCAATGGTTTAATAAAAGAACTACGCGACTCTGGTCTAGGGATATTAGTTCATGATTTAAATTTATCAAGTCCCACTGTCGCAGATGATATGTGTTTGATTTCATTTTCAAAAATGCATTGGACAAAATGATGGATATTTGTTATAGGTACTCATGCCGATGGAGGTTTGAATACAATGCTAATAAATGTGCTGTTATTGTATTTAATGAATCTGATCGTGACTTTAAATTATGTAACCGTGTTTGGAAATTAGGATCTGAGCATGTTAAAGAAACAGATACGTATGTCCATCTGGGTATTGTTTGTGAAAAAAATATGAGTAGCCTGCCCAATATCAATGAAGCTAATTCTAAACTGCGTGGAGCGTTCTTTAGCTTAATGAGTAGTGTTATACATGAAAAAGGGTTAAACCCGATTACTTCAATTAAAATATATAAATCAGTTGTGCTTCCTAAAGCGTTATTCTGTTGTGAATTTTGGTCCGATCTTTCTAATGCACAAATTATAAGACTGGAACGTTCTCATAGATTTTGTATAAGGTATATACAGGGCATTCTCTCAAACACAAGGACGGATGTAGCGTTAAGTCTTATTGGGTCCAATACAATTAAGAGCGAAATTGATTACAGAAAGCTGTCTTTTTTCGGCCAATTGTGTAATTTACCATCTCATTTCTTGGCAAAAGATATATTTTTAAATAGACTTACAACCCGTATAATAAAAGAGGGTTTATTCCTGATATATATAACTTATTAAGACATTACAACTTAGTTCACATTTATGAACGTTTTATCGAATCGGGTGTCTTTCCTTCAAAACATGTTTGGAAATATATCATAAGACAATATGTAAATACACCCGAGCAATTATCATTGAACTTAAGATTGAGCGATGATGAGAATCTCCATCGTTTTAGTTTTTATCACTCATCGCTTGGCATTATCTCGCCGATTTGGTCCCTTAGCAAGGAATATCCTCTTTTACTTGAAAAATGTAGGAGCACTATAAAAATATTAAGTTTTACCTACTCTCATGCTTACCGGTAAGCGTGTCATAAGTGCGGACTTAGTACAAATGATCTATCTCTCAATTTAGTGTTTGACTGTGCGGTTAATGAAACTAACAGACAAATGCTTTGGAATAATATTCATTCAGTATTTGGATTCGAGTGTTTTCTACGATTCATATCTACCGATATGCAATCCCAAATAACTCATCTTTGCTATGGGTTAAACAAAATACTTCAGCTGAAAACTGAGCAAGACTTATGTCTGAAAATAGTCGTAAATTCATTTCACAATATGCTTATGAATTAATCTTCTAACGAGCGGGATATCATCAGTGAATGCATATTAAATGTTATGTAGTCATACTGATGTAACTTTCATTTAATATTTACAGATATTGTTAAAACTCTTTTCAGTTTTTCCCCTGTTTATTCGGTGAAAAGATTGTACAAGAAATAACCATTGTAATATGCCTGTGTTTATTTACTTTGTTTTGTATAATGATTAAACATAGCATTGAGTTGACTCTAAAACTGTGGATGTATGTATTCATGTTTGTGTTCATATTCATGTGTCTGTGAAGGCGTTAGTATATGTGCATGTTTCCTTTTCAGTCTGTATGCGTGTCTGCTTGTACCTCATCACGCTTGATTCATGTATGTCTGTAATTGCGTGTATCTGCGAGTGTTAGTACAGGGGTGTAGCGTTTTGCAATTCAAATGTTAAGTGTCCTGTATGCTTTACTCTATTTAATATTGATAAACTTTTGTATGTTTTTTTGCTACTCATGTTCATGTTTGATATATTCTTTATGTAATAACATATATGTCGCTCTCCGCTAATTGAGGAAATAAATACTATATATAAGTATTGGTTTGTCTAATTTGAATACACACTGTGACAGGAAATGGTACTTTCTCGGAACATAATAAGTATTGCCTTTCCAATTTACCGCGTAGAGCTTCCATCACAGTGTTTCTATTCAAATCGCTGTGACGCTTGAAAGGTGCGCGTCACGTGATAACTGTCAAAAACGATTTGAAAGTAGGATTGTATGTAGAACTAAGCTATTTAAGTGTTAAATGTGCAGTTTTGTGGATATTTTTTACGTTATGGACATATATAAAGTGTTTTTTTCAACAACCGGTAAGAGTTTTTTGCTAATGATATTACATATTTTAATAAATATGAGTGTTTTGGCTTCCGCACTGAAATCGGTACGGAAAATCCACCCATAAAAAAGCGAATGGAGTATGCACGTAGAGGACGATCAAATAAAAAAATATAAAAATCGTTCGAAGACGTGCTTTGATATGCGCTAGTGCGCTTAGTGTGCTAATTTTGGTTACGATCGTGCGCTGTTTGCGCACAGTGCAAATTGTGTGCTTTTCAACGTTAAAGTGCACAGTATAGTTGGTTCCCTCTCTATGGCACATAGTTATTGGTGCGCCGCACCAATAGTTTCGGTGTGCGTATATAAGGAGTGCACACCTTTAGTAGAGGACTCCGATTTTCACTTTCTTAGGTATACTCATTGCCATTTTTTGTTGTTGTTTTATCTATAAATACAGCAGGGTGCATTACTTATTTATTTATTTATTTATTTATTTATTTCAGAAAGTAACTAAGTAACATATTAAAGTGAAGTTATATACTTCACCTTTTTAAGCAGTAATTTTGGTACTTTAATTATTATTAAAGTAACATTAATTTAAGTAATATTCAGACTCAGTCAAAGTTGATAATTTATTGATTTATTGTATGAGACAACTGGACGCAATATAATTTAAAGCTAATATATATCTGTATTGATCATTTCTACTTTGAAATTGTATTAAATGTTACAATTTGTTATTTTACTCATGAAAATAAAAGAGTAAAATTTAGATCATTGTTTTAGTCATAGTTTAACCTGCCTAGTTAGTACCTAATTTTAAGTTCCATACTTTTAAGTTATTTATTCGTGGAGTCAGTTTTATTTACATCCTGTCTGAGTTTTGACCTGATGGCATAGACCGAATCTTGTACAAGACACGTTACACGAGCACGTAACAATATGCAGCCAGTCCGGAACTCGAACCTGGGATCCTTTGCTTACAGGACGAATGCTCTACCGTCTGAGCTAACCGAACCGCTTACATAAATTCCTCTCCTAGTAGGTAACATGCACACTGTGAAACATTTCCTTTGCATCATCCTTTGCTAACATATCTGCTGATTCATTACTTTCTAAGTTTCTATGGCCTGGTATTCAAATACACATATATTGCCTTTATCATGTAATTCCACATCAGTTTAGTCTTGTTCCATTGATCACACCTGGTCTTAGCTACTGAATTTATGTCATTATTAATTGTAGAAACCAGTTCTTTCTCATCCTTATTTTCATGTATATATATTGTGCTGTCATCTGCAAATTCTGTATGATTGCTTTTTAATCCTTCCATTGCAATCTGTGTTACAAAGAAATGGAATTAACACTGATCCTAGACTTTGAGGAATACCTATATGTGATGTATATAACAAATATTTACTCTTGTCTGCAGTTATAAAGTACTTAGTTAACAATGATTGGTACGTTCAATGTAATAATTTAGCGGTTCTGTGATGACGTGTCTGTTCTCTTTCCAGACTGTACGGTTGATCTGTCATCTTCTGCCGATGAAAGTAGCATCTGCATCGATAGTATTTGTTGTTGTTGTTCTCAGCCTTCAGTTATCCCCAATAACTCTCTGGTACAAATCTAGTATTACACTGGTAATAACTAATTATAAGGTATGACCAGGGCAATAGCCACACTGAGGCAAACGGTTAAAGTTATCCCCAAAATATGAGTTACTCTTGAAAAAGTATGACATATTCTTCACATATAATATTTTCAATATCAATATATCATAATACCCAGCAAATACGTGTCTTACTTGTATTACTAAGAGCTGATATGTACTTTTATGTCAGTTCTAAAAGCTACCAATGTGTATCAAGATTATAGTGTAAAAATTGGTATTTTTGTTCTTGTTGTTAATCCTTTGTGTCATTATACAGCTGACTATGGTATCTGTGTTTATTCCTCTGTACGATTTACACGATATGAATACTTACTAACACTTAATGTTAGTCACCGAATGAAGTTAGTTTAAATTTGAGCTGGATTATATGAAACGTTTTGTTTATTTAATGAAAGAAACACTTTGATAATTGATGATTCAGTGGTGGCTATTCCTCAATATTTGCTGTAAGGACGTCCATGTTAATTTGCTCTTTGTCTCTGTTGTAGCAATGTAAAAGTCTCTCTACTTCTATCTCCATTTCATCTCTTTCTTGTTTGTAGCATTCACAATAAATACAATTGTTTAATTGTTTCAAGGAAGCCACATCTTGGAAAGTCTTCTATCCAACTGGCCCTATAGAAGTTAAGAAGATATTTTCTGGAGAGGAGTTGGTTCGTTTCAACTTCTATATTCCTGTCTGAAAGGTTTAACAAATTTCGTTCTCTAAGTTTAGTGAATACCTCCACGAACTTTTCCTTAAACTTGCTATTATCATAACTTCGCTGCAACTTTTCATTAACTGAGTTATATTCTGAGCTCCAAAATACACTCTCTCTAGTCCATTTCCTTGAGGTCTCTGAGTATCTTTGTTCTATCATTTCTTTTACAGCCTTCTTTGCTAACATGACTGCTACTTCATTTCCTACCAAGTTTCTGTGTCTTGGTATCCACTATACATATATAACATTCCTTTTATCCATTAGTTCGAATAGAATAGTCCGGGTATCTATGACTGCTGATATGTTACTTGGAATTTCTGTAGAAAAACGGCATTGATTGCTGCTTGACAATCTACAAACATATATATATATTTTATTTACCATTCTCGTTTCTTTTGCAAATTTGAAGCCTAATCTGATTCCATATAACTATCCAACAAAGTTGTTGCTATAAAGATGTACTGGTTCCTTCAGATATATTACTGTTGAATTTAACCCTTGTGGATAGATACATGCTCCTGTCCCTGTGGGTCCTGGTTTCCTAAGGATAAACCATCTGTAAACATGCAAATGTCTGTTAACTTATTTAGAACCATTTCTATGTTTTCAACTTGAACGTCTTTGGTATTTTTGTGCTGTTCTGTACTATTTCTATAGGTTACTTTTCTATTTAGTTGTAAACCTCCTTCCCTCGTATACATAAAATCGTTTTCATTGTTTTCTAATTCAATTTCATTTTAAGCTCCTGGAAGTTCTTATAAGTGTCTTAAAAAGGCAATTCTTTGTATTTTTTTGCCGAGTTTAACCAGCCATTAAACGACAGTTTCAGTGGGTTATTTGAAGCCTAACTGTATATTCGTACTAATTCCTCTGATTGTCTGCCTTTTATGTGGAACTCTATGGGCATACGTGTGTTAACACTTCTAGCTTATTAACAACTGTTGTAGACCCACATCCAGTTGCCGACACAAGGACTTCTCTTTGAACTTTTCCAAATTCGTTACATGCATATGTTGATGTAATTGTATAAAATGCGCTTTAAAGTGTGTAATAGATTTGAACAGCTTAAAATGTCTCTGAAATATCAAAAAAAAGAAGGAAATTTATGCATGTCAGGAGCTAAATATTTTTTTCGTGGGAACATGCCCCCGGACACTCCTGGCAAAGTTGGGATTGTGCCTTCGTTAAGTCAAACTTTGGCTGCGGCCCTGATGACGGGTATCTTTAATGATATTTAACACGGTTCGAAGATTTATAATAATAGTAAACAAAATGTAGAATAGAATGTGTTAACAATGATTGGTGCGTTCAATGTAATTATTTAGCCTTTATGTGATGGCGTGTCTGTTCTATTTCCATCTATAGGATATCGTGAACTACAACATAAGCATAATAGTTAAAGAAAATACCCCACCCACGCCGAGTTTATACGAAACTATAAAATTACTTAACCTAACATGAAAAATGACACAAAACATTAAATTATTATGACCATTAATTCATTAAAGTATACATACAAGAGTTGGACAAAGTCCAGATGTGCGACGATCTCCGATAATGCCATGTTTTCACTTTTTTTTCAGAGCGTATTTTCTTTCAGACAGCACAATCAAGCTACTAAATGTAACTAATAGTAACGGCACCGGAAGTTGACGTTGTCATCCCAGCACGCGCGACGTTGTTATGTTAGCGCGTGAAGCATTGGGGCGTCCAACGGGAATGTAAACAATGGTTTATTCGAAAATCAAATAACATTTTAATCACTGTTTTACAAACTAAACACTATTTTAACATTATTTTCAATCCCCTCCCCTCAACAAATAAAACAAAACAACAACTGTACATAACATAACATTTGAAATTGTTTTACATATAGCTCTATGTACAAATAAGACACTGTCAATGGGAATTAAATAGTGTGCAAAGATATTCTGTGGCTTTGATACATATTTAAGCTACGAAAATACAAGATACAAGAAACATTTACATGTCATCCACTAATGTCATCAAACATTTACATGTAATCCACTATTGTCATCAAACATTTACATGCCATCCACTAATGTCATCAAACATTTACATGTAATCCACTAATGTCATCAATTGGGAACCATCCGAAAACATTTGTTTTATCTTTGCAACATTATAGTCTTGGGACAAATTCAAAACTTGGAGTAAATTTAACCTGAGAGTTAATGTAAACATTGTGAATAAATAATGGTACAGGTCAGGGGCGGATCCAAGATTTCAGTGTACGGGGGTGTATTTTAGGGCGCCAAACACAAAATTTGAACTGACATACATGTTTTTCAGTAGAAATAAAGTGAATTTTAATAAAACATGGGAGTTTAGTGGAGGGGAGGCATGCGCCGTTTTTATAACGTTATCACAGCCAAACATGTCTGAATGCAATGGCCACCTTAAATTAACTGTATTTCGAATTCAGTTTTAAACATGCATATTATCAGAGACATATATGCACATGTAATTAAGTAACTGATATTATGTAGAGCGTGTACATACATGTAAAACACTAAATAAATTAGTAAAAACGTATTATATTATATACAATAAGTAAATCACGCTTATCAAATATCATAGAGGCCGCATGATATTGTTTATGCAAAGCATACATAAATCATTTGTAAATAATACAGATTATCCCAAGGTTCATTGCTAGTATCACTAATGAGAATCAATATCAATATTAATATGCAATGTAAATGTAAATGTAAAACATTGTAAATAAATAATGGTACACGTGGTAAACGTTAAACGTGTATAAATTATCATCTTTTATCCAGATAAAAAAAAAACATGAACAATATGCTTGTAAATAATGCAGAATCATTATTATCATTAATAATAATGATAAATATTGCGTTTCTCAGCGTATTGTATCGATGCGTAACACGGAGTACACTACTTAATACATACATCAATGTAAATAGACTTGAATGTATGATATGTGTATAAACAACCCTGGCTCGATGGCTGTACTAGAGCACTCAGTGTAGTAACGCATTCCAAGGTTTGAAAAGTTGTTATTTTCTATATTCATCTGAAATCAACAGCATTATGAATTCGAAAAAAAAACAAAAAAAAAACTTCTATTGCCCGGGGTCAAAATTGAAAGGTGATGATTAACATTTCAAACTTGATACCCGCAAGTAAGGCTTGGCTTAACATCGTACGTTGCATCCTTCGGTTTTAAAAACGAATCACCCCAGTGAACGTATTTGTGATGTTCATGATTAGTCACTTTAATTGCCTCCTATATATTTTACGTGTATTTTCCCTGCTTATTTAAGTATATGTTTAATTAAACTGACCAAGTTGTATACACTCATGTCTTCCGAGTACCCTTAACTAAGTGAAACGAATATTTTGTCAATATTCAAATAACTGTGTCGGTAATATAACGCCAAAGTAAAATAAAAGACAGGATATATGTTTTACTTTGTATGTTGCTCCTTTGGTAATGAGTAACCCGATACGGGACTTACTGTGTCACTTTATGAGGCTATATAAAAAGCTCAAGTCGAGAGAGCGATTTATTACTTTAGCTTTATTAATACCGAGCCATTAAAAAAACAACAAAAAACACTATGGGAGACAGGAATAAGGAACAATTAAAAGGTCAGACTTTACTATTTCCTTATCTGTTATTCTGTATTTGAACCTATTTTTTTCGGAATATGTTGTTATTTTTTTATTAACATTACTTAATGAGACACGTATAAGTATACATGTTTAAAGTTTAAACATAATATATGAATACATATACATCTATTACATTATGCTGAGGGTGACAGTAATATTGTTAACCAAGAGTAGTACTGTTTGTCGAGACGAACATTTGAGGTTGACAGTAATGACGTTAACCTAGGGTATTACTGTTTACCGAGACGAATATTTGAGGGTGACAGTAATAATGTTAACCTGAGGTATTACTGTTTACCGAGACGAAAATTTGAGGGTGACAGTAATGTTGTTAACCTGGAGTATTACTGTTAACCGAGACGAATATTTGAGATAGACAGTAATGTTGTAACCCTTGGGTATTACTGTTTACCGATACGAATATTTGAGGGTGACAGTAATGTTGTTAACCTGGGGCATTACTGTCTACCGAGACGAATATTTGAGGGTGACAGTAATATTGTTAACCTGGGGCATTACTGTTTACCGAGACAAATATTTGAGGTGGACAGTAATGTTATTAACCTGGGGTATTACTGTTTACCGAGACGAATATTTTAGGATGACGGTAATGTTGTTTACCTAGGGTATTACTGTTTCCCGAGACGAACATTTGAGGTTGACAGTAATGTTGTTAACCTGGGGTATTACTGTTTCCCAAGACGACTATTTGAGGGTGACGGTAATGTTGTTAACCTGGGGTATTACTGTTTCCCGAGACGAATATTTGAGGATGACAGTAATGTTGTTAACCTGGGGTATTATTGTTTACCAAGACGAATTTTTGAGAGTGACAGTAATTTTGTTAACCAGGGTATTACTGTTTACCAAGACGAACATTTGAGATTGACGGTAATGTTGTTAACCTAGGGTTTTACTGTTTACCGATACGAATATTTGAGAATGACGGTAATGTTGTTAACCTGGGGTATTACTGTTTACCGAGAAGAATATTTGAGATTGACGGTTATGTTGTTAACCATGGGTATTACTGTTTACCGAGACGAATATTTGAGATTGACGGTAATGTTAACCTGGGGTATTACTGTTTACCGAGACGAATATTTGAGATTGACGGTAATGTTATTAACCATGGGTATTACTGTTTACCGATACGAATATTTGAGGATGAATGACGGTAATGTTATTAACCTGGGGTATTACTGTTTACCGAGACGAATATTTGAGGATGAATGACGCTAATGTTATTAACCTGGGGTATTACTGTTTACCGAGACGAATATTTGAGGATGACTGTAATGTTATTAACCTGGGGTATTACTGTAAACCGAGACGAATATTTGAGAATGACGGTAATGTTATTAACCAGGGGTATTACTGTTTACCGAGACGAATATTTGAGATTGACGGTAATGTTAACTTAGTGTATTACTGTTTACCGAGACGAATATTTGAGAATGACGGTAATGTTATTAACCTGGGGTATTACTGTTTACCGAGACGAATATTTGAGGATGACTGTAATGTTATTAACCTGGGGTATTACTGTTAACCGAGACGAATATTTGAGAATGACGGTAATGTTATTAACCTGGGGTATTACTGTTAACCGAGACGAATATTTGAGAATGACGGTAATGTTATTAACCAGGGGTATTACTGTTTACCGAGACGAATATTTGAGATTGACGGTAATGTTAACCTAGTGTATTACTGTTTACCGAGACGAATATTTGAGAATGACGGTAATGCTATTAACCATGGGTATTACTGTTTACCGAGACGAATATTTGAGATTGACAGTAATGTTAACCTAGGGTATTATTGTTTACCGAGACGAATATTTGAGATTGACGGTAATGTTATTAACCTAGTGTATTACTGTTTACCGAGACGAATATTTGAGATTGACGGTTATGTTGTTAACCTGGGGTATTACTGTTTACCGAGACGAATACTTGAGATTGAAGGTAATGTTGTTAACCTAGTGTATTACTGTTTACCGAGACGAATATTTGAGAATGACGGTAATGTTATTAACCATGGGTATTACTGTTTACCGAGACGAATATTTGAGATTGACGGTAATGTTAACCTAGGGTATTACTGTTTACCGAGATGAATATTTGAGATTGACGGTAATGTTATTAACCATGGGTATTACTGTTTACCGATACGAATATTTGAGGATGAATGACGGTAATGTTATTAACCTGGGGTATTACTGTTTACCGAGACGAATATTTGAGGATGAATGACGGTAATGTTATTAACCTGGGGTATTACTGTTTACCGAGACGAATATTTGAGGATGACTGTAATGTTATTAACCTGGGGTATTACTGTTAACCGAGACGAATATTTAAGTTGACGGTAATGTTATTAACCAGGGGTATTACTGTTTACCGATACGAATATTTGAGATTGACGGTAATGTTAACCATGGGTATTACTGTTTACCGAGACGAATATTTGAGATTGACGGTAATGTTATTAACCATGGGTATTACTGTTAACCGAGACGAATATTTGAGGATGAATGACGGTAATGTTATTAACCTGGGGTATAACTGTTTACCGAGATGAATATTTGAGGATGAATGACGGTAGTGTTATTAACCTGGGGTATAACTGTTTACCGAGACGAATATTTGAGGGTGACAATAATGTTGTTAACCTGGGGTATTACTGTTTACCGAGACGAATATTTGAGGTTGACAGTAATATTGTTAACCTGGGGTATTACTTTTTTCCGAGACGAATATTTGAGGATGACAGTAATGTTGTTAACCTGGGGTATTACTGTTTACCGAGACGAATATTTGAGGATGACAGTAATGTTGTTAACCAGGGGCATTACCGTTTACCGAGACGAATATTTGAAGGTGACAGTTATGTTGTTAACCTGGGGTATTACTGTTTACCGAGACGAATATTTGAGAATGACGGTAATGTTATTAACCATGGGTATTACTGTTTACCGAGAGGAATATTTGAGATTGACGGTTATGTTGTTAACCTAGTGTATTACTGTTTACCGAGACGAATATTTGAGAATGACGGTAATGCTATTAACCAGGGGTATTACTGTTTACCGAGACGAATATTTGAGATTGACAGTAATGTTTACCTAGGGTATTATTGTTTACCGAGACGAATATTTGAGATTGACGGTAATGTTATTAACCTAGTGTATTACTGTTTACCGAGACGAATATTTGAGATTGACGGTTATGTTGTTAACCTAGTGTATTACTGTTTACCGAGACGAATACTTGAGATTGAAGGTAATGTTGTTAACCTAGTGTATTACTGTTTACCGAGACGAATATTTGAGAATGACGGTAATGTTATTAACCATGGGTATTACTGTTTACCGAGACGAATATTTGAGATTGACGGTAATGTTATTAACCATGGGTATTACTGTTTACCGAGACGAATATTTGAGATTGACGGTAATGTTATTAACCATGGGTATTACTGTTTACCGATACGAATATTTGAGGATGAATGACGGTAATGTTATTAACCTGGGGTATTACTGTTTACCGAGACGAATATTTGAGGATGAATGACGGTAATGTTATTAACCTGGGGTATTACTGTTTACCGAGACGAATATTTGAGGATGACTGTAATGTTATTAACCTGGGATATTACTGTTAACCGAGACGAATATTTGAGAATGACGGTAATGTTATTAACCAGGGGTATTACTGTTTACCGATACGAATATTTGAGATTGACGGTAATGTTAACCATGGGTATTACTGTTTACCGAGACGAATATTTGAGATTGACGGTAATGTTATTAACCTGGGGTATAACTGTTTACCGAGACGAATATTTGAGGATGAATGACGGTAATGTTATTAACCTGGGGTATAACTGTTTACCGAGATTAATATTTGAGGATGAATGACGGTAGTGTTATTAACCTGGGGTATAACTGTTTACCGAGACGAATATTTGAGGGTGACAATAACGTTGTTAACCTGGGGTATTACTGTTTACCGAGACGAATATTTGAGGTTGACAGTAATATTGTTAACCTGGGGTATTACTGTTTACCGAGACGAATATTTGAGGATGACAGTAATGTTGTTAACCTGGGGTATTACTGTATACCGAGACGAATATTTGAGGATGACAGTAATGTTGTTAACCAGGGGCATTACCGTTTACCGAGACGAATATTTGAAGGTGACAGTAATGTTGTTAACCTGGGGTATTACTGTTTACCGAGACGAATATTTGAGGGTGACAATAATGTTGTTAACCAGGGGTATTACTGTTTACCGAGACGAATATTTGAGGATGACAGTAATGTTGTTATCCAGGGGCATAACCGTTTACCGAGACGACTATTTGAGGATGACGGTTATGTTTTTAGCGTAGGGTATTACCGTTTACCGAGAAGAATATTTGAGGGTGACAGTAATGTTGTTAACCTGGGGTAGTACCGTTTACCGAGACGAATATTTGAGGATGACAATTATGTTGTAAACCAGGGGCATTACCGTTTACCGAGACGAATATTTGAGGGTGACAATAATGTTGTTAACCTGGGGTATTACCGTTTCCCGAGACGAATATTTGAGGATGACAGTTATGTTGTTAACCTAGGTTATTACCGTTTACCGAGACGAATATTTGAGGGTGACAGTTATGGTGTTAACCTGGGGTATTACTGTTTACCGAGACGAATATTTGAGGATGACGGTAATGCTATCAACCTGGGGTATTTCTATTTATCGAGATGAATATTTTAGGGTGACAGTTATGTTGTTAACCTGGGGTATTACTGTTTACCGAATCGAATATTTTAGGGTGACAGTAATATTGTTAACCTGGAGTATTGCTGTTTGACATATTTGTGTGGGCGTCTGCCAATAAGGACCACTACTGATATTTCTCCCTTTACACCAGGTTTTGCTATTTTGTAGAATCCCCGTCAACACCACGGTACCGAATGCCTGTCTAGTATCAGATGTCGTAACTGAGACTCTGCCATATTTCTCTATGTTTTTGGAACCTTGATTCCTAGTGTGTTTGTGATGTGCATTTTGTCGAGCGTGGGATCGAGCCCACAATTCCTGGTGTAAGCGACTGACACTCCATTGCACTACCATCCCGCTTAATTTTATAGTATTGTAATCTCTTTATCATTTACTTTTAGCACTGAAGAATGCTTTCCATGATGTGGACATAAACGGCACTGGAAAAATAGAGACAAGCGATCTGCGAGCGGTCCTACAGATAATTGGACAAATTCATAGCCAACATGACATCAAGGAATGTGAAAAGAAGTGTAGTATGTATAAAATAGTAGATTCTTTACAACAAACAGTATCACATTACAACGTCCACTACCACTACCGCTGTCATTCCAACGTCCACTACCACTCTCACTGGCATTACAACGTCCACTACCACTACCGCTGTCATTCCAACGTCCACTACCACTTCCAATGTCATTACAACGTCCACTACCACTCTCACTGTCATTCCAACGTCCACTACCACTTCCAATGTCATTACAACGTCCACTACCACTACCGCTGTCATTCCAACGTCCACTACCACTTCCAATGTCATTACTACGTCCACTACCACTCTCGCTGTCATTCCAACGTCCACTACCACTTCCAATGTCATTACAACGTCCACTACCACTACCGCTGTCATTCCAACGTCCACTACCACTTCCAATGTCATTACAACGTCCACTACCACTACCACTGTCATTCCAACGTCCACTACCACTTCCAATGTCATTACAACGTCCACTACCACTTCCAATGTCATTACAACGTCCACTACCGCTGTCATTCCAACGTCCACTACCACTTCCAATGTCATTACAACGTCCACTACCACTACCGCTGTCATTCCAACGTCCACTACCACTTCCAATGTCATTACAACGTCCACTACCACAACCACTGTCATTCCAACGTCCACTACCACTTCCAATGTCATTACAACGTCCACTACCACTTCCAATGTCATTCCAACGTCCACTACCACTTCCAATGTCATTACAACGTCCACTACCACTACGGCTGTCATTCCAACGCTCACTACCACTTCCAATGTCATTACAACGTCCACTACCACTACCGCTGTCATTCCAACGTCCACTACCACTTCCAATGTCATTACAACGTCCACTGCCACTACCGCTGTCATTCCAACGTCCACTACCACTTCCAATGTCATTACAACGTCCACTACCACTACCGCTGTCATTCCAACGTCCACTACCACTTCCAATGTCATTACAACGTCCACTACCACTTCCAATGTCATTCCAACGTCCACTACCACTTCCAATGTCATTACAACGTCCAGTACCACTACCGCTGTCATTCCAACGTCCACTACCACTTCCAATGTCATTACAACGTCCACTACCACTTCCAATGTCATTACAACGTCCACTACCACTACCGCTGTCATTCCAACGCTCACTACCACTTCCAATGTCATTACAACGTCCACTACCACTTCCAATGTCATTACAACGTCCACTACCACTTCCAATGTCATTCCAACGTCCACTACCACTACCTATGTCATTACAACGTCCACTACCACTTCCAATGTCATTCCAACATCCACTATCACTCTCACTGTCATTACAACGTCCACGTCCACTACCACTGTCATTACAACGTCCACTACCACTTCCAATGTCATTCCAACGTCCACTACCACTCTCACTGTCATTACAACGTCAACGTCCACTACCACTGTCATTACAACGTCCACTGCAACTACCTATGTCATTACAACGTCCACTCTTACTACATATGCCATTACATCCTCCACTACCACTGTCATTGCAACTTCCACTACCACTGGCACTGTCATTACAACGTCCACTACCACTACCACTGTCATTACAGCGTCCACTACTACTATCTATGCCATTACAACGTCCATTACCACTTCCAATGTCATTCCAACGTCCACTACCACTCTCACTGTCATTACAACATACACTGCCACTACCACTGTCATTACAACGTCCACTACCACTACCAATGTCATTACAACGTCCACTACCATTACCTATGTCATGACAACGTCCACTACCACTGCCATTCCAACATCCACTATCACTTCAACTGCCACTATCATTTCCACTGTTATTCCAACGTCCACTACCACTGCCACTGCTATTTGATCGTACACTGCAACTACCACTGTCATTCTAACGTCCACTATCCCTTTCATTGCCACTACCACTTCCACTGTCATTACCACTTTTTCTATAGCTGTCGCTTCCACTACTTCTTCTAATATCATTCCAACGTCGTCAACTATCACTTCCACTGCCACTGCCATTTTCACTGGCATTTCACTTCTACTACAAGTATCACTTCCAGTATTATTTTCACTGTCGCTCCCACGTCTACTACAACTATCACTTCCCCTGTCATTCCCACTTCTACTACAACTATCACTTACATTGTGATTCCCAATTCTTCCAAAACTATCTCTTTCTCTATCACTTACACTGCCATTGTCATTTCTCCTGCAACTATCATTTCCACTATCATTTCCATTGACATTGTCACTGTCATTCTCACTACTACTACAACGATCATTTCCAGTGTCATTCACACTTCTTCTATAACTATCACTCCCACCGTCACGTCCACTGTCGTTAGCACTTTTACTACACCTATCACTACCACTATCACTTTTACTACATATATCACTTAACTGCCATTCCCGCTTCTTCTACAACTATCACTTCCACTACCACTTCTATAGTCATTGCCACTGTCATTGCCACTTCTTTTGCAACTATAATTTCCATTTTCATGTCCACTGTCATTGCCACTGTCATTGTCACTTCAACTATCATGTCCCCTGTCATTCAACTTCTACCATAACTATCACTCCCAGTATCACTTAAACTGTCACTGCTACTGCCATTCCCACTTCTACTACAACTATCACTACCACTTCCAATTTCTACTACAACTATCACTTCTACTACATGTATCACTTACACTGTCATTCCCACTTCTTCTTCTTCACTTCCATCATCACTTCTACTGTAATTCCAATTTCTACTACAACTATCACTTTCACTACCATTTCCACTTTCATTGCTTCTTCTTCTGCAACTGCCATTTCCATTTGCATGTCCACTGTCATTGTCACTGCCATTTCTACTACAACTATCACTTCCACTGTCATTCCCACTTTTACAACTATCACTTTCACTACCACAATTACTTATTCCGTGGTTTCACGTTTCATTTCTCTTTGTCATGCTGTTACCCCTTGGTTTTACACTTTTGGCGTTTTTGTTTTATGTCGATTGTGTTAGTTGTTCTGTTGTTTCAGTCTTCCACCGTTATTGTTTATGTCAATTAATCACCCTTCCACCGTTATTGTTTATGTCAATTAATGACGCTTCCACCGTTATTGTTTATGTCAATTAATCACCCTTCCATCGTTATTGTTTATGTCAATTAATGACGCTTCCACCGTTATTGTTTATGTCAATTAATCACCCTTCCACCGTTATTGTTTATGTCGATTGTGTTAGTTGTTCTGTTGTTTCAGTCTTCCACCGTTATTGTTTATGTCAATTAATCACCCTTCCACCGTTATTGTTTATGTCAATTAATCACGCTTCCACCGTTATTGTTTATGTCAATTAATCACCCTTCCACCGTTATTGTTTATGTCAATTAATCACCCTTCCACCGTTATTGTTTATGTCAATTAATGACGCTTCCACCGTTATTGTTTATGTCAATTAATCACCCTTCCATCGTTATTGTTTATGTCAATTAATCACCCTTCCACCGTCATTGTTTATGTCAATTAATCACCCTTCCACCGTTATTGTTTATGTCAATTAATCACGCTTCCACCGTTATTGTTTATGTCAATTAATCACCCTTCCACCGTTATTGTTTATGTCAATTAATCACCCTTCCACCGTTATTGTTTATGTCAATTAATCACGCTTCCACCGTTATTGTTTATGTCAATTAATCACCCTTCCACCGTTATTGTTTATGTCAATTAATGACGCTTCCACCGTTATTGTTTATGTCAATTAATCACCCTTCCATCGTTATTGTTTATGTCAATTAATGACGCTTCCACCGTTATTGTTTATGTCAATTAATCACCCTTCCACCGTTATTGTTTATGTCAATTAATCACCATTCCACCATTATTATTTATGTCAATTAATGACGCTTCCACTGTTATTGTTTATGTCAATTAATCACCCTTCCATCGTTATTGTTTATGTCAATTAATGACGCTTCCACCGTTATTGTTTATGTCGATTCCATCATTTACTCTGTGGTTTTACACTTCCGCCGTCGATGTTTTGTGTCAAGCTTCCACCATTATTATTCATGTCGATGTCATGTATTTCACCTTGTCCCTGCCTCTCGGTTTGGAGAATCACACAGTTTATATAATTACAGATTCAGAATATTTCACAGAGGAAGAGTTATGTAAGTTTGTTGAAGCTAATGTAGAAACCAAATCATCAAATGAAATAGAGAAAGAGTTAATGGAAGCGTTTGATAAATTTGATGTCAGGAAAGACGGGAAGATCAGTCGCGAGGAGTTCCGGAAGGCAATGACGTATTCGGCTGGAGGAGAACCGCTGACGGATGAGGAAGTTGACACATTATTGGATAACCTCAAAAGCATTGACCGAGATGGGAATTTTATTATTGAGGGTACGTTAATATTTTTTCTAATACTATTTTCCTTTCAAACTAATTTAACCATGAATGACTTTGCTTCAGGCAGTTTAAGTATTGTTCTCTTACAGTATCATATTGTTAATTGTTATGTTAACACAAATGTTTGGTACATTGTATTATCTGTTTAGCAACGTCTGTGTTGGGTATTACCTACACACCAACGTATATGTTGGGTATTACCTACACACCAACGTATATGTTGGGTATTACCTACACACCAAAGTGTATGTTGGGTATTACCTACACACCAACGTATATGTTGAGTATTACCTACACATCTATATATATGTTGGTATTACCTACACAACAATGTATATGTTTGGTATTACCTACACACCACTGTATATATTGGATATTATCTACACACCGATGTATATGTTGGGTATTACCTACACAACAATGTATATGTTTGGTATTACCTACACACCACTGTATATATTGGGTATTACCTACACAACAACGTATATGTTGAGTATTACCTACACATTATGGTACATGTTGAGGATTACCATAGTATATTTCAGACATTACATACATATCAAAATATATGTTTTGGTAGTACCGTTAGAGGAACGTATATATGTCGGATATTACCTACACACCAATGTACATGTTAAGAATTAACGTACATGTAGTACAACCGTATATGTTGGACATTACACACACATTAAAATATATGTTAGGTATTACCGTAAGATCAACATACATGCTGACATGGTCATAAGATGAATGTATTTGCTTGATATAACTTACAGATCAACATATATATTAAGTACCTACCTATCAACGTATATATGTATTATACGCCTTGCCTATATCAACATAATGTTGAATATTACCTTGTAAAACTATTAACGTTCATGCTAGGTACTATCGTAACAAGATCAATGTATATGTTATATTGTACTTAGCCACAAATTAACTTTTATTTTGCTTATTACCTTTAAAGTGAACGCATATGTTGGGAATACCTAGAGATCGAGGTGTTTGTTGGGTATTACCTAGACATAAACGTATATATAGTGTATTACCTAGATATCAATGTATATGTTGTGTTTTATCTAGATATCAAGATATATATTGTATATTACCTAGACATCAATGTTCATGCTGTGTATTACGTAGATACCAAGATATATGATGTGTATTACCTAGAGATCAATGTTCATGCTGTGTATTACCTAGATACCAAGGTAAATGTTGTGTATTACCTAGAGATCAATGTCATACTGTGTATTACCTAAATACCAAGGTATATGTTGTGTATTACCTAGATACAAGGGTATATCTTGTGTATTACCTAGAGATCAATGTTCATGCTGTGTATTACCTAGAAACCAAGGTATATATTGTGTATCACCTAGAGATTAATGTACATGTTGTGTATTACCTAGATATTACGGTATATGTTGTGTATTGCCTAGAGATCAAGGTGTATATTTTGTGTATTACCTAGATATTAAGGTATATATTGTATATTACTTAGAGATCAATGTTCATGCTGTGTGTTACCTAGATACCAAGGTATATGTTGTGTATTACATAGAGTTCAAGGTTCTTGCTGCGTATTACATAGATATCAAGGTAAATGTTGTGTATTACCAAGAGATTAATGTACATATTGTGTATTACCTAGATATTACGGTATATGTTGTGTATTGCCTAGAGATCAATGTACATGTTGTGTATTACCTAGATATTAAGGTATATGTTGTATATTACCTAGAGATCAATGTTCATGTTATGTATTAACTAGATACCAAGGTATATGTTGTGTATTACCTAGAGTTCAAGGTTCTTGCTGCGTATTACATAGATATCAAGGTATATGTTGTGTATTACCAAGAGATTAACGTACATGTAGTGTATTACCTAGATACCAAGGTATATATTGTATATTACCTAGATATCAATGTTCATGATGTATATTAACTAGATACAAAGGTATATGTTGTGTATTACCTAGAGATCAATGTTCATGCTGTGTATTACGTAGATACTAAGGTATATGTTGTGTATTACCTAGATATTAATGTACATGTTGTGTATTACCTAGATATCAATGTATATGTTGTGTATTACCTAGATATCAAGGTATATGTTGTGTATTACACAGATATCAGACTATATGCTGTGTATTACCTAGATATCAATGTATATGTTGTGTATTACCTAAAGATCAATGTATATGTTGTGTGCTACCTAGAAATCAATTTACATGTTGTGTATTACCTAGAGATCAAGGTGTATATTTTGTGTATTACCTAGAAATCAATGTATATGTTGTGTATTACCTAGAGATCAATGTACATGTTGTGTTTTATCGAGATATCACAGTATATGTTGTGTATTACCTACAGATCAATGTATATGTTGTGTATTACCTACAGATCAATGTACATGTTGTGTTTTATCGAGATATCACAGTATATGTTGTGTATTACCTACAGATCAATGTATATGTTGTGTATTGCCTAGTGATCAATGTATATGTTGTGTATTACCTAGATATCAATTTATATGTTGTGTATTACCTACAGATCAATGTATATGTTGTGCATTACCTACAGATCAACGTATATGTTGTGTATTACCTACAGATCAAGGTATATGTTGTGTATTACCTACAGATCAAGGTATATATTGGGTATTACCTAAAGATCAAGGTATATATTGTGTATTACCTACAGATCAATGTATATGTTGTGTATTATCTAGAGATCAAAGTATATGTTGTGTATTGCCTAGTGATCAATGTATATGTTGTGTATTACCTACAGATCAATGTGTATGTTGTGTATTACCTAGATATCAAGGTATATGTTGTGTATTACCTAGACATCAATGTTCATGCTGTGTATTACGTAGATACCAAGATATATGATGTGTATTACCTAGAGATCAATGTTCATGCTGTGTATTACCTAGATACCAAGGTAAATGTTGTGTATTACCTAGATATCAATGTCATACTGTGTATTACCTAAATACCAAGGTATATGTTGTGTATTACCTAGATACAAGGGTATATCTTGTGTATTACCTAGAGATCAATGTTCATGCTGTGTATTACCTAGAAACCAAGGTATATATTGTGTATCACCTAGAGATTAATGTACATGTTGTGTATTACCTAGATATTACGGTATATGTTGTATATTGCCTAGAGATCAATGTACATGTTGTGTATTACCTAGATATTAAGGTATATATTGTATATTACTTAGAGATCAATGTTCATGTTATGTATTACCTAGATACCAAGGTATATGTTGTGTATTACCTAGAGTTCAAGGTTCTTGCTGCGTATTACATAGATATCAAGGTAAATGTTGTGTATTACCAAGACATTAATGTACATGTTGTGTATTACCTAGATATTACGGTATATGTTGTATATTGCCTAGAGATCAATGTACATGTTGTGTATTACCGAGATATTAAGGTATATATTGTATATTACCTAGAGATCAATGTTCATGTTATGTATTACCTAGATACCGAGGTATATGTTGTGTATTACCTAGAGTTCAAGGTTCTTGCTGCGTATTACATAGATATCAAGGTATATGTTGTGTATTACCAAGAGATTAACGTACACGTAGTGTATTACCTAGATACCAAGGTATATATTGTATATTACCTAGATATCAATGTTCATGATGTATATTAACTAGATACAAAGGTATATGTTGTGTATTACCTAGAGATCAATGTTCATGATGTATATTAACTAGATACAAAGGTATATGTTGTGTATTACCTAGATATTAATTTACATGTTGTGTATTACCTAGATATCAATGTATATGTTGTGTATTACCTAGATATCAAGGTATATGTTGTGTATTACACAGATATCAGACTATATGCTGTGTATTACCTAGATATCAATGTATATGTTGTGTATTACCTAGAGATCAATGTATATGTTGTGTGCTACCTAGAAATCAATTTACATGTTGTGTATTACCTAGAGATCAAGGTGTATATATTGTGTATTACCTAGAAATCAATGTATATGTTGTGTATTACCTAGAGATCAATGTACATGTTGTGTTTTATCGAGATATCACAGTATATGTTGTGTATTACCTACAGATCAATGTATATGTTGTGTATTACCTAGAAATCAATGTACATGTTGTGTTTTATCGAGATATCACAGTATATGTTGTGTATTACCTAGAGATCAATGTATATGTTGTGTATTACCTAGATATCAATGTATATGCTGTGTATTACCTACAGATCAATGTATATGTTGTGCATTACCTACAGATCAATTTATATGTTGTGTATTACCTACAGATCAACGTATATGTTGTGTATTACCTACAGATCAAGGTATATGTTGTGTATTACCTACAGATCAAGGTATATGTTGGGTATTACCTAAAGATCAAGGTATATATTGTGTATTACCTACAGATCAATGTATATGTTGTGTTTTATCTAGAGATCAATGTATATGTTGTGTATTGCCTAGTGATCAATGTATATGTTGTGTATTACCTACAGATCAATGTGTATGTTGTGTATTACCTAGATATCAAGGTATATGTTGTGTATTACCTAGAGATCAATGTATATGTTGAGTATTACCTAGTGATCAATGTTTATATTGTGTATTACCTACAGATCAATGTATATGTTGTGTATTACCTAGAAATCAATGTTCATGCTGTGTATTACCTAGATACTAATGTATATATTGTGTATTACCTAGAGATTAATGTACATGCTGTGTATTACCTAGATATCAAGGCATATGTTGTGTATTACCTAGATATCAATGTATATGTTGTGTATTACCTATATACTAAGGTATATGTTGTGTATTACCTAGATATTAATGTACATGTTGTGTATTACCTAGATATCAAGGTATATGTTGTGTATTACCTAGATATCAATGTATATGTTGTGTATTACCTAGATATCTATGTATATGTTGTGTATTACATAGATATCAAGGTATATGCTGTGTATTACCTAGATATCAATGTATATGTTGTGTACTAATTAAAGATCAATGTATATGTTGTGTGCTACCTAGAGATCAATTTACATGTTGTGTATTACCTGGAGATCAATGTATATGTTTTGTATTGCCTAGAGATCAATGTATATGTTGTGTATTACATAGAGATCAATGTATATGTTGTGTATTACATAGAGATCAATGTATATGTTGTGTATTGCCTAGAGATCAATGTATATGTTGTGTATTACATAGAGATCAATGTATATGTTGTGTTTTACCTAGATATCGATGTATATGTTGTTTATTACCTAGAGATCAATGTACATGTTTTGTTTTATCGAGATATCACTGTATATGTTGTGTATTACCTAAAGATCAATGTATATGTTGTGAACTGCCTAGTGATCAATGTATATATTGTGTATGACCTAGATATTAATGTCTATGTTGTGTAGTACCTAGAGATCAATGTATATGTTATTACCTAGAAATCAATGTATATATTGTGTGTTACCTAGAGATCAATGTATATATCATGTATTACCTACAGATCAATGTATATGTTGTGTATTACCTACAGATCAATATATATATATATTGTGTATTACCTAGAAATCAATGTATATGTTATGTATTGCCTAGTGATCAATGTATATGTTGTGTATTACCTAGAGATCAATGTATATGTTGTGTATTACCTAGATATCAAGGTATATGTTATGTATGACCTAGAGATCAATGTATATGTTGTGTATTACCTAGAGATCAATGTACATGTTGTGTTTTATCGAGATATCACTGTATATGTTATGTATTACCTAAATATCAATGTATATGTTGTGTATTACCTAGAGATCAATGTATATGTTGTGTATTGCCTAGTGATCAATGTACATGTTGTGTTTTATCGAGATATCACTGTATATGTTGTGTATTACCTAACGATCAATGTATATGTTATGTATTACCTAGAGATCAATATATATATTTTGTAATACCTAGAAATCAATGTATATGTTGTGTATTACCTAGAGATCAATGTACATGTTGTGTTTTATCGAGATATCACTGTATATGTCGTGTATTACCTAAAGTACAATGTATATATTGTGTATTACCTAGAGATCAATGTATATGTTGTGTATTGCCTAGTGATAAATATATATGCTGTGTATTACCTGAAGATCAATGAATATGTTGTATATTGCCTAGTTATCAATGTACATGTTGTGTTTTATCGAGATATCACTGTATATGTTGTGTATTACCTAACGATCAATGTATATGTTGTGTATTACCTAGAGATCAAGGTATATGTTGTGTATTACCTAAAGATCAATGTACATGTTGTGTTTTATCGAGATATCACTGTATATGTCGTGTATTACCTAAAGATCAATGTATATATTGTGTATTGCCTAGAGATCAATGTACATGTTGTGTATTACCTAGAGATCAATGTATATGTTGTGTATTACCTAGAGATCAATGTTGTGTATTACCTAGACATCAATGTAAATGCTGTGTATTACCTAGAGATCAATATGAATGTGATATAAAACCTGGAATAACATATAGGTGTACCTTTTGATGCAGCATCGTTTAGTCATACACACGAAATATATCACTAGGACATTAAAGGTCAAATATAGCATCACGTGATCTGTCACAGTAACTCAGTTAAAATATTAACGCTCAAGGGGATGACATATACAAGTTTTTTGTTGTATTTCGGTTTGACTTTAGGTCGGGTTCTTTGTTATTTTTCAGATCTGTCAAAGTTTTTCATGAAATGATCAGGCCGGGACATATACAGCTGATTATTACGTATACTGACCTGCTTCATCCCAGATACTGACCTGCTTCATCCCAGATACTGACCTGCTTCATCCCAGATACTGACCTGCTCCATCCCAGCAAATCTGCTTAATTCCAACTAACAGCGTTTATGAATAGAAGAAGGAAAAACATGAATCATAATACTTACTTTCTTTACTTAAGTTCATCACATATTTTAGTATTATTCTTCGACTTGGTTTATCATTTTTTTCTTAAACTGCACAATTTAGTTTGAAACATTTATGCCGTTTACAATAGCGCCTAAGTGGTACATGGTCTCAGATATATGTTTACATACTCTTATGTTATAAGTATTTAAATGTATTATTGTTATAATATGTCATTGGAATAAAACATTTTTTCGATTAACTTACTTTGTTTAAAAAATTCGTCTTAAATGTCGACATGATTGCGAATATTTATACTTCTTGTTGTGTTGCATATTTTCATAAGGAAAGTTAGGGAACAACTACGAGGGAATATTTGGTTTGTTTACAATTTTGTTGAATTTTAAGAAGGTCTTTGGTACACTCTTGGTTCCAGTCAAGGAAAATCAACCTCATTTATCGGTAGAGCAATCGATGACAAAATCACCCGAATAAAGACTTTCGCCAGCTGACCAGCAGAACCTACAAGACAAGACTGAAGAAGGATTTGGAAACTTGGATGCTTGTTTCCAGCTAGATCCGAATAAATAAATAGATTAGTTTAAACCTATTTATTTTACTTCGATTGTGAAACAACTTTGACAAATCATGTTCGAAGTTTTCCTGTGTAGAACCAGTACTAAGCATATGCGGAATAAGTGTATTGTTCAAGGACACCACACATGGTCGTGGCGGAATACCGAATCTATGACCCTCCCATCATAGGTTCAATGCTCTATCATTAGAGCATACTCCACATCAGTTGTTGCAATCTATCTAAACGCTTGATGTTTTGGCAAATAATATTTTGAATTGACATGCCTATTAATAATCTTTTTCTTTGCTGTCTAATTGTTTTACTCAACCGATTTTCAGAAGTAAAACACTATTATTTACCGCTGTTCAAAATTTTGATCTCCTGATTTGTATATATGCCACAAAATTATATTTCTAAAGTTTTAATGCTAACAGATAAGTCCCATTATTTCCTTTGATTGGTGCAATTTTCTCATCGTTCCTTTCTGTAAATAAATAGTTAATAAATAAAAAGGATAGGGTAGGACAGATAGATAGGTGAAGAAAGATCAAATGCGGTTGAGTGAAATAATATAAAAAAACATAGCAGTGCCCCAGATGACGTCATTTGCTATATCAGCACGTAAGCGTCACATAGTAACACAATGAGTGTGTTCCTTGACATTAAGTCGCCTAATAATACACGACTAAGGTATTAAGTTCTTCTTCAGTAAACACTGTTGAAAAATCACTTAAAACAATTTTAAATTGTAAATAACGTCCATGAAACTCAATCCAACACTTCTTTGTGATTAAGTATATTAATTTTACCGACGATTGTTTGTATAAACAATAGAAGTAAAATGACAACTCGCTCTAATGCCATTATAACCGACACAGCATAGTGTAAACACAGCGACAAGAAAATGTCACAGGTAACTTTTTATTTTATTCTAGTTTAATATCATACCAGATGTATTCAATGTAAAATAACAAATATAAACACTATAAAACGGTAGATTAGTCACATGTACGTACATGTATACTGACCGACGCAGGACATTTATTACATGTAAAATAAATGGTAAGCCATTAAAATATAAGTGCACTTGTAAATACCACCATGAAGTAACACTTACATGTACATATTTCAATATAGTAACTTAATTTCACCAGTCGTTGTTGAAGTATGTCATTTTATGTAATTGGCGGCATTCTCCATTAACAATTATAATAAAATTAGAATATGTTAAGCTATGACGCGCATTTTAAGTGAAGTTTGCATTATTTCTATTGCTACACGCTCGAGTGTACATACAGTATTATTGACATGTCACACCAGTCAAGTGCGTCACTACAGTCAATACTTGTTTCCATTTGATTTCAGAAATTGTCCGATGGTCTTAAGGGAGGTTCGTATATCATCTTTATATAGATATGCTATCGTGTATTGTCGATATGATAGATAGTATCTCTACATGCCATCGTGTATTGTCGATATGATAGATAGTATCTCTACATGCCATCGTGTATTGTCGATATGATAGATAGTATCTCTACATGCCATCGTGTATTGTCGATATGATAGATAGTATCTCTACATGCCATCGTGTATTGTCGCTTTGATAGATAGTATCTCTACATGCCATCGTGTATTGTCGATATGATAGATAGTATCTCTACATGCCATCGTGTATTGTCGATATGATAGATAGTATCTCTACATGCCATCGTGTATTGTCGATATGATAGATAGTATCTCTACATGCCATCGTGTATTGCCGATATGATAGATAGTATCGCTACATGCCATCGTGTATTGCCGATATGATAGACAGTATCTCTACATGCCATCGTGTATTGTCGATATGATAGACAGTATCTCTACATGCCATCGTGTATTGTCTATATGATAGACAGTATCTCTACATGCCATCGTGTATTGTCGATATGATAGACAGTATCTCTACATGCCATCGTGTATTGCCGATATGATAGATAGTATCTCTACATGCCATCGTGTATTGTCGATTTTGTAGATATCTCTACATGCTATCGTGTATTGTCGATATTGTAGATAGTATCTCTACATGCTATCGTGTATTGTCGATATTGTAGACAGTATCTTTACATGCCATCGTGTATTGTCGATATGATAGACAGTATCTCTACATGCCATCGTGTATTGTCGATATGATAGACAGTATCTCTACATGCCATCGTGTATTGTCGATATGATAGACAGTATCTCTACATGATATCGTGTATTGTCGATATGATAGATAGTATCTCTACATGCCATCGTGTATTGTCGATATGATAGATAGTATCTCTACATGCCATCGTGTATTGTCGATATGATAGATAGTATCTCTACATGCCATCGTGTATTGTCGATATGATAGATAGTATCTCTACATGCCATCGTGTATTGTCGATATGATAGATAGTATCTCTACATGATATCGTGTATTGTCGATATGATAGATAGTATCTCTACATGCCATCGTGTATTGTCGATATGATAGATAGTATCTCTACATGCCATCGTGTATTGTCGATTTTGTAGATATCTCTACATGCTATCATGTATTGTCGATATTGTAGATAGTATCTCTTCATGCCATCGTGTATTGTCGATATTGTAGACAGTATCTCTACATGCTATCGTGTATTGTCGATATGATAGATAGTATCTCTACATGCTATCGTGTATTGTCGATATGCTAGATAGTATCTCTACATGCCATCGTGTATTGTCGATTTTGTAGATATCTCTACATGCTATCGTGTTTTGTCGATATGATAGATAGTATCTCTACATGCTATCGTATATTGTCGATATGATAGATAGTATCTCTACATGCTATCGTATATTGTCGATATTGTAGATAGTATCTCTACGTGCTATCGTATATTGTCGATATGATAGATAGTATCTCTACATGCTATCGTGTATTGTCGATATGATAGATAGTATCTCTACATGCTATCGTGTATTGTCGATATGATAGATAGTATCTCTACATGCTATCGTGTATTGTCGATATGATAGATAGTATCTCTACATGCTATCGTATATTGTCGATATGATAGATAGTATCTCTACATGCTATCATGTATTGTCGATATTGTAGATAGTATCTCTACATGCTATCGTGTATTGTCGATATTGTAGATAGTATCTCTACATGCTATCGTGTATTGTCGATATTGTAGATAGTATCTCTACATGCTATCGTGTATTGTCGATATGATAGATAGTATCTCTACATGCTATCATGTATTGTCGATATTGTAGATAGTTTCTCTACATGCTATCGCGTATTGTCGATATACATGCTATTGCGTATTGTCGATATGATAGATAGTATCTCTACATGCTATCGTGTATTGTCGATATTGTAGATAGTATCTCTACATGCTATCGTATATTGTCGATTTTGTAGATATCTCTACATGCTAACGTGTATTGTCGATATGATAGATAGTATCTCTTCATGCTATCGTGTATTGTCGATTTTGTAGATATCTCTACATGCTATCGTGTATTGTCGATATTATAGATAGTATCTCTTCATGCTATCGTGTATTGTCGATATTGTAGATAGTATCTCTTCATGCTATCGTGTATTGTCGATATTATAGATAGTATCTCTACATGCTATCGTGTATTGTCGATATGATAGATAGTATCTTTACATCGTCTGTTAAAAACCAGAACCTGGTATCTACGTTTTTTGAAATTGTTCAGGAACGTGAAAAAACGTTGTCAAATGTTTAAAAATCCATATTTACACAAAATTCTTAGCAATTTGACTCATCAATACATGCTTTAGTAATATACATATGTTTCAAATTATTTGTTCTTCAAATGATGACATATAAGACTATTTAGGTTTTGGCAGAATAAATTTAGTTAAAAACCAGTATTTATGAATAGGTTAAACATCTTATCTACCGATAAGAGGTTCTGGTTTTGAGCAAAATGAAAAGTGTTCTTTATTTCAGCCAACCATACCCTGGTATCTATAGATGCATGTATTTAGCATATGTGAATAACAGACATTTCTGAAAATATTTTATGCCAGAACCTAGTATATAACTATACCAGTCTTTATCTTTAAGGACATGATAACAAATTGTATATAAATGGAGAGGCAGAATGTTGTATTAACCAAAACAATATTTTGGCATTAACAAAAGCAAAAGTTAAGTACTGTTTTTATTTTGCTATATAAGAGTATACATGAATACGATGGTATGGCAGTACAACTTGATAACTAAAATCTAATAAGATAAAGACATAACACTGTAAATTGCCATATGCTGTTCTGGTTGTAACATAAGTCGCAGAAATACTGATACTTTTTAAAACAAAACATGTTATCTGGTAGGTTGATAACATTTATAATCATGATAAAGTCATATAGATGCATTAGCAATTAAGAGTTGTTTTATCAAACACAATGTGATTATATTTCTCGTAATCTACAGACATGCAATTCAGGTATATAAGGCTGTAATTATGTTTTCTTTTAATGATGAAAGAAACATTTACACAATTTTTATACACACATTTGAGATACTATTACATAGCATTACTATCAGACCTAAAATTGTGCCTTTTTGCAATTCATGGTTCTGATATCATTATAATCATTTTTCCTATACACCCTGGATATTTCTAGTTTCAAACAGTTTAAATAATAAGACATTGAGTTGAGAATTTTTAAGTACATGAACACTGAATATTTAAATGAATGTTTTTTATCACGGTTCATCTGTCTTGTCTTCTACCATTACATGTATATAGATCTATGCTGTTACATGGGACATGTTTAAGTTTTAGTACTCGTTGAATTTGGATGGTATTCCACCATTCTTTCACAAAGCAATCTTGTCCTTTTTCTTGGCACTTGATATTTGTAATTTTGCTTTGTACAAATACAGCAGTTGTTCTTTTGACTATTTACTACGCATCATCTTCACTTTCTGATATTCCCTTAATTCGTCAAAATCATATTTGAAGTGGCACGTATCTGGATCATCTTTAATGATTCGCTCCACTATTTGCTGGTTTATTTTGTTTTTGCCCATTTTCCGTGTTGTTGTTCTGGGTGTTTTATATCTGACATTCTTTGAAATCCATATGTTTCGGGGTCACTATGTAGTAAGGACTTTTTTTTGCAGTGTCATAGATATCAAAGTGTCCCACTAGCTTGTTAAAAAGATATTTGATTTTGACTTTTTTTCTTCAATAGCTGCGTACATACAATTGCATATCATGTGCATTATGCCCACTCTCAAGACATTGATGGTCATTTATTTTGATGTAAGGTATTGTTTTTACAGAAATATAGATACGTGTGACCATGACCTGATTTCTGTTTTGCCTAGGTTATACACCTGAGTATAGAATTACGTGTTCAACCGAAGATTCCAAACTTGAAAGATTGAAATGTTTGATTTCTGATCAAAGATAATATGCTACCCTTTTGTCACCTGTACCATGTATAGGCAAGATATAACAACACCATTTGTTTATGCAATACATCACATTTACTAGTGAACATGGTGTGTACACGACTGATTGTAAGGTACAGGTGTGAACTTTGCTTCTCTGCCTTGCAATCTTGCTATCCTTGTGTTTTTGTTCGGGGCAAATGTTACAGCATCACTATCATTATTTGGGATGTACCGGTTGGTATGTACACTTAATTAAAATTTTAAATGTATTTTAATATTTTTCTTGTAGGCATTCGCTTTGGATTTTAGTGTTTCTTACTATCACTTTTATCTCCAAGTTCACTTTCCATTGTCTTTCTAGCAGTTTTGTTTACTTCTGTGATATACTTCTCTTTTATGGTTGTTGTATTGTTACATTAGTTTTCCTCTGTGACAGCACTTACATTATGCGACTTCTCTTTTATGGTTATTGTATCATCAAGTTTGTTTTCCTCTGTGACAGCCTTTAATTACCCGTCTTCTCTTTCATGGTTGTTGCATCGTTACATTTATTTTCCTCTGTGGCAGTACTTACATTTTCCGATTTCTTTTTTACGGCTGTTGTATCATCACGTTTGTTTTCCTCTGTGATAGCACTTACATAACCTGACTTCTTTTTAATAGCTGCAATATCGTTACACTCATTTTCCTCTGTGACAACACTTACAATGTCCTTCTTCTTTTTTATGGTTGTTATATCGTTACACTCATTTCCTCTGTGACAACACTTACAATATCCAACTTCTCGTTTATGGTTGGTTATAGCGTTACACTCATTTTCCTCTGTGACAGCACTTACAATATCCAACAACTCGTTTATGGTTGTTATATCATTACACTCATGTTCCTCTGTTACAACACTTATAATATCCATCTTCTCTTTTATTGTTATTTTATCGTTATACTCATTTTCCTCGTAACAGCATTTACAATATCCAACTTCTCTTTAAGGGTTGTTATATCATTACACTCATTTTCCTCCATGACAGCACTTACACAATCCAACTTCTCTTTTAGGGTTGTTATATCATTACACTCATTTTTCTCTGTGACAATACTTGCAATATCAAACTTCTCTTTTATGGTTGTTATATTGTTACACTCATTTTCCTGTATGACAACACTGACAATATCCAAACTTCTCTTTTATGTTTGTTATATCGTTACACTCATTTTCCTTGGTTACATCAATTAAAATATCAAACATTTCTTTTATGGTTGTTATTTCGTTACGTTCATTTTTTTTGTTACAGCAATTATTTCATTTCCAGATATGTTTTCATTTTCAATCAAAAACTGTTCTATCTGTGTGGCAAAGGTATAAAGGTCGTTATCATTATCATATGGCTACATCTACAAAATTATTTACTGATGATAATTCTGTATTTTAAACTAACCATTTATCATGTTACTATAATTTGAGCAAATGCACGATAACCACAAAAAGTGTTACGGTGACCATAGTAATAATTGATATAATTATTCAGTAATAGCACAATTTTAATTAATGAATTAACTAATTGGTTGACATATACAGGAATAATTATTGAAATTTTGGTATTTATTTATAATATCTATTTTTAGTACAATAAATACATATCTAATTGCATTTATGTATAATATTGAGTGATGCATAAAATTACATACCTTTAAAATTCATAATTTTGTGTCACTTTTTTAATTTTTCTAGATTGTGTTCATACTATTGCTTATCATCAACACAATTACAATTAGATGAAATCTGATATACCAGGTTATTAACACCAATTTGCACCTCTTTGGTCAAATACTTGCTTTTAAAATGTTTCATTTACAAATGATATGGACTGGTTTTTACCACACCAGGCATTGTCACTATTTCTCACACAGCCATACAATTGTATTGTTTAATACCAGGGTATGGCTGAATATTGTTTGTATTTATTTACTAGTAGACATGTGTATCCTCAGATGCTAGGTTTTGGCAAAATGGTATAGATGATTATAGTTGTCACATGTTAAAGCTGTAACCTGTCATAGTCATATACTTTGTTCTGGCTCTGGGGATTTTACCGATTTCTTCCTGGTAGTTAAAAACCAAAATATTGTATGCACAGGTGATATACTCTGGCATGCAAATGAGTTGCATAAATGACAAATATACATAGTATCTTCATCTACAAGATTTTGGCAGGTGAAAATCAGATTGATTTCAGATACAAGGTTTGATCTGTAATCAATATCTTCAAAACTAATTAAGATATAAGGCTGAAATTTTGAGACAAAATGTGTTTACAAGATATCATACTATTAATTTGAAAACCCTATTTTCGGAAATTTGGGTAGATACCAGGTTCTGGTTTTTAATAGACGACATGCTATCGTGTATTGTCGATATGATAGATAGTTTTTCTACATGCTATCTTGTATTGACGATATTATAGATAGTATCTCTTCATGCTATCGTGTATTGTCGATTTTGTAGATATCTCTACATGCTATCATGTATTGTCGATATTATAGATAGTATCTCTACATGCTATCGTGTATTGTCGATATTATAGATAGTATCTCTTCATGCTATCGTGTATTGTCGATTTTGTAGATATCTCTACATGCTATCGTGTATTGTCGATATTATAGATAGTGTCTTTTCATGCTATCATGTATTGTCGATATTGTAGATAGTATCTCTACATGCTATCGTGTATTGTCGATATTGTAGAAAGTATTTCTTCATGCTATCGTGTATTGTTGATTTTGTAGATATCTCTACTTGCTATCGTGTATTGTCGATATTATAGATAGTATCTCTTCATGCTATCGTGTATTGTCGATTTTGTAGATATCTCTACATGCTATCGTGTATTGTCGATATTATAGATAGTATCTCTTCATGCTATCGTGTATTGTCGATATTGTAGCTAGTATCTCTTCATGCTATCGTGTATTGTCGATATTGTAGATAGTTTCTGTACATGTCATCGTGTATTGTCGAATTTGTAGATAGTATCTCTTCATGCCATCGTGTATTGTCGATATTGTAGATATCTCTTCATGTTGTATTGTATTGTTCTTCTCATATAACTATGTCTACATGTTGTAGTGTATTGTTCTTCTCATATAACTATGTCTACATGCTGTATTGTAGACAGGGGCGTATCTTGGTTAATTTAAAAGTACAGGCCTAGAAATTTTGACGGGGGTTTACATGAAGTGAATATACAATATGCAATGTAAGAGATTCGATATAAATATAAAATATTAAAATATAAGAAATATACAATACAAATCAACAGTTATTAAATACAATAGAGACGTATAGGATACAAATATAACAATATACAATATAAATGTATGAATATTAAATACAAATGTAAGATATTGAATATAGCAACGCTCGGCATGCCATTATAAGACAGTTATCTTGTATGTAGAACGTTCAAAGTGTGTCTATACGCGTGTCAGTGCTGCACCACTCCCAGCAACAGAAATAGTTCTGGACAAATTTGTTTTATTACGTGCTGTACATTAACTATACATTCCACTGAGTAATAAAGTAGAGTACGTGTGTAAGATACTTTCCCCAATCTTTGTATAAACAGCTATATTTAATCAAATAAGTTCAAAACATGTGTTAGAAAAATAAAATCGTGATATATTACATGTATACATGCAAGCTTAGAGTCAATAAATGATATGGAGACTGTATATAGAATAATGCACATATCGTTTTATTCTTATGTAAAACATTTTCAAAATATAAATGATCTGTTCTATTGTTTCACAGCCATTTTGAATGCGTTTGATTCGGTAGACCATAATGATACTGGACAACTTAACATGAAGGGCGTGCGAGAAGTCTTACAGATGATTGGTCAAAATCCAACCAAATTCGAGATGGAAGAATATTTTGATGACGGTACGTTGATACAAGATACAGACTTTTATTTATAGCCGGTGACAAGTAAAATACAGACAACATTAACTAATAACAGCATGCATTAGAAATTATAACTGGATGGCAATTTAGAGATACCCAACGATAACATTTGCCGGTAGCTGCATTCATTTTTTTAATTTGTTTCAATATTTAGGGTCAGTTTTATAACTCCGACGGAGACCACAGCATGGTCTAGTGGTAGAGCGTCTGCCTCGCATGCGGAAGGTCGTGGGTTCGATCCCCAACCGGGTCATACTAAAGACTTTAAAAATGGTACTAGAAGCTTCTTCGCTTGACGCTAGGCATTTAGAGGAGATCTAGAGTTCTAGGTCTGGTCGACCCGGTGTCAGTATAATGTTACTGGGTGGGGTATCATACCATGTGTCTGGGGCATGATACCCCTGTGTGACAGCGCTCAGAATATTGTCTCAAGTAGACACCGTCGCAATATGACTGAAAAATTGTTGAAAGCGACGCTAAACACCATACAATAACAATAATTCCGAGGGCTAAGAGGCGATCAGTAAACCAACAACTGGGATAAATGAAACCATGTATTAGGAAAAGCATCACTACGTGTAAATTCACGGTTGGTAATATTTACTATTCATATTTTCCAGATAATCAGACTATAGACAGAAATCATATCGAAGAGTTTATTGAGGAAAATGTACCTCTCAAATCACAAACCAAAATTGATGAAGATATTGCAGAGGCGTTTGCTAAATTTGCAACTTTTGATAACAATGAGAAAACAGAAATAAGCAAAGCAGAGTTCATGGAAATCCTGACAAAACTCGGGGACGAGCCATTAACCGTTTCTGAGGCAGATATGATTATTGACAGTATGGGTAAAAGAGGCCATGAGACACTGGATGTGTCGGGTTAGTATTCGATGTGTGAATACTTTACACACCAGCCATTAGCATGTATGTTTATGCACGCACATCCCCGGTCACAACACACAATAAAATGTGCCTGAATGAAAAAAACAACTTTGTTTCTTTAGATGTTGTCCTAATTTTTCAGTCAATAAAATAATTCAGATTTTCCATAGAAGAACATTCCATTTTGCATGGAACGCTCTGACCGCCATTTTGCATGGAACACCCTGACCGCCATTTTGCATGGAACGCCATGACCGCCATTTTGCATGGAACGCCATGACCGCCAGTAGATGTTGATCTACTTTCCCAGCCGATGAAATCGCTGAAGGAACGAGAAAGTAAATCACACCTAAGCCAGTTAGATGTTACATGGAATATTTAGCGTAGAAAGTTCCATATAACATCTAACCTATACATATAAATTGAATATGATAATTTATGGAATGGGATTCGACAAATATAAAAAATAATGAACAATTACATGTAAATTCTAACCGGCTTCGATGTTGATCTATTTTCACGTTTCTTGAGCAATTTCATTGTCTTATTAAGTAGTTCAACATCTTCTGACAGTCATGACATTCTATATAAAATGAAATGTTCTATTTTGATAAAAACACGAGCGACTGTATTGGCTGAGAAAGTAGGACATTTAATTATACATTAATTTAGGAGCACAAAAAGTTACATCTATTTCACAAGTAGATTTCAATATTTTAAATGCCAAAGAACCAATACGGCCATTTTAATTGCTAAAGTGCCGATACGGACATTTCCATGTAGATTGATGTCATTTCCCACCATATATAAATTGTTTACAATAAAATAACGACTTTGCCAAATGATTATAACGATACTCGTATAAGACGCCGGCAGCAGTAAGGAGTCTACTTGATATTTGGTTTAGTCTTTCCGTATTCAATATTGGGGTCTTAGTTAGCTTCAATATCGAACGACGAAACACGAAAATTGTGTTAGTTTCACGAATATTGGTTTAGTTTCAATATCGAACGACGAAACACGAATATTGTGTAAGTTTCAATATCGTATGACGAAACACGAAAATTGTGTTAGTTTCACGAATATTGGGTTAGTATCAATATCGAACGACGAAACACGAATATTGGGTTAGTTCGATATCATATGACGAAACACGAATATTGTGTTAGTTTCAATATCGAACGACAAAACACGAATATTTGGTTAGTTTCAATATCTAATGACAAACACGAATAATGTGTTAGTTTTAATATGGTATGACGAAACACGAATATTGTGTTAGTTTCAATATCGAACGACGAAACAAAAATATTTTGTTAGTATAACGAAACACAAATATTGTGTTAGTTTCAATATCGAACGACGAAACACGAATATTGGATTAGTTTCAATATCGAACGACAAACTGGAATATTGTGTTAGTTTCAATATTGTATGACAAAACACGTAATTGTTTTAGTTTCAATATCGAATGATGAAACACGAATATTGTGTTAGTATGATGAAACACGAATATTGTATTAGTTTCAATATCGAACGACGAAACACGAATATTGGGTTAGTTTCAATATCATATGACGAAACACGAATATTGGGTTAGTTTCAATATCGAACAACGAAACACAAATATTGTGTTAGTTTCGAACGACAAAACACGAATATTGTGTTAGTTTCAATATCATACTATGAAACACGAATATTGTATTAGTTTCAATATCCAACGACGAAACATGAATATTGGGTTAGTTTCAATATCGTATGACAAAACACGAATATTGTGTTAGCTTCAATATCATATGACGAAACACAAATATTGTGTTAGTTTCAATATCAAACGACGAAACACGAATATTGGGTTAGTATGACGAAACACGAATATCGTGTTAGTTTCAATATCGAACGACGAAACACGAATATTGTGTTAGTTTCAATATCGTGATGAAACACGAATATTGGGTTAGTTTCAATATCGAACGACGAAACACGAATATTGTGTTAGTTTCAATATCATATGACGAAACACAAATATTGTGTTAGTTTCAATATCGAACGACCAAACACGAATATTGTGTTAGTTTCAATATCGTATGATGAAACACGAATATTGGGTTAGTTTCAATATCGAACGACGAAACACGAATATGAAACTTATATAACATGTACTCGATTGCAAACTAAACAGTATCATTTTTTTATTTTCAATTATATACATTTCAGATCTTTCAAAGCTTCTTAGAGGATGAAATGTCCAAAACTTTCAGTGAGGATGTCAGTGATGATGGCAACAAGGCTGTCAGTTGTGATGTCATTTCTGGATTAATGTTTTGTTTCATGCCATTACCGACAGAGTGTTATTTCAAGTCAACAAAATCTGTTATCGTTATAACATTCGATTTTAATATTACACCGGAAAATTACAACAACAACGTCCATCCATATTTCACATATGATTCCGCTCAGTCCGACAACATCATATCAATCAATTCTGAAATGATATGAATAACATAGTTTGAGTTAAACATTGTAACACCTGGTAGTAGATCGTAACATTTTCATTTATCATTCTATATATACTGTATAGTAAGGTATATTATGGTGTTTTACACGACGAACTCTGCTTGTGAAAGAAAACATTGCACATCTATAGGAAAGGATATACCAAGTCATGTGTTTCTATAGGACTGAATATATTAAGCCACGTGTTTCTATAGGACTGGTTATACTAAGTCACGCGTTTCTATAACCTAAGGACTCGTTATACTAAGACAAGTGTTTCTATAGGAGCGGTTATACTTAGCCACGTGTTTCTATAGGAGCGGTTATACTTAATCACTTGTTTCTATAACCTAACGACTCGTTATACTAAGTCACGTGTTTCTATAGGAGCGGTTATACTAAATCGCTTGTTTCTATAACCTAACGACTAGTTATACTAAGCCACGTGTTTCTAAAGGAGCGGTTATACTTAGCCCCGTGTTTCTATAGGAGCAGTTATACTAAGTCACGCGTTTCTATTACCTAAAGACTCGTTATACTAATACAAGTGTTTCTATAGGAGCGGTTATACTAAATCATTTGTTTCTATAACCTAACGACTAGTTATAATAAGCCACGTGTTTCTAAAGGAGCGGTTATACTTAGCCCCGTGTTTCTATAGGAACAGTTATACTAAGTCACGCGTTTCTATAACATAAGGACTCGTTATACTAAGACAAGTGTTTCTATAGGAGCAGTTATACTTAGCCATGTGTTTCTATAGGAGCGGTTATACTAAATCACTTGTTTCTATAACCTAACGACTCGTTACACTAAGTCACGTGTTTCTATAGGAGCGGTTATACTAAATCACTTGTTTCTACAACCTAACGACTAGTTATACTAAGCTACGTGTTTCTAAAGGAGCGGTTATACTTAGCCCCGTGTTTCTATAGGAGCAGTTATACTAAGTCACGCGTTTCTATAACCTAAGGACTCGTTATACTAAGACAAGTGTTTCTATAGGAGCAGTTATACTTAGCCACGTATTTCTATAGGAGCGGTTATACTAAATCACTTGTATCTATAACCTAACGACTCGTTATACTAAGTCATGTGTTTCTATAGGAGCGGTTATACTAAATCACTTGTTTCTATAACCTAACGACTAGTTTTACTAAGCCACGTGTTTCTAAAGGAGCGGTTATACTTAGCACCGTGTTTCTATAGGAGCAGTTATACTAAGTCACGCGTTTCTATAACCTAAGGACTCGTTATACTAAGACAAGTGTTTCTATAGGAGCGGTTATACTTAGCCACGTGTTTCTATAGGAGCGGTTATACTAAATCACTTGTTTATATAACATAACGACTCGTTATACTAAGTCACGTGTTTCTATAGGAGCGGTTATACTAAATCACTTGTTTCTATAACCTAACGACTCGTTATACTAAGCCACGTGTTTCTTTATGAGCGGTTATACTTAGTTACTTGTTTCTATAACCTAACGACTCGTTATACTAAGTGACGGGTTTCTATAGGAGCGGTTATACTAAGTTACTTGTTTCTTTAACCTAAGGACTCGTTATACTAAGTGACGGGTTTCTATAAGACTGGGTTTACTAAGCCACATATTTCTATAGTACTAGATATACTAAGCCATGTAATTCTACAGGACTGGATGTACTAAGCCACGTGTTTCTATAGTACCTGATATACTAAGTTACGTGTTTCTATAGGACTGGATATAGTTAGTCACGTGTTTCTATAGGACTGGATATACTAAGTCACGTGTTTCTATAGGACTAGATATACTAAGTCACTTGCTTCTATTTCAACAGGTAAAATATAGTCCGGGAATGGTATTCTACGACTATTTTAACAGTTAAAATATAATCCGCAAATGGTATTCTACGACTATTTTAACAGTTAAAATATAATCTGGGAATGGTATTCTACGACTATTTTAACAGTTAAGTTATAATCCGCGAATGGTATTCTACGACTATTTTAACAATAAAAATGTAACCCGGGAAAGTATCCAATCCTCATGTTCCTACAGCCGAACCAGGCCGTGTCTCTTAATCAATTGACGGATTAAAATTAAGTTTGTTAGTGTATGTACTTATTTAACAATATTCTTATCATTATCATGTTTTCAACATCGTAATACAATATGCATACATGCGGGTGGTAGTCGCGGCAGTGGATAGAGTGTTGGCCGCTCTCGCTACATGTTGCGGATTCGAGCCCGAGCTTGACCCTTTTAAAACTACAACACTCAGTGCTGGTTTTACCGATAGCGATTCATATCAAGCTCAAATATATTAGTATAAATTGATGTGCATAGTACGTACACGTCATATTTCTAACAAAAGACAAGAACACGATTTCCTTAACTATGTATGTTGTGGTCAGTTACACTAATGTGCGACCAACGTTTTGTTTGGTAAAAGTTTGTTAATAAAAGATGTCCATATTGTCCGCCTTACTGTCGATATTTATAGTTCCATTTGTGTCTTTGTGTAGGTTCTCAACATCACTACCAACTCGATCTGCCCGTATGTATTCACGGCCTTCCCGCGTCAGGATGTTTATCAGCTCATCTTGTCCCAGCGTACCAGTTTTGTTTGTATCAAACATCTCAAAATCCTGTCTGAGAATGTCTCTCATGCCTTCGCGTGAGTTCCAGTCAAACTGTGTCACAAACTCAAGAAATTGCTCCTTTGTCAATGTATCGCCATAATCTGCAACTAAAAATGCTGGTGGAGTGAATATTTATATTTTTCTAAAATACCACTAATATTTATGACTGTAAAGTTAGTAGATAGTTAGTAGGTTAGTAGGTAATAAAACAGCGATTTAAAAAAATCGTTACCGCGTTGTTCCTTCAATACCATGAGTATATTCATCAGGAGGGGATTTAAAAGTTCTAGTTGAGGATTCGCCGCGAATCGCCAACTACCAAGTGGCCGGTTGGGGACTCGGATTTTTTTTCAAATCGATATTTGTTTTCGAAAACAAATCAATTTAATAATAACGCGTATATTCACCGGACGGCGATTCAAAATGTCCAGTTGGGGATTCGCCGCGAATCGCCAACTATCAACCAGCTGCAAGTTGGTGATTGTGATTTTATAGTAACTGACATACATTTTTTATTGATTATATTTTTTAACACATTAAAACGAGTAAAATATGTAAATCAAATAGTAATTATAATAACGAATCCGAATCCCCAACTGGCAGCTGGTCGCTATTGTTATTTACAATTACTCTATAATGTGTTAAGTTTCGAAATCATATTGTTTTTATTGATACCTTATCAACTTTTGTATAACATTCATTTTGTTTTATGTATTACATGGAATAAAAAATATTAATCACAAAAATCACCACCTGGTAGTGTTTTTCAAGACATCAATGGACTTTTTATTACCATCCGGTTTTACTCCATTTCCAACACATGCCATGTTATTCATTGCATTATCCCATTTTACTTGTGAAGGAAGACCTTAGTATGAATCTGAATAAAACCAACATTCTACAGCAAATAACTGGCAAACTTTCTCACATAAAGTTTTTTTAGGTCCAAACGCTGTTCGAACTCACGACCTCAGCGGTACAAAGTAAGTGAAAGTCATTAAATGACAGCGCTATAAACTACTGGGACTGGGAGGTCTCTCAATACACTTTATGGTACCAATATAAAATGTTTTGATATTCTATAATACATGCTGTCTAAACACTGTCAGAGGAAACATGTATTGCTTCTTGAAGTAACAGATGATGTATTCATTACTTCCTAAAGTAACAATATCTGATGTTACATTTATAGCGGCTAAAAGTAAAAATGTAAGATGTTACATTTGTTACCTCTTCAAGTGACAGATGCTATATGCATTACTACCTTACGTAACAATGTAAGATGTTACATTTGTTGCCTCTTCAAGTGACAGATGTTATATACATTACTACTTTACGTAACAATGTTAGATGTTACATTTGTTACCTCTTCAAGTGACAGATTCTATATGCATTGCTACCTTACGTAACAATGTAAGATGTTTCATTTGTTGCCTCTTCAAGTGACAGATGCTATATGCATTACTACCTTACGTAACAATGTAAGATGTTACATTTGTTGCCTCTTCAAGTGACAGATGCTATATGCATTACTACCTTACGTAACAATGTTAGATGTTACATTTGTTACCTCTTCAAATGACAGATGCTATATGCATTGCTACCTTACGTAACAATGTTAGATGTTACATTTGTTACCTCTTCAAATGACAGATGCAATATGCATTGCTACCTTACGTAACAATGTAAGATGTTACATTTGTTGCCTCTTCAAGTGACAGATGCTATATGCATTACTACCTTACGTAACAATGTAAGATGTTACATTTGTTACCTCTTCAAGTGACAGATGCTATATGCATTACTTCCTTACGTAACAATGTAAGATGTTACATTTGTTACCTCTTCAAGTGACAGATGCTATATGCATTACTTCATTACGTAACAATGTAAGATGTTTCACTTGTTGCCTCTTCAAATGACAGATGCTATATGCATTGCTACCTTACGTAACAATGTAAGATGTTACATTTGTTGCCTCTTCAAGTGACAGATGCTATATGCATTGCTACCTTACGTAACAATGTAAGATGTTACATTTGTTACCTCTTCAAGTGACAGATGCTATATGCATTACTTCCTTACGTAACAATGTAAGATGTTACATTTGTTACCTCTTCAAGTGACAGATGCTATATGCATTACTTCCTTACGTAACAATGTAAGATGTTACACTTGTTACTTCTTCAAGTGACAGATGCTATATGCATTACTACTTAAACTAACAATATGTTACATGTATTGCCAAGTAAACAACCTGTCATTACGAACACATTGTATAATTAAAAACATAATCATAAACGGTCAAGTGTAAACCGTGTGTCTATATTTTTAATAGGCATGGTATAACGCCATTTGAACACATTTCAGGTTATATATGGCATAACCAGTTGTATTGGTGGAGGAAGACCTCAGAATGTATCTTAGTGGAACCACCGTCCTTCCACAAGTTTATAGCAAACTTTCTTACATATATTTTAGGAGCAATCGGGACTCGAACCTACGACCTTAGCAATGAGAGATAAGTGATATTGAGACGGCGCCTTAGACCACTCGGCCATGGAGGACCCGTCTTTAAATAACAAACCTGTGCCTTGGTAATATTTGTCGGTTTCCATTTCTGTTGGGTTTAGTCCAGCAAGTCTGACGGCCTCTATCAACGTTTCCTTTGTGTTGGAAATAGTTCCCGATCGCCTTTCGTCAATATCATCAAACGCCTGCAGTGCTTCTGATGTAAACGAAAAAACAAACAATTATTAAACACTCTTCAATATCAAATCAGCCGTGCTGTTCATTCTTAAATGTTGGCGCACCCTGTAAAGAGGCTTCGCCTATAAGTCCAAGTCCACGACATGACCCGAGTACTCGCTCGCTCTAGCTATAATCAGATTTTATCTTAATGGTCAGAAAAATGGCGTATGTATATATGGACAGACAACCTAACGGCAGGGTATGTCAAGTATAACAACGGGTACTTAATAATATCTGCTTTTACTTTTGACATAGACAGAGTAAAAAGCAGGAAAATATTATCAAATCTGAACCTAAAGAATCAATTGATTTTGATTTAGATTCTTTCATGCGAACGCTTAACAAAAAAAAACTGATGGACATAATTTGTAAAAACCTAGCATATAATTATATAGAATTACTAACGTGAGTAGGCCTATATTGTGTGCATGTGTACGGGGCTCATGTCTGTGTGCACCGGAGAGATTAGTTTTGTTGTTGTTGTTGTTGTTGATGGTGTTGTTGTAGACTTTAGTAAGGGGATTGCTTAAGTAGACAGCACTAAACTTTCTGACCGCAACATCCACATTGCAAAAGTAGAGACAGACATGTTGATAACAAAATATTCCACAGAGAAATACATTGAATCAATCATTATTTAACAATTTATCTGAATAAATATCGGACCTACATGTATATATCGGACCATGTACAATGTATATATCGGACCTACATGTATATATCGGACCTACATGTATATATCGGACCTACATGTATATATCGGACCATGTACAATGTATATATCGGACCTACATGTATATATCGGACCTACATGTATATATCGGACCATGTATATATCGGACCTACATGTATATATCGGACCATGTATATATCGGACCTACATGTATATATCGGACCTACATGTATTTATCGGACATACATTTCAAAACGAATTATTGATACTTCGTTTGCAAAGAATTAAGTCTGGTGGTAGAACATACATGCTTTTATGATTATTTGTATCATGCCTGTAAACTGTGCTTGAGATATTGAACAAAACAACAGTTTTACATTGAAAATCTAGGTAAACTATCAATATTAACATATTGATGCAGGTAGATAGATTTGTCATTTACAGAGTACTAATCGAGTTTCAAGTTACATTTTTCTCTCATAATTGACAAGTATATGTTCGTTATATACAAAGCTATAATAAATAAAAATTAATGACGTCATTATGACGCAGATATTGATATCATTTATCAGCACGTGGATAACGATAACGTCTAAAAGGTACAACATATCTTAGACTACAAGGGATATTTGTCAGTTTATCATGTCTGGTTACTTATGGTACTTCCCAGAACAATATATAACATCCAAAGTTATCATCTACCATCAGCTTGTTCCATTTCCGAGATATAGACTTAACTAGAAATGTTATATATAATTTTATATAAATTTATATTTGTTGACTCAAACAAAGCGACACTTCTTTTGTTTATACATTTATTCATATAACTTTCTGGAAGATGTAAGGTACGGCAGATTGTTCATTTGACAGATTGATGTTATTCCACACTACCTGTTTCTAATACGCTAAGAATAGAATTGCAAGAAATCAAAGATATTGTACAATTTGTAACTCAAGAGATATAGAAGATGAATTTCATTTTATTCTGATCTGTCCAATTTATGAGTATATTCGTAAATTATATGTTAGAAAATATTACTATAGAAGACCCAGTGTATTTAAATTTATTGAAATAATGAAAGTAGAATCGAAAAAAGAGGTGACAGATTTAGCTATTTACAATAAGAAACAATGTAAATTATAACTAAAGTTTATCCTCAGAACGATATAAGTAATAACGTGTAATAACATTTAATTTATATGTGTAATGAAAGAAATCAGGTGCCAGTTTAAACATGTGCCTGAATATGTGAATGCTAGTAACTATATATATATATGTGTGTGTGTGTGTGTGTGCGTGCGTGCGTGCGTGTGTGTGCGCGTGTGTACGTACGTGCATGCATGCATGCTTTAGTATGTGCGTGTTTATGAATGTTAACCTTTTACATGTTATAATGAATATGTATATATGTATATGTCATGATGAGATACTGTATGTATAAGTCAAAATAAAATATGTGTTCTGTTCTGTTCTAATATTTGATAAACTGCTGACACATCGCATACACTGACTACTTGTTACTTACGTTTCTTATCTTCGTCTGTCAGCTGAAATTAACAGAAATTATTGTTTGAAACAGCACATATGACAGAGGGAAGATATTTACATGAATTAATGTTTGAAACACCACATATGATAGAGGGTAGATATTAACATGAATCATTGTTTAAAACAACAGATATGATAGAGGGCAGACATTTACATGAATCAATGTTTGAAACAGCACATATGATAGAGGGTAGATATTAACATGAATCATTGTTTAAAACAACAGATATGATAGAGGGCAGATATTAACATGAATCAATGTTTGAAACAGAACAAATGATAGAGGGTAGATATTAACATGAAGTATTGTTTGAAACACCACATATGACAAAAGTTAGATATTAACACGAGTCATTGTTTGAAACACTACATATGATAGAGGGTAGATATTAACACAAGTCATTGTTTGAAACAGCACATATGATAGAGGGTAGATATTAACATGAATCATTGTTTGACACAGCACATATGATAGAGTGTAGATATTGACATGAATCATTGTTTGACACAGCACATGTGATAGAGGGTAGATATTGACATGAATCATTGTTTGAAACAGCACATGTGATAGAGGGTAGATATTGACATGAATCATTGTTTGAAACAGCACATCTGATAGAGTTTAGATATTGACATTAAGCATTGTTTGAAACAGCACATGTGATAGACTGTAGATATTGACATTAATCATTGTTTGAAACAGCACATGTGATAGAGTGTAGATATTGACATTAATCATTGTTTGACACAGCACATATGATAGAGGGTAGATATTGACATTAATCATTGTTTGAAACAGCACATGTGATAGAGTGTAGATATTGACATTAATCATTTTTTGACACAGCACATGTGATAGAGGGTAGATATTGACATTAATCATTGTTTGACACAGCACATGTGATAGAGGGTAGATATTGACATTAATCATTGTTTGACACAGCACATGTGATAGAGGGTAGATATTGACCTTAATCATTGTTTGACACAGCACTTGTGATAGAGGGTAGATATTGACATTAATCATTGTTTGACACAGCACATGTGATAGAGGGTAGATATTGACCTTAATCATTGTTTGACACAGCACATGTGATAGAGGGTAGATATTGACATTAATCATTGTTTGAAACAGCACAAAGAGTAGATATTCAATAATACTCTCTCAATACTCTCTCTTTCCTTAAGAACAGAATACACTTCAAATGCATGCTAGAAAACAAAGACAGTTACAATACAGACATTATGCATAGAAAAACAACATATTTCAATAATTATCGAAGATGAAATCATAACATTTAATGTATACAAGTTTTATACAACATTGCATAGGATGTCTTACTATGTTTGTTTTAAACGATTTTTTCCTTACATTGTGGTTTCAAGCTGCTATACCCTGCTCCGGCAACGAACGGAAATTAAGATGGTATTTGCATTTAGTTTAGGCAAATTTATTTTACTTCGATTGTGAATCAAGTTATTACAACTTATACAAATCAAATCACCACCGAAGTCTTCCTGGGTAGAAACAGTACAAGTTATTACAACTTATACAAATCACCACCGAAGTCTTCCTGGGTAGAAACAGTACAAGTTATTACAACTTATACAAATCACCACCGAAGTCTTCCTGGGTAGAACCAGTACAAGTTATTACAACTTATACAAATCACCACCGAAGTCTTCCTGGGTAGAAACAGTACAAGTTATTACAACTTATACAAATCACCACCGAAGTCTTCCTGGGTAGAAACAGTACAAGTTATTACAACTTATACAAATCACCACCGAAGTCTTCCTGGGTAGAACCAGTACAAGTTATTACAACTTATACAAATCACCACCGAAGTCTTCCTGGGTAGAAACAGTACAAGTTATTACAACTTATACAAATCACCACCGAAGTCTTCCTGGGTAGAAACAGTACAAGTTATTACAACTTATACAAATCACCACCGAAGTCTTCCTGGGTAGAAACAGTACAAGTTATTACAACTTATACAAATCACCACCGAAGTCTTCCTGGGTAGAACCAGTACAAGTTATTACAACTTATACAAATCACCACCGAAGTCTTCCTGGGTAGAACCAGTACAAGTTATTACAACTTATACAAATCACCACCGAAGTCTTCCTGGGTAGAACCAGTACAAGTTATTACAACTTATACAAATCACCACCGAAGTCTTCCTGGGTAGAAACAGTACAAGTTATTACAACTTATACAAATCACCACCGAATTCTTCCTGGGTAGAAACAGTACTAATTATATGCAGAAAATGCGTCTTGCTCAAGGAGACCACACATAGCCGTCGGGGAGGATCGAACTAACGATCCTGGGTTCGGTGCTCTACCACTGGACCATGTGTTCCATGAATGTGAATTTTATAACACTAATAAAGTGGCAAATATATTACATTCCTTTTTTGCAGTGATTTTATGTTTATATAGTTTAATAGGTGCATTTTTTAAAACATATTGTATTACATTTTCGAAAAATCCCACAAAAAGATCCAACAACAAATAAATAACGATAATGTATCTTGATTCATAGCATACCATTCAATGAATGGAGGGGAGTTTATTAACTAATAAAAATCACTTACCATTGTTATCTTTAAAATACCTTTAATATTTAATGTTACAGGAGTCGCACAATAATTGTGCTTAATAGTGAAATAACTACACTAGTGAATTCTACATAATAGACTTAAACTAACAATAGCCGGTCACATAACCCATTGTAGGTGAATGTATGGAGTGTATTGTTTTGTGTTTTAAAATCGGTAGTTTGGTGTGACACTCAATTTAAGCTGTGAAGATTTAACGAAGCATGACGGTTACAACACGTGTCCAGATAGCCAGCTCTGATAAAACATAATGTGGCAATAAATGTAACGCTGAACGACCCCGGTGTACAGTGCCGTTATATGTTCATAAAGTTTTTGAATTAATAGGTTTACAGCCCCATCATGAAAACATTACTTGCAGTCTGTATTTTCCTTATCAAATGTCTACACATATCGATGGATATATTCTTGAATGCACTATAAATAAATATGTGTGTGTGTGTGTGTGTGTGTGTGTGTGTGTGTGTGTGTGTGTGTGTGTGTGTGTGTGTATGTGTGTGTGCCATGTACCTGTATAATATGCATGTGTGCCATGTACCTTTATGATATGTATGTGTGCCATGTACCTGTATATTATGTATGTGTGTCATTTACCTGTATACTATGTATATGCGCCATGTACCTTTAAACTATGTATGTGTGCCATGTACCTGTATATTATGTATATGTGCCATGTACCTTTAAACTATGTATGTGTGCCATGTACCTGTATATTATGTATGTGTGTCATGTACCTGTATATTATGTATGTGTGTCATGTACCTGTATATTATGTATGTGTGCCATGTACATGTATACTAAGTATGTGTGCCATGTACCTGTATAATATGTATGTGTGCCATGTACCGGTATATTATGTATGTGTGCCATGTACCTGTATAACATGCATGTGTGTCATGTACCTGTGTATATTAATGCATGTGTGCCATGTACCTGTATATTATGTTTGTGTGCCAATACCTGTATATTATGTATGTCTACCATGTACCTGTATAATTTGTATGTGTGCCATGTACCTGTATATTATGTATGTATGCCATTTACCTGTAATTTATGAATATGTGCCATGTACCTTTAAAGTATGTATGTGTGCCATGTACCTGTATATTATGTATGTGTGTCATGTACCTGTATACTAAGTATGTGTGCCATGTACCTGTATACTAAGTATGTGTGCCATGTACCTGTATAATATATATATGTGTGCCGTGTACCTGTATATTATGTATGTGTGCCATGTACCTGTATAACATGCATGTGTGCCATGTACCTGTGTATTATACATGTGTGCCATGTACCTGTATATTATGTTTGTGTGCCAATACCTGTATATTATGTATGTCTACCATGTACCTGTATAATATGTATGTGTGCCATGTACCTGTATATTATGTATGTATGCCATTTACCTGTAATTTATGAATGTGTGCCATGTACCTTTATATTATGTATGTGTACCATGTACCGGTATAGCATGTGTGTGTGTGCCATGTACCTGTATAATATGTATGTGTGTCAGATACCTGTATATTATGTATGTGTGCCATGTACCTGTAAATTATGTATGTGTGTCATTTACATGTATATTATGTATGTGTGCCATGTACCGGTATATTATGTGTGTGTGTGTGCCATGTACCTGTAAATTATGTGTGTGTGCCATGTACCTGTATATTATGTATGTGTGCCATGTACCTGTATATTATGTATGTGTGTCATTTACCTGTATACTATGTATATGTGCCATGTACCTGTAAATTATGTATGTGCGTATCAGTGTATGTTCATGGGCCATGTTTGGCTTAAATAAACAAGTGAAGTGTTGTAATTCCATACGTTTATTTAGTCTGAAACAGCAGCGTCCTTGTATTTGTATATTTTCATAAAGTCTGCAACAACAGTCATGCTAAAACATCCGATCACTCTCGAATGAATGTGCAACACCATACTTACCAATCGGAGCAACACTCGTCCATTTCAGAGTAAGTTAAAAATTTCGAACAGAGCTGGAAGCTGAAATTGAAACAATTTAACAACCTTTTGAATTCCCGTAATAGCGGAGTGCATTCTACGTTCGTTTTTTTTTCAGGAATTGAGTTGACTAGAACAATCACGAATAAAACTGTTTAGTAGTGACAATGCCTACTACAACACGCAATTCTAGAAATGAGCACGATTTGCTGCAAACACCATACATACATGTACAGACGCAGAATTCGCGGATATTTATATAAAATACACGTCAAAGTTAAGAACCTCGTGATTTTCCATTATCAATTAAAGCAGATATCCCACAAGCATCGGCAGTTCGGTTTCTTTTGAAATCGTTTTATGTTGTTCAATTGTGAGACGACTTTTGACCTACTTAGCCTTACATACGGCATTTACTTGTTTAATCTCGAATTGAACTTGTTAAATTTACATGTATGTTCAGAGACATCAATTAAACGTTTATTAAGATTAAAATCTTTGACTAAAATTTGCATGGTGAGACAAAATACGTCGATTCGTGGTCGGTAAAGAGACCGGAGAACTGGTACAGAAATCGTGCTATGAAAATAAGAATAAATTACTTTTAACGAAAGCGTCGAAACGTATGTTTACATACAGGTAAGCAAACCATTTAAACAAAAATAAACTACAAATAAATAAAATAAAAGGGCCAAGTCTTGTCAAAAATAGATTCACAGTCACAAAGGAGAAAATAATTTCCAAGGAAACGTATAGCCGATTTTTATGAGACATCGTTTACAATTCGAAGCCTCAAAAACAGACCGAACTAGGAATTACTCACGAATTCTGTAACGGAAGTCCCGAACGAATTCTGTACATTTTGTGCGTATATCAGGCGTTTATATGGTGGACATAAATATAGTATGTGAGACCTTTGAACGGTGGCGTTGATTTCTATCTTTACCTGTGATCTCGTTGGTCAAACTTTCAGCCCTGGCAATAGTTCAAGGTTATATGGCAGAACCTCGAATAATGTTTGGGTAATAAAATGATTATTTTTGTAAATTATCTGAATTGATATAAATTCAACATCTGGTATTGTGTTTACTGTAAGGTGGTCAGATATATCCCACATCTCCGTCACCGCGATTGTGGTTAAATATAGTGTGTGACTAGAACTTGATATTTCTGTGTGGCAATTATCGAACAACTAAAACTCGAATCAATTCAATTTCATTTGTTTAATCAACTTGATAATTCATACGTCGACCTTTTCAACATCACGAACAAAGTTTTAATTCTCACTTTGTTGGCGGCGAGATTGAATGCTTGACGCGGCATAAAGATTAAACCTAAAATATGCTAAACCATAATCGGTGACTGGCCATACATTTGTTATGTTTCCATTTAAACAATTAACGCAACACATTATCGGATTTCCTATCGCATCACCCCTTTTTAAATGTCACAATACAAACAAGGAACTAGTTTGAATAGTTGTTACGAGTTATATCAGCGCGTTTAATCAAATAAACCATAGAGAGGAAATTAATATTCCATGATCCGGTTTTAGATGCTATCGTGGTTTATATGCAAATATCTGACTACATTGGCCACGTTCTTTATACACTTTCCAAAGTACCTCAAAACTACACTTATTCATGGACACGTTTTCTTATACGAGGGCCATTCAAGAAGTGAGAAGCAATTACTACGTTTTTAATATATATTTTCGCAGCTGCACACGCTTCAATAAAATGTGCACATGGCATGGTCCGATCTTTGTAACGTCATACGTGACGACGTCGTTTCATAAAACATTGCTTATGACCTCACTTTTTTTTTTTTATCAAATACATGTAAATGGTAAACTTAAACATTTTTTTTCATGTAATAGTTCTTAAAGGTCAAATTTAATGGAAAACAAATATTTATTTGTACGTTTAAATAAATTATAAAGGATGTAAACAAAATAAATCAATAAAGACGTGTTTCAATACGATTTTAAATCTCATAGCTTAGAGACATTATTTATCTCAGTCCAGCTTATGAGTCTCACATATTAAAGACTTATCATCCAAAGTTATAGTTTTTACTGGGCGTTCTAACAGTTTAAGAAGAGATTTTTATAAATAAAAGATAAAAATAGCAATACTGAAAAAAAAGTAACAAGAGTAAGATGTTTCTTAGTTTCGTTTTTTAAATGAAAAAAAAAATAAGATAAAAAAATTAGGAACAGTGGTTGTATGTTAGGAACAGTGGTTGTATGTTAGGAACAGTGGTTGTATGTTAGGAACAGTGGTTGTATGTTAGGAACAGTGGTTGTATGTTAGATTTTATTTACTTAAAAGTGATTAACTCTAAATCATGTTTTTATTACAATAATAGTTTATATTCGTCTCTTTTTTCAATATCTAATAATGTATCATTTTTCTTTGCATTTAGTTTCTCAATTTGGTATACGTATTTTATTTGTCACAGTGATTTGTAATTGTTAAAATTTGGTGATCTTCCATCTAATTTGCACTTATAAATGTAATGTTTTGCTTGCAATATTTATTTGTATTGTATATTGTCATATTTAATTGACCAAATTAATATATTCCATAAACCATTTTGGTTGAACGTTTATATTTTTGTCAGTACACAGAGTTTTAAAACTAGCCCAAAATGTGTTTACATATGAATGCACACTCCAAAAAAAAAAAAAACGAAGAGTAATTCTTTCTATATGCTGTTTTCAAAAAGTACAAAAACTATCTTTCTTTCTTTTTTCTTTCTTTTTGTTAATAAACAATTAGTAGCGGTTATGTAATTCTGTGATTCATTTCACCTGAAACAATTGTAGCTTGGTGTCTTTAGTGCAAGTAAAATGTTTTCAAAGAATGATTGATTTAGTTTTTGCATGCTGCAGCAGTTCCGCGCAACTTTGTCGAGACCAGCCAGTGTCACTACTACAACCGACGCTGTTTCGGATGGCCACTATTTGTGGATACGCCTGAAATTGGTCTCTTATATGGTGTTCAATATATGAAATATGCAAACTGGTATAAAATAATGGTTTATAGCAATTTAACCTAAATATAAAATATAACAGAAATCTTAATATTTATACAAACATGCTCATTTAGTATAAAAGTGTTAATTTTGCAACTGCGGTTTATTTAACGACGGCATACTTTAAGAGCCATGTTTCTCAAATTAGTAGCGGTAATGTATTTTTTATTTTGATAAGAATAGGTATCAGAGAGTATTTTGAGAAGGTTTTTAGGAAAATTTATCCATAAACTATATCAAAATATTTAAAAAAAAAACCGCTATATTTTATTGCAAAATTGAAAAACAATTGACATCTGCAGAAATGTTTGTTTTAAAAAAAACCTAAACAGTTCAATTCAAGTTAATAATTACCATTTCCATGAAAATAATTATTATATACATGCGTCTGTGTAATTAAATACTAGATGTAAACAAGTTTAAACATTGTTTTTGCATTGTTTTTTAATCTACATTTGTTCGCCAAATGTCAAGGACGGGTATGTTTAAGAGGAGGTAATACCAAGAAATCTGTACGGTAACATGTGTTTTTTTATTTCTGAATTCTATGCATAGGAAAAATATGACAAAAACTATAGCAATCGTCTTTAAATACTTATCTTTCTATATTTAGCCCGTATTGACCCCATATAGAAATGGCTGTTGTTAATACACTGGGAATTGTAAGTACATCATAAATAATACGACATCGTTTCTTTGAACATTATGACAGGAACTTCTTGTGGACAGACAAACATTTTAATGTTATTGTCATGTGAGTAAACTCGAGATTTGAAGGTAAATCAGTATTGCGACAATCATAACTTCATATTCTATCAAAAAATAATTTACTGCATATTTTCTTCAAATGACCTAAATGGTAGAAGATTCATCAAATAATTTATGTCTTTTATGCCTTAGTCATAACATATTTTGTCAAATACACTTGGTCTTCCTTTCTTATCGGTTACTGTTGTACCATAGAGCTTGATTTAAAAAGTGTTTATAAATTAGATATTAGTAAGTTTAAACTTTTATAAACATATGACATGAAAGGATTGCCTATTTTATGTAAATTATTGTTAAGATAATCTTTACCAAAAATAATATTTCTGCTCACCCCCATGTTTGTAGACTAAATCTTGAGTAACAACACTTCTTTTTTTACCAGGGTAGTTAATGTTCCATATAAAATTAAAACACACGCTTTGAACAACTTAACTTGGTCTTCAGACAGGTTTTGTAATGCAGAAAACACATGATTAAGATCATGTAAGGCTAAACTTTTGATAACCATGGATGTCCTACAGGGGTTACGATTTGTTTGGAGCGCGAACGTAATAACCATTTGATTTCATTATTTAATTTGTCAAGATTTGTGAATATTAGTAGAAATATTAATTCCAAGGATTGTAAAATCTCCGTGTTCGCAATTTATGTCTACTTCCGTACACAATTTAACATCCGAACCTTTAGTTATCTCAAACCATATACTTCTAGTATTTTTTCAATATTAACCTTAAGACCTGAGAATTCTGCACACAATTTTAAAACTGTAAAAGCATGTTAAAGTGATATTTCAGTACCATCCAATATTATAGAAATGTCATCCGCATATTATGCAATAATGTATTCACTATCGCCTATTTGAAATCAGTACAGCTAATATTCCTACACACAAAAGAAAAATATATTGTGAGAGTGGATCATCTTGTCGGCAGCCTCGGTAAATAGAAAACCACTCTAACAGATGACCAATAAAATACCATAAAACATTATCGAAAGCTTTTTCAAAACCTTCAGTTAACACTAGCCTTGGTATATTATTTCTTCTGTGTAATAAAAGGATCGTAGATTGTGCAAATGTTTTCCCCAATATAAATACAATCTGATCATCATTTATAAGACTTTGTAGTACCTTTTATGCACTGTGCAATGCATGCAGAATCTAATTTATATGAGCAATTCAATAAAGAGATAGGTCTGCAATTTTATAAAAAAAACCTGTCTGTCATTATTTGCTTTAGGAATATATGTAATTTTACCTTCTTTTTGAGAAATTGAAAAATCTCCTTTCAATATTCCGTAATAAATGGACCTCAGGAGGAAAACACCGAAATTGATCCAAAATAATTTGTAGAATTCCATTGTAAAGCCAGTTAAGCCAGGATCTTTAAGGTTATTTTTGCCTTTTTGAAACAAAAGTTATGATAATTCAAGAGGGCGTCATAAATCGTTCCAAAGTCACAGCAGAGACAATACTATTGCTGAGAAATGTAATGACTTGTGATGTATGTTTCATGTCATTTGTTTGAAGGAAAGAGTTTTCCGTTAATACATGTAAGAAAACTTTAATGAGTGTATAATAATATCAGTTTCACACTTTTTTCTCTCCAGATGTTCAATCGAAAATACCGCCATATAAGCCAAACGCCACGAAATCGCTTCCCTGAAAATAAATCCCGAGGGAGCAATTATGGATAGTCAAGAAAATGAATGTCGTTCCTGTAGACATTCACCAGAATGCACGATTAGGCACTTAGAAAAACAACAGGAATGGGGAAACGATAGTAGTTGGTGACTATTTATCGCTAAAGCCTCACTACTTCTTGGATGACCCTTGGACATTGATCGAAACAAGTGTTGTTCTTATTTGTAGTATTTGTTAGATCGTGAAATTTCAATGTAATGTTTTTGTAAATATCGGAAAATGATCTTTATAACGTGTTACTATTGTTTTATAATATGTTACCGTGTAGTCACAGTGTTTTGATATATTGCTGTGCAGTGATGTCGTTTCATAACGTGTTACTGAGTAGTCATGTTGGTTTACAGTATGTTACTGTTTAGACATGTTGTTTTATAACGTGTTACTCTAGGTGTATATTGTTTTATAACGTGTTACTCTAGGTGTATATTGTTTTATAACGTGTTACTCTAGCTGTATATTGTTTTATAACGTGTTGATTTTATGTAGCTATGTGGTTTTATAATGTGTTACTATTTAGTCATGTTGTATTATAACGTGTTATTATGTAGTCATATTGTTTTATAACGTTTTAATGTATAGTTGTGTCGTTTTATAACCTGTTATTGTATAGTAATATTGTTTTAATTATATTAATGTGTGGTGATGTTGTTTTAAAATGTGTAACTGTGTAATGATGTTTTGTAAGTGTTACTGTGTAGTGATGTTTTGTAAGTTTTACTGTGCAGTGATGCTGTTTTGTAAGTGTTACTGTGCAATGATGCTGTTTTGTAAGTGTTAATGTGTAGTGATGCTGTTTTGTAAGTTTTACTGTGCAGTGATGCTGTTTTGTAAGTGTTACTGTGCAATGATGCTGTTTTGTAAGTGTTACTGTGCAATGATGCTGTTTTGTAAGTGTTAATGTGTAGTGATGCTGTTTTGTAAGTGTTAATGTGTAGTGATGCTGTTTTGTAAGTGTTACTGTGCAATGATGCTGTTTTATAAGTGTTACTGTGTAGTTATGTTGTTTTGTAAGTGTTACTGTCCAGTTATGTTTTTTTGTAAGTGTTACTATGCAATGATGCTGTTTTGTTAGCGTGACTGTGTAGTGCTGCTGTTTTGTAAGTGTTACTCTGTAGTGATGCTGTTTTGTAAGTGTTACTGCGTAGTGCTGCTGTTTTGTAAGTGTTACTCTGTAGTGATGCTGTTTTGTAAGTGTTACTGTGTAGTGTTGCTGTTTTGTCAGTGTGACTGTGTAGTGGTGCTGATTTGTAAGTGTTACTGTGTAGTGATGCTGTTTTGTAAGTGTTAATGTGTAGTGGTGCTGATTTGTAAGTGTTAATGTGTAGTGATGCTGTTTTGTAAGTGTTACTGTGCAATGATGCTGTTTTCTAAGTGTTACTGTGTAGTTATGTTGTTTTGTAAGTGTTACTGTCCAGTTATGTTTTTTTGTAAGTGTTACTATGCAATGATGCTGTTTTGTTAGCGTGACTGTGTAGTGCTGCTGTTTTGTAAGTGTTACTCTGTAGTGATGTTGTTTTGTAAGTGTTACTCTGTAGTGATGCTGTTTTGTAAGTGTTACTCTGTAGTGATGCTGTTTTGTAAGTGTTACTGTGTAGTGTTGCTGTTTTGTAAGTGTGACTGTGTAGTGGTGCTGATTTGTAAGTGTTACTGCGAAGTGATGCTGTTTTGTAAGCGTTGCTGCGTAGTGATGCTGTTTTGTAAGTGTTGCTGCGTAGTGCTGCTGTTTTGTAAGTGTTACTCTGTAGTGATGCTGTTTTGTAAGTGTTACTGTGTAGTGTTGCTGTTTTGTCAGTGTGACTGTGTAGTGGTGCTGATTTGTAAGTGTTACTGCGAAGTGATGCTGTTTTGTAAGCGTTGCTGCGTAGTGATGCTGTTTTGTAAGTGTTGCTGTGTAGTGATGTTGTTTCGTAAGTGTTACTGCGTAGTGATGTTGTTTCGTAAGTGTTGCTGTGTAGTGATGCTGTTTCGTAAGTGTTACTGCGAAGTGATGCTGTTTTGTAAGTGTTGCTGCGTAGTGATGCTGTTTCGTAAGTGTTGCTGTGTAGTGATGTTGTTTCGTAAGTGTTACTGCGTAGTGATGTTGTTTCGTAAGTGTTGCTGTGTAGTGATGCTGTTTCGTAAGTGTTACTGCGAAGTGATGCTGTTTTGTAAGTGTTGCTGCGTAGTGATGCTGTTTCGTAAGTGTTGCTGTGTAGTGATGTTGTTTCGTAAGTGTTACTGCGTAGTGATGTTGTTTCGTAAGTGTTACTGTGTAGTGATGCTGTTTCGTAAGTGTTGTTGTGTAGTGATGCTATTTGGTAAGTGTTACTGTGTAGTGATGCTGTTTCGTAAGTGTTACTGTGTAGTGATGCTGTTTCGTAAGTGTTACTGTGTGGTGATGCTGTTTTGTAAGTGTTGCTGTGTAGTGATGTTGTTTCGTAAGTGTTGCTGTGTAGTGATGCTGATTTGTAAGTTTTGCTGTGTAGTGATGCTGTTTTGTAAGTGTTGCTGTGTAGTGATGCTGTTTCGTAAGTGTTGCTGTGTAGTGATGTTGTTTCGTAAGTGTTACTGTGTAGTGATACTGTTTTGTAAGTGTTACTGTGTAGTGATGTTGTTTCGTAAGTGTTACTGTGTAGTGATACTGTTTTGTAAGTGTTGCTGTGTAGTGATGTTGTTTCGTAAGTGTTGCTGTGTAGTGATACTGATTTGTAAGTGTTTCTGTGTGGTAATGTTGTTTCGTAAGTGTTACTGTGTGGTGATGCTGATTTGTAAGTGTTACTGTGTGGTGATATTGTTTCGTAAGTGTTGCTGTGTAGTGATGTTGTTTTGTAAGTGTTACTGTGTAGTGATGTTGTTTCGTAAGTGTTGCTGTGTGGTGATGCTGTTTCGTAAGTGTTGCTGTGTAGTGATGTTGTTTCGTAAGTGTTGCTGTGTAGTGATGTTGTTTTGTAAGTGTTACTGTGTAGTGATGCTGTTTTGTAAGTTTTGCTGTATAGTGATGCTGTTTCGTAAGTGTTGCTGTGTAGTGATGTTGTTTTGTAAGTGTTACTGTGTGGTGATGCTGTTTTGTAAGTTTTGCTGTGTAGTGATGCTGTTTTGTAAGTGTTGCTGTGTAGTGATACTGTTTTGTAAGTGTTGCTGTGTAGTGATGCTCTTTTGTAAGTGTTACTACACATACTGTTTTCTAAGTGTTACTACATATGCTGTTTTCTTCTAAGTGTTGCTCTGTAGTGATGCTGTTTTTTAAGTCTTACTACACATGCTGTTTTGTAAGTGTTGCTGTGTAGTGATGCTGTTTTGTAAGTTTTGCTGTGTAGTGATGCTGTTTTGTAAGTGTTGCTGTGTAGTGATACTGTTTTGTAAGTGTTGCTGTGTAGTGATGCTCTTTTGTAAGTGTTACTACACATACTGTTTTCTAAGTGTTACTACATATGCTGTTTTCTTCTAAGTGTTGCTCTGTAGTGATGCTGTTTTTTAAGTCTTACTACACATGCTATTTTGTAAGTGTTACTACACATGCTGTTTGGTAAGTGTTACTGTGTAGTGATGCTGTTTTCTAAGTATTACTATGTAGTGATATTGTTTTATAATAGTGTTGATTTCACGCTATTTCCACTGATCTACTATAAATATATTTATTTTTTAAATGGAGTGTGTAATAAAATCTGTAGTACGCCGCCGTAATAATTTCACATAACCAGTTCAGTTGTTTGGCATTATTATATTGACAAATCGGAAATCTATTCGTCATGAATATAAATTTACATATGATATTACCATTTTACATTTGTAGAAACTGTCCCTTATTCTGATTAGACAACACTGACTGACTTTTGCTGTTACCATGAATCAATATTGGAATATATACAAATGATGTGGAGAAATCCAAATGAGGATCGGATGCGTTTTTGTTAACACAGAACAAAAGTCTTTGAAGTTTGTTTATTCGTAATGGAAACTCCAAAGTAACGTTTTTCATCTCCATAAATTAATTGTATGAAAATGGAGATGTAATGCAGATATCCAAGGATAAAATCGTCAGACGTAACTGGAGGTACAGTTTAATGATCAATGAGTGTGTGGTTACTGTAGTACTAATTGAACGACATTTAAACACGGTGACACGACGTTACTTTGTGAAATGATCAGTTTAGTAATCGCGCTGATCGCCTGAAGCATCCACAAGTGAAGAGGAACTTTATGTCAATGTAGGTGTTATCGCAGGGATATTGTTTTGTATATGGACGTATTTTGTGATTTCAGGAGCCTGATTATCGCACAATAATGATTTGTGGTCTAGTAGTTTTGTGGTGCTCTAATACAATATAGTGTTCTAATTTCAATTGTAATATTTGGTAAACTATTTAGTTCAATGTTTTCTCCATGCATTAAGGGAGGACGCTATTGAAAACAATTTAAAAACTTAAAGGGATATTATACTATATATTAACTTATTCAGTTTACTTCGGTTGCGAAACAAGTTATTACAACCTGTACAAGTCACGCTCGAAGTCTTCGTGGGTAGAATCAGTACTAAGCATATACGGAAAAAGTGTCCTGCTCAAGGACACCCGATATAGCCGTGTGTGAGTACCGAACCCATGACGCTCAGATCATAGTTCATATGCTCTACCACTGGACCACTCGTTCCACATATTATATTATATATTACCATATATTAGATTATATTACTCTGAAATTTAAGACTGGATCCTAAATATATTAAATGATTCATTTTATATGGGCCGGGCCCGATTATCTCAGTCGGTAACGCGTCTGACTATCAATCCAGGGATCGTGAGTTCAAACCCTTTCCCGGCAACAGTCTCCGTGATGAATGATATACGACATTGTGTCTCATTATCATTCGTCTCTCACCGAAAATTTAAGTGGGAAAGTTATCAGTTACTTGCGGAGATGTGATGTGCTCGAGTACTGGTTAACCTTTCAGGATCCCAGGAAACAGTGGTTATATTAACTGATCGTCTATTACCCCTCAATGGCATTAAACTGACGCTCAGTATTCAACCAATAGATCACTCAATCAATCATTTGATATGGACTAAATCTTACAGTAAACTGTTTGTACTTCTGTTATATTGATATGGTCTAATCAATAAAGCAAATACTTGTGTTATGTTGAAATGGCCTAAATATTAGAGCAAATACTTCTGTTATGTTGAAATGGCCTAAATATTAGAGCAAATACTTGTTTTATGTTGATATGGCCTAAATATTAAAACAAATACTTCTGTTATGTTGGTATGGCCTAAATATTAAAGCAAATACTTCTGTTATGTTGATATGGCCTACGTCCTAGAGCAAATACTTCTGTTATGTTGACATGGCCTAAATAGTAAAGCGAATACTTCTGTAATAAATCTGAGAGCAAATACTTCTGTTATGTTGACATGGCCTAAATAGTAAAGCAAATACTTCTGTAATAAATCTGAGAGCAAATACTTCTGTTATGTTGATATGGCCTAAATATTAAAGCAAATACTTCAGTTATGTTTATATTGATGGTCTAAATATTAAAGCAAATACTTGTATTATGTCGATATGGCCTAAATATTAAAGCAAATACTTCTGTTATGTTGATATGGCCTAAATATCAAAGCAAACTTATGTTATGCCGATTTGGCCTAAATATTAAAGCAAATATTTCTGTAATAAATCTTACAGCAAATACTTCTTCTCTAATGTTGATATGGGCTAAATATTAAAACAAATACTTGTATTATGTTAATATGACTTAAATATTAAAGCAATTACCTCTGTAATAAATCTTAGAGCAAATACTTCTGTAATGTTGATATGGCCTAAATATTAAAGCAAATACTGGCGTTATATCTATATGGCCTACATCTTAGAGCAAAAACCTCTGTTATGTTGATATGGCCTGAGAATTATTTTTGCAATTACTTCTGTCATGTTAATATGGCCTAAATCTTAAAGCAAATACTTTTGTAATGTAAAATAAAACAAATACTTCTGTAATAAATCTAAGAAATCTAACTTCTGTTATGTCGATATGGCGTACATCTTAAAGCAAGTACTTCAGTTATGTTGATATGAACTAAATCTTAAGACAAATACTTCTGATATGTTGGTTACCACCTAATGCAAGTTATCTGATTCTCATAAGTGCGCTTAACTATTTATAGAGATATTAATGTATGTTTTAGCTGTGTTTTGCATCTTTTTCGAACATTATTTAAGTAAGTATTTAATGGTGGTCAGCAGTTTGCGCACCTCATCTAAACCAGTACTAGGGGCGGTTAGCGCACCCCATCTTAACCAGTACTAGGGCGGTTAGCGCATCTCATCTTAACCAGTACTAGGGGCGGTTAGCGTACCTCATCGTAGCCAGTACTAGGGCGGTTAACGCACCTCATCTTAACCAGTACAAGGGGCGGTTAGCGCACCTCATCTTCACCAGTACTAGGGGCGGTTGGCGCACCTCATCTAAACCAGCACTAAGGGCGGTTAGCGCACCTCATCTTAACCAGTACTAGGGCGATTAGCGCACCTCATCTTAACCATCACTAAAAGCGGTTAGCGCACCTCATCATAGCCAGTACTAGGACGGTTAATACATCTCATCTTAACCAGTACTAAAGGTGGTTAGCACACCTCATCTTAGCCAGTACTAGGGGCGGTTAGCGCACCTCATCTAAACCAGTACTAGGGACGGTTAGCGCACCTCATCTTAACCAGTACTAGTGGCGGTTAGCGCACCTCATCTTAACCAGTACTAGTGCGGCTAACGCACCTCATTTTAGCCAGTACTAGGGCGGTTAATGCATCTCATCTTAACCATTACTAGGGCGGTTAACGCACCTCATCTTAACCAGTACTAGGAGCGGTTGGCGCACCTCATCTTAACCAGTACTAGGGGCGGTTAGCGCACCTCATCTAAACCAGTACTAGGGACGGTAAGCACACCTCATCTTAACCAGTACTAGTGGCGGTTAGCGCACCCCATCTTAACCAGTACTAGTGTGGCTAACGCACCTCATTTTAGCCAGTACTAGGGCGGTTAATGCATCTCATCTTAACCATTACTAGGGCGGTTAACGCACCTCATCTTAGCCAGTACTAGGGGCGGTTTGCGCACCTCATCTTAACCAGTGCTAGGGGCAGTTAGCGCACCTCATCGTAGCCAGTACTAGGGGCGGTTTACGCACCTCATCTTAGCCAGTACTAGGGTGGTTAACACACCTCATCTTAACCAGTGCTATGGACGGTTAACGCACCTAACTACTCTACTATGCGGTTTAACAGTACTAGGCACACATTTTACTGTAATTCTCTGATTTAATCCCCGCATAGTCAGAGATGAGAGAGTCAGGACCTGTAACAATGTCCGTGGTCAGTCATCAAAGAGACTGTGGACGGGCAGGGATTCGAACTCACGGCCAATCAAAACATAATGATCTGAAGCACAAGCACACATGATATATATATAAACGCATGAGCCACTGTGCAGCAGATGCAGTTTTGTTGTTAGCTGATTCATCTCTCAGAACATGTCTCTATAGAAAATATGACAGTAATGGATCATATTGAACTTGTATATAATGTTCAGTTACAGTAAATAATCCATAACGTTTCTTAAACTAAACTGTCATTCATACACTGGTCTCCAGAACACGTAATCACGTAGAATATATGTAAATAAACACCGGTTATACAGTGTTAAATACTGGCCGGAGCAATGTATTTCATTTTATATTTTATTTAGTTGGGAATATTCAAAGTCTAGCACGTTTATCGGTACAATATTTATGTACATTTACAGATCTCCACCTTACAGTGTAAACGAGATGTTTCCTTTATGGCTCTTAGTCACATCTGGTGAGTAAACGTTCGTTTTACGTTGATTCGTTTGTTTGTAATGAAAACACTGTTCTCAACTGTGAATCAAATCTGAAATGGTTTGTTTGAAAATATGTTTAAAAACAATATATCAATAGAAGTTAATATCTTATGCAATAACAGTTGAGTATTTATCATGTCGACAATGTTATTTTATACATATAGTATTTCTTTTTTTTAAATAACTATAAAATCATACTTAATGTCCACTGGGTAACATGCATGCAAGTCTGTTATTTATTTCTAATTTCTTAAGAAAAAGAGTCAAAACATCCCTATACTGCCATCAGTGCTGTTTAATTTCTTATACTGGATTGGAATTTCGTTTACTACATTTTAACGCACGCGAATTAAGTGTTTATAATGTACGAATTTGAACAGTTAAAATATGTTAATTTCGCAAGTGAAAGATATAAGCTATAGATCATGTATTTTCCCTTCATGTTGGAACTATTTTATAGAGAATATATTATTTGAATAATTTCATTGATTTTAAAATGTACAAACAATTAAAGTATGTTAATTTTACAAGTTAAAGCTATAGGCCATGATACACCATGTGGAGCGCGTGGACCAGTGGTAGAGCACCGAGCCCATGATCGGAGGGTCGTGGGTTCGATCCTCCGCCACGGCTATGTGTGGTGTCCTTGAGCAAGACACATTTCCGCATATGCTTATTACTGGTTCTAACCAGGAAGACTTCGAGCGTGATTTGTCTAAGTTGTAATAACTTGTTTCACAATCGAAGTAAAATGAATACGTTTAAATTTATTTTCCCTATATGTTCTATGCCTAGAATTGCTATTTTGAGACTTAAATGCGCTGTTGCTAAGATGTTTGTTTATTTGGGAAACACTAAAACAATACCCATAGTACACCTAGTAAAAAGGAACGGAGAGGAAACATGTTGGAACTATTTTAGAGAATATATTATTCAAGTACACAAGGCGTAGACACCTTCTAGGATCTTTAGAAATTTAAATATACACCAGCGTTTACCAGGAAACCTACATTAGTGTGCATAAGTTGTGGTTGTTCATGCCAGAGAGCAAATGAAGAGCAAACAGCAATACTTAAGGTGATGTGAAATGTTGATAAATAAATTAAACACGCAAGTACAAAATGAATATTCTATCTAAGTTGTTATTTATATTATTGTATATCGAAACGGCCATGTTTGTGTGTTGAATTATAACATTAATTGACGAGTTGGACACAATACTCATGTTACGCTGATATTAGTAGTCGACTAAACGTCGAACGTGGTATAACTATTTCGTTAAACTAATGGTACTTATGAATACATGTAGGACCACACCTCAATATACCGATATTGTATATATTTATCACTGTTGGCATGGTGACAAACTGATTTTAGTTATCTGATTTTAGGATCAGGCAGTACGAGCTGAAATGATCACGTTTGTGTCATGATGTAGCAAGTGTTTTCTTTGTGTAAGTTAAACCAAGTGAACTGCATACAGGCAATACAAACTTTTCATTATGTCATTCATGCAAGGTATGACTTTCTTAAACTACATGTACTTTGCTAAAGGACTAAATGAAGATTTCAAACTAATTGTTTTGGCTGGAAGCTTCCACTGACTCGAAGATTATTCATACATGTATATAAAAGTGATAAACTAACAGCTTAGTAGGATAGAAGAATACATCGATGATACTAACTTCTACAAAGTAGCCGGAGTAGAATACATCGATGATACTAACTTCTACAAAGTAGCCGGAGTAGAATACATCGATGATACTAACTTCTACAAAGTAGCCGGAGTAGAATACATCGATGATACTAACTTCTACAAAGTAGCCGGAGTAGAATACATCGATGATACTAACTTCTACAAAGTAGCCGGAGTAGAATACATCGATGATACTAACTTCTATAAAGTAGCCGGAGTAGAATACATCGATGATACTAACATCTATATAGTACCCGGAGCATACAGACCATGTAACCGCGTTTATTAACCACTAAACTCACACATTTTGCTTTAATAAATAAAAAAGTTATGCATAAAAATATTTTGTCATAGAATAAAAACATTTCCTTGTAAAGCTTTATAATTGTTGAACTGATCTCAATATGTTGATAAACTGTTCAAGTTATACCAAACACAAGAGAACATTTTGTATAGGTTTATATGAATAAAAACGACCAAAAGGCCTATCATTACACACGTTACAATACAAGCATACGTAAGGTGTCAATGACGAGTTCAATATGTTTCGTTTTTTTTTCTCAATTTTTTTATATATGTATGTAGCAAGATGTGTTACAGTTTTTGATTGTCGTGAACGTAATAACTCAATGAATAACAGCATACTTGGTCTTTTCCAGTAGTATTTTTTAATACAGCTTAGTCAGAAATCTTTGTTCGATGGACATTCTAAAATAAAGTGAAATTCATCTTCGAAAGCATTACATATTTGACATTTTCTATTTTCTACTGGTATTCTTTTAGGTTTTTGCCATCTTCAAGTCTATGTGTAATCTATGTAATCTAGACAATGCATCTAAACTCTTTTCCCAATCTCGTCCAAAGTTCCGAATTAAGTTATCTGTTAGTCTTTATTTAAAAGTATTAAGGAACACATTAACATATATATATCCCATTGTTTTAAAGTATACTTCTGATTTCTCTGTGTGTCTTCGGTTGTAAGTCACAGCAAACCATTCCAGTAACGAGGTTTTACCGGCATTTCAGAAAGGGCTAAACGCGCACTTGTTCTTTTCAATGTCGAAACTATTGGACAAAGGGAACGTTCTGGTTACAAGGGCATGATAAACAATATTATTTTCATACTTTCATGATACAGTTAGCAGTAACAATATTGATGCATGTACCTCGATGATACGGGTCATGCTAAACCTCTCACATGTAGGATTTATCCATAGTTATTATCTCGAATCTAATTTCGTCCAATTAGTCCTAGTGTCTAGTGTCTAGTTGCATCTTCTAGAGCCTTGATCGTTACACTTTTTCTATATTATATTTCGACTTCAACACATTTTATCATAAACGGTATCTTCAGAATGTCTCGAGAGTTTATGATTTGACGAATGAGAGATTGTAGTTTAATACCTTAATTCTGTTTTCTAATGTAAATGAGTTACCACGCACTCCGGTGTAGTCAATACCATCGATCTTTTCAATAGTTTTGAAGATATTTAAACTATAATACAGTATCGATGTCTGCTATTCTCCAGTAGTCTCTCAATCTCTGTTCACAGTAAAGTCCCACGTACCTCTTGTTATTGTTGTCGTTAAACACGGACGGTGCAGTCGTAATTAAACCACACCTGTTTTCATAATTTTATTGTTAACTATTCCATCTTATCGTTTGTAAAGTAATAGTATATTATTTCTTTGAAAAGCTTAATAAACATCAATTATTAAATTAAACATTAAATATTTTTTTTATAAAAGTTTATTTATCAAACAATTTAGTATGAATTACATAGTAACCGTTGTAGAAAATAACAGATACTTAATACAGGCAAATGTTTTATATAATGATTGGGCATGCAGATTATGTACAGTATTTATATACAAAATGGGCTTTGTCACGACTTTACGGGACATCATCGCTCTTCTCAGATCATTTAACTATTGTTTCACTTTGTGTAAGTTTACTATCTGAAGTACCAGTTCAGTTTCCATAAGTACAATACTACATTGTACATTGTTCACGTTTAATCTCAGGAACCTTTCTTTGACCCAGCTCCAAGGGCTATCAATATCATTTGGTAATAAAGTCTGGCCATTTTATGATCTTATAACACTATAAAGTTTGTTTATTTTCACAGCAAAAAATTAACATATACTTCCCACTGCATCTGGTTCGTCATTAATACACGCAACGAATATAATCGGTCTCAAAGTACAGACCTAACGACGCCAATTCTATTTTCAATTTGGTTGGTTCTCTGTTGGGGATGTTAAATAAAGTTGTCAATCTTTTTAAATAAATATACCCCTACTGTACCGTACCCCCTACTATACCGTACCCCCTACTATACCGTAACCCCTACTATACCGTACCCCCTACTATACCGTATCCCCTACTATACCGTATCCGACTACTATACCATAACCCCTACTATACCGTACCCCCTACTATACCGTACCCCCTACTATAACGTACCCCCTACTATACCGTACCCCCTACTATACCGTATCCCCTACTATACCGTATCCACCTACTATACCATAACCCCTACTATACCGTACCCCCTACTATACCGTACCCCCTACTATACCATAACCCCTACTATACCATAACCCCTACTATACCGTATCTACCTACTATACCATAACCCCTACTATACCGTACCCCCTACTATACCGTACCCCCTACTATACCATAACCCCTACTATACCGTACCCCCTACTATACCGTATCCACCTACTATACCATAACCCCTACTATACCGTAACCCAAACTATACCATAACCCCTACTATACCGTAACCCAAACTATACCATAACCTCTACTATACCGTACCCCCTACTATACCATAACCCCTACTATACCGTACCCCAAACTATACCATAACCCCTACTATACCGTAACCAAAACTATACCATAACCCCTACTATACCGTCACCCCTACTATACCGTACCCATAACTATACCATAACCCCTACTATACTGTACCCCAAACTATACCATAACCCCTACTATACCGTAACCCAAACCATACCATAACCCCTACTATACCGTACCCCAAACTATACCATAACCCCTACTATACCATAACCCCTACTATACCGTAACCCAAACTATACCATAACCCCTACTATACCGTCACCCCTACTATACCGTACCCCAAACTATACCATAACCCCTACTATACCGTACCCCAAACTATACCATAACCCCTACTATACCATACCCCAAACTATACCATAACCCTTACTATACCGTCACCCCTATTATACCGTACCCTAAACTATACCATAACCCCTACTATACCGTCACCCCTACTATACCGTACCCCAAACTATACCATAACCCCTACTATACCGTAACCCCTACGATACCGTACCCCAAACTATACCATAACCCCTACTATACCGTACCCCATACTATACTGTATCCCTCTACTATACCGATCACCCCCCTAGTACCCCCTACTATGCCGTAACCCCTACTATACCGTACCCCAAACTATACCATAACCCCTACTATACCGTACCCCATACTATACCGTATCCCTCTACTATACCGAATAACCCCTACTATACCGTACCCCTTACTATATCGTATCCCGTATCCCCTACTATACCGTACCCCCTACTATACCGCACCCCATACTATACCATACCCCCTACTATATCGTACACCCTACTATACCGTATCCCTCTACTATAACGAATATCCCCTACTATACCGTACAACCTACTATAACGTATCCCGTATCCCCTACTATACCGTACCCCCTACTATACCATATCCCTTTACTATACCGTACCCATACTATACCGTGCCCCATTACTATACCGTATCCCCTACTATACCGTATCCCTCTACTATACCGTACCCGCCTACTATACCGTATCCCCCTACTATACCGTATTTCCTACTTTACAGTATCCTCTACTATACTGTATCCCCCTACTATACCGTACCCCCTACTATACCGTATCCCCCTACTATACCATATCCCCCTACTATACCGTACCTCCTTACTATACCGTACCCCCTACTATACCGTATCCCCCTACTAAACCGTATCCCCCTACTATACCGTATCCCCGCCTACTATACCGTATCCCCCTACTATACCGTACCCCCCTTACCCCTACTATACCGTATCAACCCCACTATACCATATCCTCCCCTACTATACCGTACCCCCTTACTATACCGTATTCCACTACTTTACCGTATCCCTTACTATACCGTATCCCCCCTACCCCTACTATACCGTATCCAACCTACTTTACCGTATCCCCCTACTAAACCGTATCACCCTACTATACAATATCCTCTACTTTACCGTATCCCTTACTATACCGTATCCCCCCTACCCCTACTATACCGTATCAAACCTACTATACCGTATCCCCCTACTAAACCGTATCACCCTACTATACAATATCCTCTACTATACCGTACCCCCCTACTATACCGTATCCCTCTACTATACCGTACCCCAACTATACCGTGCCACCTTACTATACCGTATCACCAACTATACCGTATCCCTCTACTATACCATACCCCCCTACTATACCGTATTCCTATAATATACCGTATCCCCTACTTTACAGTACCCCCTACTATACCATATCCCCTCCTATACCGTATCCCCCTACTATACTGTACCCCTTTACTATAACGTACCCCCTACTATACCGTATCCCTCTATTATACCGTATCACCTCTACTATACCGTATCCCCCACTACTATACCGTATCCCCCCTACTATACCGTATCCCCCTACTATACCGTATCCCCATACTATACCATATCCCCCCCCACTATACCGTATAACCCCTACTATACCGTATACCCCCTACTATACCGTATTCCCCTACTATACCGTATCCCCCTACTATATCGTACCCCCCTACTATACCGTATCCCCCTACTATACCGTATACCCCTACTATACCGTATCCCCACCTACTATACCGTATAAACCCTACCATACAGTATCCCCCTACTATATCGTATCCCACCTACTATACCGTATCCACCTACTATACCGTATCCCACCTACTATATCGTATCCCCCGCCTACTATACCGTACCCTCTTACCTCTAGGAGAATACCCCCCCCCCCACTACTATACCGTATCCTTCTTATATACCGTATCCCCCCTACTATACCGTATCCCCCACTACTATACAGTATATCCCCTACTATACCGTACCCCCCCTACTATACCGTATCCCCCTACTATACCGCCCCCCTACTATACCGTAACCCCATACTATACCGTATAACCCCTACCATACAGTATCCCCCATCTATACCGTATCCCACCTACTATACCGTATCCCCCTACTATACCGTATCCCACCTACCGTATCCTTCTACTATACCGTATCCCCCCTACTATACCGTATCCCCCTACTATACCGTATTCCCCTACTATGCCATATCCCCCCTACTATACCGTTTCCTCCTACTATACCATACCCCCCTTACTATACCGTTTCCCCCCTACTATACCGTTTCCCCTACTATACCGTATCCCCCTTTCTATACCGTATCCCCCCCCTACTATACCGTATCCCCCCTACTATACCGTATCCCTCTACTACTATACCGTATCCCCCATTACTATACCGTATCACCCCTTACTATATCGTATACCCCGCCTACTATACCGTATCCCTCTACAATACCCTATCCCCCATACTATACCGTATCCCCCTAACCATACCGTATACCCCGCCTACTATACCGTATCCCCCTACTATACCATATCCCCCCTACTATACGGTATCCCCCCTACCATACCGTATCCCCCGCCTACTATACCGTATCCCCCCTACTATACCGTATCCCCCCCCCCTACTATACCGTATCCCCCGCCTACTAAACCGTATCCTCCCTACTATACCATATCCCCCCTACTGTACCGTATCCACAGCCTACTATACCGTATCCCCCGCCAACTATAACGTATCCCCTTACCTCCAGGAGAATACGTTAATACGGCTCCTTGCCAAAAGCGTTGGGCAAAATATATAGTTGTTATCTGTAGGTCATCACTAAATGCATCATTCTGGTCCTCCAGCTTTGCAAGTAGCTGCAGATATCTGTAGGTCATCACTAAATGCATCATTCTGGTCCTCCAACATTGCAAGTAGCTGCAGATATCTGTAGGTCATCACTAAATGCATCATTCTGGTCCTCCAACATTGCAAGCAGCAGCATATATCTGTAGGTCATCACTAAATGCAACATCCAACATTGCAAGTACATGTAGTTGTAGATATCTGTAGGTCATCACTAAAAGCATCATTCTGGTCCTCCAACATTGCAAGTAGCTGTAGATATCTTTAGGTCATCACTAAAAGCATCATTCTGGTCCTCCAGCATTGCAAGTAACAGTTGTTATCTGTAGGTCATCACTAAAAGCATCATTCTGGTCCTCCAACATTGCAAGTAGCTGTAGATATATGTAGGTCATCACTAAAAGCATCATTCTGGTCCTCCAGCATTGCAAGTAACTGTAGTTATCTGTAGGTCATCACTAAATGCATCAACCAACCTTGCAAGTAGTTGTAGATATCTGTAGGTCATCACTAAATGCATCATTCTGGTCATCCAACATTGCAAGTACATCTAACTGTGACATTCTGTGATTTATAACGCAATGTTGACAAACCGAATTAGGACATGTGTCTTTTCGTATGTATAAAACTTTGTTCCTTTTTATTTGTTCTTGTAATTTACAAATTACTGCATGAAGTCAAAAACATAGGGTAGCAGTTTTCAGGGTCGGTATTATGGCCGATTTTAAAAATGTATGTTTCCGTTAGTAGCTTTTAATCGTCTGGAATAACATCTCAAATAATAATACAAACATTTGATATAAAGGGGAATATAACTTTATACTGTTTTAACAGTAACATTGGGCGATATTTATCTGAGACATGTGAATTTAATTGTTACACGAAACAGACAGCTTTTCAGCAATATATTTACTCCTATTTCCAATTCTAAAAACTGTAACAGATTACTTGATTAAAATCTCTACTTTCTGACTAGCATATGTAACATACAAAAAGTTCATATTTTCATACTCTAATTCCCTTTTGAAGTTATCATTTTTATTTGTTTTTTAACATAACCCCGAAATGATTTTGATTTAACGTTTGCGCTACCTGCTGTTGTAATTACATGTGTTTTTAAGGTGTTCACTAATGAATCACATTCAAAGATTTGTTTCATAAACAACCTAAATGCTTTATCTGGCAATACAGTGCTATACTTATACTTTACCATATTGGTTTTGTCAACGATTGTTGACGCTTGCTATTGCCTGGGATGCGTTTGTTTATCATTTGTTGACCCATTTAATTCTCTCGATCGTTACACCTTGAACGTTCAACCATACACTGAAAGGTATCAATCATTAAGTGGTACACACCAAATATTTTTTGAAAATCCTTCGTTTGTCATTTATAAAAAAAAATGTTTGAACTGTAAAGAAACACTCTATAACTAATACCTGTACTTAATGATCGAGCGTATTAATATAAAAATATTAAGCGAGTATTAAAAATTGTGTTACATTATTTTCGCCATTACAAGTATTTTTCATTAGTTTTAATTTCGAAATCATGAACGAATGCACACCATATAGCCTCAGTTTTAATCTCCCGACATGTACATGCCATCATATAGGAACAATTGCGTTTTTCTTTCTTTCTGATGGCTTGTGTGGCCAAGAAGCTGGTGATCATATGTTACCTTGGAGATTAATACCATAATTACTTGACATCAGACACACACTGTTGTTTTAAAATTATATAAGAACAAGAACATCCAGGCTAATTCCCGTAATTGTACTAAAGGTAGAGCAAGATAGTGACCTGTGAGCTATATTACCAGACTCAGATAGTTACCTGTGAGCTATATTACCAGGCTCAGATAGTGACCTGTGAGCTATATTACTAGGCCGATGTAGTGACCTGTGAGCTATACTACCAGGCTCAGGGAGTGACCTGTGAGCTATATTACTAGGCTCAGATAGTTACCTATGAGCTATATTACTAGGCTCAGATAGTGACCTGTGAGCTATATTACCAGGATCAGTTAGTTACCTGTGAGCTATATTACTAGGCTCAGGTAGTGACCTGTGAGGTATATTACCAGGCTCAGGTAGTGACCTGTGAGCTATATTACTAGGCTCAGATAGTGACCTGTGAGCTATATTACCAGGCTCAGATAGTGACCTGTGAGCTATATTACCAGGATCAAATAGTTACCTGTAAGCTATACTACTAGGCTCAGATAGTGACAAGTGAGCTATATTACAAGGCTCAGATAGTGACCTGTGACCTATATAACTAGGCCTAGGTAGTGACCTTTGAGCTATATTACCAGACTCAGATAGTAACCTGTGAGCTTTATTACCATGCTCAGATAGTGACCTGTGAGCTATATTACTAGGCTCAGGTAGTGACCTGAGATATATATTACTAGGCTCAGATAGTGAACTGTGATATATATTATCAGGCTCAGATAGTGAACTGCGAGATATATTACCAGGCTCAGATAGTGATCTGTGAGCTATATTACTAGGCTCAGGGAGTGACTTGTGATATATATGACTATGCTCAGATAATGACATGTGAGATATATAACTAGGCTCTGATAGTGACCAGTTAGCTATATAAATAGGCTTAGGTAGTGACCTGTGAAATAAATTACCAGGCTCAGGTAATGACCTGTGAAATATATTACCAGGCTCAGATAGTGACCTGTGAGCTTTATTACTAGGCTCAGGGAGTGGCTTTTGAGATATATTACCAGTCTCAGGTTATGACCTGTGAGATATATTACCAGGCTCAGATAGTGACCTGTGAGCTATATTATTAGGCTCAGGTAGTGACCTGTGAGCTATATTACTAGGCTTAGGTAGTGACCTGTGAGCTATATTACTATGTTCAGGTAGTGACCTGTGAGCTATATTACCAGGCTCAGATAGTGACCTATGAACTATATAACCAGGCTCAGGTGGTGACCTGTGAGCTATATTATCAGGTTCAGGTAAGGTAGTGACCTGTGAGTTATATTACTAGGCTCATGTAGTGACCTGTAAGCTATATTACTAGGCTGATGTAGTGACCTTTGAGCTATATTACTAGGCTCAGGTAGTGACCTGTGAGCTATATTACCAGGCTAAGGTAATGACCTGTGAACTATATTACCAGGTTCAGGTAGGGTAGTGACCTGTGAGCTATATTACCAGGTTCAGGTAGTGACCTGTGAGCTATTTTACTAGGCGCAGGTAGTGACCTGTGAGCTATATTACTAGGCTCAGATAGTGACCTGTGAGATAAATTACCAGATTCAGATAGTGACCTGTGAGCTATATTACCAGGCTCAGATAGTGACCTGTGAGATTTATTACCAGGCTCAGATAGTGACCTGTGAGATATATTTTCAGGCTCAGGTAATGACCTATGATCTATATTACCAGGCTCAGATAGTTACCTGGGAGTTATATACACAGGCTCAGGTAGTGACCTGTGAGATATATTACCTGGCTCAGGTAATGACCTATGATCTATATTACCAGGCTCAGATAGTTACCTGGGAGTTATATACACAGGCTCAGGTAGTGACCTGTGAGATATATTACCTTGCTGAGGTAGTGATCTTTGAAAATGTATTACCAGGCTCAGATAGTTACGTGTGAGTTATATTACCAGGCTCAGATAGTTACGTGTGAGTTATATTACCAGGCTCAGATAGTTACGTGTGAGTTATATTACCAGGCTCAGATAGTGACCTGTGAGATATATTACCTGGCTCAGGTAATGACCTATGATCTATATTACCAGGCTCAGATAGTTACCTGGGAGTTATATACACAGGCTCAGGTAGTGACCTGTGAGCTATATTACCAGGCTCAGATAAGAGTAGACCAAGTCAATGTGGATGCTACATTAAACCCGATTCAAACAAACACGCTATTTGCAGGTACGGGATAAGTAATATAATGTGGAACGATAAATCAGGAAATGCGATCAATTAACCAGCCATACTAGCGTGGTGATCTACATGTGTTATTTTTTAACAAAGCTTAAAATGGCATTTTAAAATCAACCATCCCTACTTGACGATGTTTAAGTTAATCACATTTTTATCTCCGCAAATACCTATAAGATAGAAACATCCATGCACCCACACATTTTAATTTTTTTAAATGTGAGAGGCGTACATACACTTTCGGAAAGTGTTGTATATGGGATATTCACGTTGTAACCAGACTTTTATATTATATTAACCACAGCGTATAATCATGCATAGTAGCACTTCTAACTTGTACAAAACATATTTATGACTATTTAATAACATACGCATACAATATACGAGAAACTCTATAGAAAACGTCCATAAAACACGTCCATGAAACACGCATTATTAACCAACATTAGTATATTCAACGTTTTTACCATCTAAAAACTGTATTTTATATCAATCGATTGGTAAGATACATCCGAACTTGTTCATGTAATCAACGTCATCCGATGCCAGTCGTAAATTGTTCTACTCCTTCTGTTTTTCAGTCAGTTGGCTCTCTGTAAAGCCTAATGTAATTGTTTTTTTATACATATCAACACAGTTTATTGAGTGTGATCTATTTGTCTAAATCAGATCATAGGAACATGTTTTGTGTCATACGTAATTAAACGAAAAATATTAAAATGTCATTCAGTGTGGCCTTTCACCATTTAACAAGTTTATTTTATACAAACCCAAACGTATACCTTCATTATCCTACTATTGCCACCTTCTTTGTAAGACCTAATAATTGGGTACTTTTAAAAGCATAAGAAATCATCTAACTTACATGAAGGCGAACGTCACATTACGCAGACGATACTTACCTTAAGATCAAATGTGGACCATCTTTTCAAATACAGGTATATTAAATATGTATAAGGGACCGTCACAGGACCTTGAGATTTCGAGTTTCTCAAGAAAATTTCGGTAATATGTTTCTTTGTGTTCACCGATGTGATATCGATGTTTCGTTTGCTTTGTACAAGTAAAGTTTAAATCATATTTATATATTAGGAAGAATAATCGAATCTTAGCGTACTAGCAATACACTCACATCAACCCATCAAGAGTGTAAATTAATAATACACTCCTATCACCGCACCAAGAGTGTAAACTAGCAATACACACCGCACCAAGAGTGTAAACTAGTAATACACGCCCATCACCGCATCAAGAGTGTAAATAAGTAATACACTCCTATCACCGCACCAAGAGTGTAAACTAACAATACACACCGCACCAAGAGTAAAAACTAGTAAGACACTCCAATCACAGCACCAAGAGTGTAAACTAACAATACACTCCCATCACCGCCCCAAGAGTGTAAACTAGTAATACACACCCATCGGCGCACCAAGAGTGTAAACTAGCAAAACACTCCCATCGCCGCAACAAGAGTGTAAACTAGTAATACACTCTCTTCGCCGCACTAAGAGTGTAAACTAAAAAATACAATCCCATCACCGGACCAAGAGTGCAAACTAGCAATACACTCCTATCACCTCACCAAGAGTGTAAATTAGTAATATTCTTCCATCGCTGTACCAAGAGTGTAGACGAGTAATACCCTCCCATCGCCGCACCTAGAGTATAGACTAGAAATACATTTCCATCGCCGCACCAAGAGTACAGACTAGCAATACATCCTATCGCCGCATCAAGAGTATAGACTAGTGATACACTTCCATCGCTGCACCAAGAGTGTAAACTAGTAAAACACACACATCGCCGCACCAAGAGTATAAACTAGTAATACACTCCCATCGTCGCACCAAGAGTGTAAACAAGTAATACACTCCCATCGCCGCACCAAGAGTGTAAGCTAATAATACACTCTCATCGCTGCACCAAGAATATAAACTAGTAATATACTCCCATCGCCGCACCCAGAGTGTAAACTAGCAATACACTCCGTTTTCTGCACCAAGAGTGTAATCTAACAATACACTCCCATCGCATCACCAAGAGTGTAAACTAGCAAAACACTCGATTTGCCGCGCCAAGAGTGTAATCTAACAATTCACTCCCATAGCCGCATCAGGAGTGTAAATTAGCAATACACTCCATTTGCCGCGCCAATAGTGTAAACTAGCAATACACTCCCATCGCCGCACCAAGCGTGTAAACTAGTAATATACTCCCATCGCCACACCAAGAGTGTAAACTAGCAAGACACTCCATTTGCCGTGCCAAAAATGTAAACTATCAATACACTCCCATCGCCGTTCCAAGAGTGTAAACTAGAAATACACTCCCATCGTCGCACCAAGAGCATAGACTAGCAATACACTCCCATCCCCGCACCAAGAGTGTAAACTAGAAATACACTCCCATCGCCGCACCAAGTGAATAAACTAGTAATAAACTCCCATTGCCGCGCCAAGAGTGTAATCTAGTAATACATTCCCATCGCCGCACCAAGAGTGCAGACTAGCAATACACTTTCATTGCTGCACCAAGAGCATAGACTAGCTAGTAATACACTCCCATCGCCGCACCAAGAGTGTAAACTAGAATAACACTCCGTTTGCCGCACCAAGAGTGTAAACTAGCAATACACTCCGATCGCCGCACCAAGAGTGTAAGCTAGCAATACACTCCCATCGGCACACCAAGAGTGTAAACTAATAATATACTCCCATCGTCGCACCAAGAGTGTATACAAGTATAATACTTGTAAACTAGTAATTCACTCCCATCGCCGCACCAAGAGTGTAAACTAGCAATACACTCACATTGCAGCACCAAGAGTGTAAACTTAATGTAGTAGTACACTCCCATCGCCGCATCAAGATTGTAAACTAGTAATACACTTCGATCGTCGAACCAAGAGTGTAGACTAGTAATACACTTCGATCGTCGAACCATGAGTGTAGACTAGTAATACACTCCGATCGTCGAACCAAGAGTGTAGACTAGTAATACACTTCGATCGTCCAACCATGAGTGTAGACTAGTAATACACTCCGATCTTCGAACCAAGAGTGTAGACTAGTTACACACTTCGATCGTCGAACCGTGAGTGTAGACTAGTAATACACTCCGATCGTCAAACCAAGAGTGTAGACTTGTAATACACTCCGATCGTCGAACCAAGAGTGTAAAGTAGTAATACACTCCGATCGTCGAACCATGAGTGTAGACTAGTAATACACTTCAATCGTCGAGCCAAGAGTGTAGACTAGTAATACACTCCGATCGTCGAACCAAGAGTGTAGACTAGTAATACACTTCAATCGTCGAACCATGAGTGTAGACTAGTAATACACTCCGATCGTCGAACCAAGAGTGTAGACTAGTAATACACTCCGATCGTCGAACCAAGAGTGTAGACTAGTAATACACTTCAATCGTCGAACCAAGATTGTAAACTAGTAATACACTCCGATCGTCGAACCAAGAGTGTAGACTTAGTAATACACTCCGAACGTCGAACCAAGAGTGTGACTAGTAATACACTTCAATCGTCGAACCATGAGTGTAGACTAGTAATACACTCCGATCGTCGAACCAAGAGTGTAGACTAGTAATACACTCCGATCGTCGAACCAAGAGTGTAGACTAGTAAAACACTTAGATCGTCGAACTAAGAGTGTAGACTAGTAATACACTCCTATCGCAACACCGCGAGTGTAAACTAAGAGTACATTTTGCTATTCTTTATCTATAATATTGCATTAACCCGTTTCTCAGCATGCTTTACATTACTGCCACTTTCGTCATAGATGCGATATTATCGTTTGTCCTTATAGCAGTTTTTTATCTCAATTCTGCCGTCTGTTCGAATATCAATAACAATACCGCAATGTACCAGCAGTAAAACAAGGAGAGGTTTGTAAAAGGGTGATAAAACATCTAAACCATTGTCATGACGTCGTTATATTGTTCTCACTGTACGGTATATCAAATATTGTACTGCACCCAATGTGTATATACAATGTACAATGTACGGGTGCGGTGTCACTTGTTTAACGGTGCGTTATCATTGTTTAATGGTGCGGTGCCACTTGTTTAACAGTGCGGTGCCACTTGTTTGTATTACATGTATATTTTATGATTTTATGTGTGTATGCTGATGGCCCTATGGCTTTCTTTTGCTTGAAATAAAATATGCAATGTATGTACATGTACAAATATACATACATATATACTAATAGTTAAAATAAAAAGATAGTTTTAAGCTAGATAAAAGACTCAAACTGACATGGCTTCTGTTTTTCCAGCATATTTAAGTACATACTTAAATAATTAAAAAAAACTTAATCTAAACAATGTGTGTACAACTCTCACTACCTGCCAACTGTTTTCTCATAACTAAACAATGTGTGTACAACTCCAACTACCTGCCAACTGTTCTCTCATAACTAAACAACGTGTGTACAATTCCAACTTCCTGCCAACTGTTTTCTCATAACTAAACAATGTATGTACAACTCCAACTACCTGCTAACTGTTCTCTCATAACTAAACAATGTATGTACAACTCCAACTACCTGCTAACTGTTCTCTCATAACTAAACAAAGCACCCAAGTGATCATGGTTGCAGACTGGTTCCAGTACAACTTCGTATGGTTCCGTTGTCATACAGGCCTTTAATAAATAAACAGTTCAAATACAATTAAAACTTTATGTATTTATTAAAACTTAAGAAAATGTTAGTGAAATAGAAGCCCGTCTGTCAAATATCGGGCAATCTCCGGTGTTTGCACGCCTCAGATACCCTATATTTTACATGCTGGAAGGTTTTGGGGCATATCGAGTTCATATCAATATCTATAATACATATCGGTCTCCGTACAATGTTTGTACAACGTATCATAAAACATGATATCGTTTGTCTTTCTTTTTATCGTCTATATCTACATCGATTGTTCTGCATGTCAGCGCGTTGCCATTGGTAAATGTTCTGGCTTGTCTCTGGTAATAAGATTTAATGTTTCGATGTTACCCCGAACGTGTCATCGGGTCTGATTTACGCTTCTCTTGCTCTTTCCATTCCCTAATGTAATTAATAATCACTTTGTCTTCAATCATTTACATGGCTCATTAATTATTTAGGTTAGCATACGAGTTAATGCATATATCAGTTTTATAACCATAGCCACTTAAGTGGACACATGTTCTGTACATTATGATATTTCATGGAAACGGAGAAAATTTAATCTTTTTTAATCATTTAATCACTTTATTATTAATTGGTTTGATGTTGTCCTATTTAATGTGGTTTTCAAAACAATGTCTGGGCATTTCTAAAGAATGGATGTGAAAATGCTGCAGTACTTGTAGAGAAATACTCAATTATGTACCATTAAACTAAAGTATATTTTTGTTAAAATATATATTTTTTTTTGATTCGTAAAATTATTAGAATAATGTTATAAAATGAAATTATAATAAAAATTGGTAACACATTTTTAAAAAAAAAACACTGTGACTAAATTCTTTTAAAACATTGTTTTAGAAAAAAAATCATTGGCTATACATTCCCTTTTTTATATAATTTTTAACAAATAAAATATAACTTATAGGATAATTACAATTTTAGATATTTAAACTTCCTTTTGTTCCGAATTTATTATGTGAATTTTAAAATAACATTTGTCAAATTATTGCAAGTACATGTAGTACACAATATGATTTAAAAACAATCATATTTGATAACATCTGACAATAAGTAATGTTATATCTTAGTCAGTTTAAAAATAGTCTAAAAGTACTATCATACACTTGTATAATTTTCTGAGAAAAAAAACCCATTAAACAGTCCAAACAAACAAGCTTCTGTCTTTTTTAAAAAATTAAATTAAAATTCAAGTTAGCCCCTACCCCCTATTTTTCTTGGTAACAAAACGATGCCAAAAGTGGCTGACTAAAATAGTTAAATCTAGTACACTAGAGGCCAGATAACAGTGTTTAAATCTCGTACACTAGAGGTCAGTTAACAGAGTTTAAATCTAGTACACTAGAGGCCAGTAAACAGAGTTTAAATCTCGTACACTAAAGACCAGTTAACAGAGTTTAAATCTCGTACACTAAAGACCAGTTAACAGAGTTTAAATCTCGTACACTAGAGGCCAGTTAACAGAGTTTAAATCTAGTACACTAAAGACCAGTTAACAGAGTTTAAATCTCGTACACTAGAGGCCAGTTAACAGAATTTAAATCTAGTACACTAGAGTCCAGTTAACAGAGTTTAAATCCAGTTAACAGAGTTTAAATCTCGTACACTAGAGGCCAGTTAACAGAGTTTAAATCTCGTACACTAGAGGCCAGTTAACAGAGTTTAAATCTCGTACACTAGAGGCAAGTTAACTGAGTTTAAATCATTTGTTTTGTAGTGGTTGTCACGTGCCACCAGTGTTTATCCAGTGTCGTTGATTTTCAAGAAGATTGTAAGGGCTTGGATGTGAAAGAAGAACAATGTATGAAACTGTACAATGTTACCGACATTTTGGTTAATGGGTTGCCCTATTTAACCATGGATTCACAAATAGAACATTTCTGTCAGTAAGTTATTTGATTTCTATCAATAGTCAATGTTTTATAATACATATAAGTAGAACGCATGGAATACCTATTGTCATTACGCCTTTACAACATGTCAGCTGTCGTGACATAGTTTGAAGAAGTCCTTATATATACTTATTATCTAGCTCCATTACTTGCTAATGTAATAAGTTATACTAGTATTACAGTACCAATATGCCAGTGTATCATAATGTGCGAATAATACCAATAAATGTTATGACCAAACAAGTCCAATATCTATTTACATCCGAACAAGGATAAAAACAAAAGCAAATAATTGTTATGTCCAAACAAAGACAATGAATCATTGTAATGTCCGAACAAGGTCAATAATTGTAATATCCGACAATGTCAATAAATGTTGTGTTCGAACGAGGTCAACAAGTGTTATGTCCGAACAGTGCCATCAATATTTGTTATGCCATTGTTCAACAAGGATAATACTTTTTATGTACATTCATGAACAATATTTGTTTTGACCAAAAAATGCAAATACTTGTTATGCTCAAACAAGGTCAGCAATTGATATATCAGAACAAGGCGAATATGTGTTATGTTCGCACAAGCCCAATAAGTGTTATGTCCGCAAAAGCCCAAAAATTGTTATAACGGAACAAGGTCAATAATTGTTATAACGGAACAAGGTCAATAATTGATATGCCCGAACAAGGTCAATAATTGTTATGCCCGAACAAGGTCAATAATTGTTATGCCCGAACAAGGTCAATAACTGTCATGCCCGAACAAGGCAAATAAATGATCTTATAGTTATGTCCGAACAAGGCAAATAAATGATCTTATAGTTATGTCCGAACAAGCAAGGCGAATAATATTTGATCTAATACATAAACCGGATTTGAACTCCCCTGTGACGGGTTTCATACAAACCGTTCTATGGTTACGTATTTGAGTGTTTTTGTTGTTTTTGTTTTAATTGTTTTGTAAGTGACTATGTTTTTATGGTATTGTTATGGATGTGACCGTTAGATAACAAGCCTTCCATATTTTCATATTTCATATATTTTTAAAGAATTTATTTATTGTGATATACTAAACCATTGTTTTGTGATGTTAGTAATATGGATGCCATTCTGGGATGCTTACACGAAGTCCTTGGTACCTGTGATGATATGATGTTTGACTTCCATGCTTACAGATTAACATTTCACACAATATGTGATAATCAAAACCGTAAGTAGAAACATGCATGTATATTCCGGACAGGAGTTTTCTCTGATGTATTATCCGCTCTAAATGTGTAATAAATATATCATACATTTAAAGGGAGACACAGACATTTAACAATGTTTGATTTAACGTTATTGTTTTGAAAAGTATACAATCAACATCGCGAAAATATGAAATAAAATTAACCCACTTTTAATATAGACCCTTACCGCCTTTTTCATATTGAGCAAAAATAGAAACGCCCACCCCTGTTTAAGTACATGTATATCTAAAGATTTTCATGATTCAGAATCATAAACGGTTATATTTGTAATCTTCCATTAGAAACGTTGTGGTATATTGTTAACTCTACCATTAGATGTCGTTTTATGGATGACATGTTGTTATACTCTACCATCAGCTGAAATATTATTGTAATAGACCATTATATACCATAATACGTCATGGTATAGCTAAAATATGTTGAAATATACCATAAAACGTCGTGATATAGCTAAAATATTGTTGTAATATACCATAATACGTCGTGGTATAGCTAAAATATTGTTGTAATATACCATAATACGTCGTGGTATAGCTAAAATATTGTTGTCATATACCATAATACTTCGTGGTATAGCTGAAATAGTGTTGTCATATATTGGTGTAATATTCTATTAGACGGTGTGGTATAGCTGAAATATTGTTGTAATTTACCATTTAATTAGACGACGTGTTATAGCTTAAGTATTGTTGCACTCTTCCATTAGACGTCGTGGTATAGCTGAAATAGTGTTGCTAATGACCTTTAACCCACCATTAGACGGCGTGGTATAGCTGACAAATTTAACCCACCATTAGGCGGCGTGGTATAGCTGACAAATTTAACCCACCATTAGACGGCGTGGTAAAGCTGACAAATTTAACCAACCATTAAACGGCGTGGTGAAGCTGACAAATTTAACCCGTCAATAGACGACGTGGTAAAGCTGACAAATTTAACCCGGCATTAGACGGCGTGGTAAAGCTGACAAATTTAACCAACCATTAGACGGCGTGGTAAAGCTGACAAATTTAAACCGTCATTAGACGACGTGGTAAAGCTGACAAATTTAACCTACCATTAGACGGCGTGGTAAAGCTGACAAATTTAACCCACCATTAGACGTCTTGGTATAGCTGAAGTATCTAAACCACCATAAGACGCCATGATATAGCTGAAGTATCTAATCCACCATTATACGCCGTGGTATAGCTGAAGTATCTAATTCACCATTATACGCCGTGGTATAGCTGAAGTATCTAATCCACCATAAGACGCCATGATATAGCTGAAGTATCTAATCCACCATTATACGCCGTGGTATAGCTGAAGTATCTAATTCACCATAAGACGCCGTGGTATAGCTGAAGTATCTAATCCACCATTAGACGCCGTGGTATAGCTGAAGTATCTAATCCATCATTATACGCCGTGGTATAGCTGAAGTATCTAATCCACCATTAGACGCCGTGATATAGCTGATGTATCTAATCCACCATTGTACGCCGTGGTATAGCTAAAGTATCTAATCCACCATAAGACGCCGTGGTATAGCTGAAGTATTTAATCCACCATTAGACGCCGTGGTATAGTTGAAGTATCTAATCCACCATTGTACGCCGTGGTATAGCTAAAGTATCTAATCTACCATTTGACGCCTCGGTGTAGCTGAAGTATCTAATCCACTATCATACGCCGTGGTAAAGCTGAAGTATCTAATCCACCAGTAGACGCCGTTGTATAGCTGAAATATTTTATCCACCATTTGATGCCTCAGTATAGCTGAAGAATCTAATCCACTATTATACGCCGTGGTATAGCTGAAGTATCTAATCCACCATTAGACGTCTTGGTATAGCTGAAGTATCTAATCCACTATTATACGCTGTGGTATTGCTGAAGTATCTAATCTATCATTAGACGCCGTAATATAGCTGAATAATCTAATCGTTCATAAAACGCCGTGGTATAGCTGAAGTATCTAATCGACTATTATACGCCGTGTTATAGCTGAAGTATCTAATCCACTATTGTACGCCGTGGTATAGCTGAAGTATCTAATCCACCATTATACTTCGTTGTATAGCTGAAGTATCTAATCCACCATTAGACGCCGTGATATAGCTGAAGTATCTATTCCACCATTATACGCCGTGGTATAGCTGAAGTATCTAATCCACCATTAAACGCCGTGTTATAGCTGAAGTATCTAATCCACCATTAGACGCCGTGGTATACCTGAAGTATCTAATCCACCATTATACACCGTGGTATAGCTGAAGTATCTAATCCACCATTACACACAGTTGTATAGCTGAAGTATCTTATCCACTATTATACGCCGTGGTAGAGCTGAAGTATCTAATCCACCATTGGACAGCGTGGTATAGCTGAAGTATCTTATCCACCATTATACGCCATGTTATAGCTGAAGTATCTCATCCACCATTAGACGCCGAGGTATAGCTGAAATATCTTATCCACCATTATACGCCGTGGTATAGCAAAAGTATATAATCCACCATTAGACGCTGTGGTATAGCTGAAGTATCTAATCCACGATTATACGTCGTGGTATAGCTGAAGTATCCAGTCGTCCATAAGACGCCGTGGTATAGCTGAAGTATCTAATCTACCATTTGATGCCTCGGTGTAGCTGAAGTATCTAATCCACTATCATAAGCCGCGGTATAGCTGAAGTATCTAATCCACCAGTAGACGCCGTTGTATAGCTGAAATATTTTATCCACCATTTGACACCTCGGTATAGCTGAAGAATCTAATCCACTATTATACGCCGTGAAATAGCTGAAGTATCTAATCCACGATTATACGTCGTGGTATAGCTGAAGTATCCAGTCGTCCATAAGACGCCGTGGTATAGCTGAAGTATCTAATCTACCATTAAATGCCGTGGTATAGCTGAAGTATCCAGTCAACCAGTATACGCCGTGGTATAGCTAAAGTATATAATCCACTATTGTACGCCGTGGTACAGCTGAAGTATCTTATCCACCATTATACGCCGTGGTATAGCTGAAGTATTTAATCCACCATTATACGCCCTGGTATAGCTGAAGTATCTAATCCACTAAAAGATGCCGTGGTATAGCTGAAGTATCTTATCAACCATTATACGCCGTTGTACAGCTAAAGTATCTAATCCACTATTGTACGCCGTGGTATAGCTGAAGTATCTAATCCACCATTATACGCCATGGTATAGCTGAAGTATCTAATCCACCATAAGACGCCGTGGTATAGCTGAAGTATCTAATCAACCATTAAACGCCGTGGTATAGCTGAAGTATCTAATCCACCATTATACGCCGTGGTATAGCTGAAGTATCTAATCCACCATCAGACGCCATGATATAGCTGAAGTATCTAATCCACCATTATACGCAGTGGTATAGCTGAAGTATCTAATTCACCATAAGACGCCTTGGTATAGCTGAAGTATCTAATCCACCATTAGACACCGTGGTATAGCTGAAGTATCTAATCCATCATTATACGCCGTGGTAAAGCTGAAGTATCTAATCCACCATTAGACGCCGTGATATAGCTGATGTATCTAATCCACCATTATACGCCGTGGTATAGCTGAAGTATCTAATCCACCATAAGACGCCGTGGTATAGCTGAAGTATTTGATCCACCATTAGACGCCGTGGTATAGTTGAAGTATATAATCCACCATTGTACGCCGTGGTATAGCTAAAGTATCTAATCTACCATTTGATGCCTCGGTGTAGCTGAAGTATCTAATCCACTATCATAAGCCGCGGTATAGCTGAAGTCTCTAATCCACCAGTAGACGCCGTTGTATAGCTGAAATATTTTATCCACCATTTGACACCTCGGTATAGCTGAAGAATCTAATCCACTATTATACGCCGTGAAATAGCTGAAGTATCTAATCCACCATTAGACGTCTTGGTATAGCTGAAATATCTAATCCACTATTATACGCTGTGGTATAGCTGACGTATCTAATCTACCATTAGACGGCGTGATATAGCTGAAGAATCTAATCGTTCATAAAACGCCGTGGTATAGCTGAAGTATTTAATCCACCATTATACGCCGTGGTATAGCTGAAGTATCTAATCCACTACTGTACGTCGTGGTATAGCTGAAGTATCTAATCCACCATTATACGCCGTGGTATAGCTGAAGTATCTAATCCACAATTAGACGCCGTGATATAGCTGAAGTATCTATTCCACCATTATACGCCGTGGTATAGCTGAAGTATCTAATCCACCATTAAACGCCGTGGTATAGCTGAAGTATCTAATCCACCATTAGACGCCGTGGTATACCTAAAGTATCTCATCCACCATTATACACCGTGGTATAGCTGAAGTATCTAATCCACCATTACACGCCGTGGTATAGCTGAAGTATCTAATCCACAATTATATGCCGTGTTTTAGCTGAAGTATCTCATCCACCATTAGACGCCGTGGTATAGCTGAAGTATCTTATCCACCATTATACGCCGTGGTATAGCAAGAGTATATAATCCACCATTAGACGCTGTGGTATAGCTGAAGTATCTAATCCACGATTATACGCCGTGGTATAGCGGAAGTATCCAGTCGTTCATAAGACGCAGTGGTATAGCTGAAGTATCTAATCTACCATTTAATGCCGTGGTATCGCTGAAGTATATAGTCGTCCATAAGAAGCCGTGGTATAGCTGAAGTATCTTATCCACTATTATACGCCGTGGTATAGCTGAAGTATCAAATCCACCATTAGACGTCGTGGTACAGCTGAAGTATCTAATCCAACATTATAGCAAAAGTATATAATCCACCATTAGACTCTGTGGTATAGCTGAAGTACCTAATCCACCATTATACGCTGTGGTATAGTTGAAGTATCTAATCCACCATTAGACGCCGTGGTAGAGCTGAATATCTAATCCACTATTAGACGCCGTGGTATAGCCGATGTACACAAATGTATCTAATCCATCATTAGACGCCCTGGTATAGCTGAAGTATCTAGTCGTCCATAAGACGCCGTGGTATAGCTGAAGTATCTAATCCACTTTTGTTCGCCGTGGTATTGCTGAAGTATCTAATCCACCATTATACGCCGTGGTATAGCTGAAGTATCTAATTCACCATTAGACGCCATGGTATAGCTGAAGTATCTAATCTACTATTAAACGCCCTAGTATAGCTGAAGTATCTAATCCACCATTATACGCAATGGTAAAGCTGAAGTATCTAATCCACCATTAGACACCGTGGTACAGCTAAAGTATCTAATCCACTATTATACACCGTGGTATAGCTAAAGTATATAATCCACCATTAGACTTCATGGTATTGCTGAAGTATCTAATCCGCCATTATACACCGTGGTATAGCTGAAGTATCTAATCCAATCCACCATTGTACGCCGTGATATAGCTGAAGTATCTAATCCACCATTATACGCCATGGTAAAGCTGAAGTATCTAATCCACCATTAGACTCCGTGGTATTGCTGAAGTATCTAATCCACTATTGTACGCCGTGGTATAGCTGAAGTATCTAATCCACCATTATACGCAGTGGTAAAGCTGAAGTATTTAATCCACCATTAGACTCCGTGGTATTGCTGAAGTATCTAATCCACCATTAGACTCCGTGGTATTGCTGAAGTATCTAATCCACCATTAGACTCCGTGGTATTGCTGAAGTATCTAATTCGCCATTATACGCCGTGGTATAGCTGAAGTATCTAATCCAATCCACCATTGTACGCCGTGATATAGCTGAAGTATCTAATCCACAAGTGTACGCCGTGGTATAGCTGAAAAATCTAATCCACCATTGTGCACCGTGGTTTAGCTGAAATATCTAAATCCACCATTATACGCCCTGGTAAAGCTGAAGTATCTAATCCACCATTATACGCAGTGGTAAAGCTGAAGTATCTAATCCACCATTAGACTCCGTGGTATTGCTGAAGTATCTAATCCACTATTGTACGCCGTGGTATAGCTATAGTATCTAATCCTCCATTATACGCCGTGGTAAAGCTGAAGTATCTAATCCACTATTATACGCCGTGGTACAGCTGCAGTATCTAATCCACCATTATACACCGTGGTAAAGCTGAAGTATCTAATCCACTATTGTACGCCGTGGTATAGCTGAAGTATCTAATCCACCATTATACGCCGTGATAAAGCTGAAGTATCTAATCCACCATTAGGCACCGTGGTATTGCTGAAGTATCTAATCCGCCATTATACGCCGTGGTATAGCTGAAGCATTTAATCCAATCCACCATTGTACGCCGTGATATAGCTGAAGTATCTAATCCACCAGTGTATGACGTGGTATAGCTGAAGAATCTAATCCATCATTGTGCGCCGTGGTTTAGCTGAAATATCTAAATCCACCATTAAACGCCGTGGTATAGCTGAAGTTTCAAATTCACCATTATACGCCGTGGTATAGCTGAAGTATCTAATCCGCCATTATACGCCGTGGTAAAGTTAAAGTATCTAATCCACCATTATACGCCGTGGTATAGCTGAAGTATCAAATCCACCATTATACGCCGTGGTATAGCTGAAGTATCTTATCCACGATTATACGCCATGGTATAGCTAAAGTATATAATCCACTATTGTAGGCCGTTGTATAGCTGAAGTATCTAATCCACCATTATATGCTGTGTTATAGCTGAAGTATCTAATCCACCATTATACGCCGTGATATAGCTGAAGTATCTAATCCACCATTTTACGCCGTTGTATAGCTGAAGTATCTAATCCACCATTAGACGCCGTGGTATAGCTGAAGTATCTAATCCACCATTATACGCCGTGGTATAGCTGAAGTATCAAATCCACCATTATACGCCGTGGTATAGCTGAAGTATCTAATCCACTATTATACGCCGTGGTATAGCTGAAGTATCTATTCTACCATTAGACGCCGTGGTATAGCTGAAGTATCTAATCGACCATTATACGCCGTGGTATAGCTGAAGTATCTAATCCACCATTATACGCCGTGGTATAGCTGAAGTATCTAATCCACCATTAGACGCCGTGGTATGGTTGAAGTATCGAATCCACCGTTATACGCTGTGGTATAGCTGAAGTATCTAATCCACTATTGTACGCCGTGGTATAGCTGAAGTATCTAATCCACCATTATACGCCGTGATAAAGCTGAAGTATCTAATCCACCATTAGGCACCGTGGTATTGCTGAAGTATCTAATCCGCCATTATAAGCCGTGGTATAGCTGAAGTATCTAATCCAATCCACCATTGTACGCCGTGATATAGCTGAAGTATCTAATCCAACAGTGTACGCCGTGGTATAGCTGAAGTATCTAATCCACCATTGTACGCCGTGGTATAGCTGAAGTATCTAATCCAATCCACAATTGTACGCCGTGATATAGCTGAATTATCTAATCCACCAGTGTATGACGTGGTATAGCTGAAGAATCTAATCCATCATTGTGTACCGTGGTTTAGTTGAAATATCTAAATCCACCATTAAACGCCGTGGTATAGCTGAAGTATCAAATTCACCATTATACGCCGTGGTATAGCTGAAGTATCTAATCCACCATTATACGCAGTGGTAAAGTTAAAGTATCTAATCCACCATTATACGCCGTGGTATAGCTGAAGTATCAAATCCACCATTATACGCCGTGGTATAGCTGAAGTATCTTATCCACGATTATACGCCATGGTATAGCTAAAGTATATAATCCACTATTGTAGGCCGTTGTATAGCTGAAGTATCTAATCCACCATTATATGCTGTGTTATAGCTGAAGTATCTAATCCACCATTATACGCCGTGATATAGCTGAAGTATCTAATCCACCATTTTACGCCGTTGTATAGCTGAAGTATCTAATTCACCATTAGACGCCGTAGTATAGCTGACGTATCTAATCCACCATTATACGCAGTGGTATAGCTGAAGTATGAAATCCACCATTATACGCCGTGGTATAGCTGAAGTATCTAATCCACTATTATACGCCATGGTATAGCTGAAGTATCTATTCTACCATTAGACGCCGTGGTATAGCTGAAGTATCTAATCGACCATTAGACGCCGTGGTATAGCTGAAGTATCTAATCGACCATTATACGCCGTGGTATAGCTGAAGTATCTAATCCACCATTAGACGCCGTGGTATGGTTGAAGTATCTAATCCACCGTTATACGCTGTGGTATAGCTGAAGTATCTAATCTACCATTTGACGCCGTGGTATAGCTGAAGTATCTAATCCACCATTAGACGCCGTGGTATAGCTGAAGTACCTAATCTACCATAAGACGGCTCGGTATAGCTGAAGTATCTAATCCACCATTATACGCCGTGGTATAGCTGAAGTATCTAATCCACCATTAGACGCCGTGGTATAGCTGAAGTATCTTATCCACCATTATACGCCGTGGTATAGCTGAATTATCTTATCCACCATAAGACGCCGTGGTATAGCTGAGGTATCTAATCCACCAATATACGCCTTTGTTTTGCTGAAGAATTGTTGTAATATACCTTTAGACGTTGTGTTTCGTACATTGCCTATTTAGAATGATATCTTCATTACGTGTATATTTATACATGTCTAGTGATATCTTCATTATGGGTATAAACATGTCTAGTTAGTGTGATTTCTTCACTACGGGTATATTTACATGTCTAGTTAATGATAACTTCACTACGGGAATATACACATGTCAAGTTAGTGATAACTTCATTATGGGTATTTATATAATGTTTAGTTAGTGTAATATCTTCATTACGGTTAAATTTGTACATGTCATATAACTGATCTATCTTCATTACATGTATATATACTTGTCATGTTAGTATGATATCCTCTCACGGGAAAATGAATACGTATCAAGTTAGTGGTATATACTCAATACGGGTATATTTATACATATCAAGTAAGTGTTATATCATCTTACGGGTATATCAATTTATATCAAGTTAGTGTTATATCCACAATACGGGTATATTCATGCATGCCTAGTTAGTGTTATATGCACAATACGGGTATATTTATGCATGCCCAGTTAGTGTTATATCCTCAATACTGGTATATTTATTCATGTCCAGTTAGTGTTATATCCTCAAAACGGGTATATTTATGCATGTCCAGTTAGTGTTATATCCTCAAAACGGGTATATTTATGCATACCCAGTTAGTGTTATATTCTCAATACGGGTATATTATACATGCCCAGATAGTGTTATATCCTCAATACGGGTATATTTATATATGCCCAGTTAGTGTTATATCCTCAACACGAGTATATTATGCATACCCAGTTAGTGTTATATCCTCAATACGGGAATATTATGCATACCCAGTTAGTGTTATATCCTCAATACGGGTATATTTATACATGCCCAGTTAGTGTTATATCCTCAACACGAATATATTATGCATGCCCAGATAGTGTTATATCCTCAATACCGGTACATTATGCATACCCAGTTAGTGTTATATCCTCAATTCAGGTATATTTATGCTTGTCCAATTAGTGTTATATCCCCAACACGGGTGTATTAATGCATGTCCAGTTAGTGTTATAACCTCAATAACGGTATATATACGCATGTCCAGATAGTGTTATATCCTCTTACGGGTATATTAATACATGCCCTGTTAGTGTTATATACTCAATACGGGTATATTTATGCATGTCCAGTTAGTGTTATATCATCTTACTTACGGATACATTAATTTATGTCCAGTTAGTGTTATATCCTCAATACGGGTATATTTATGCATATCTAGTTAGTGTTTTATCCTCAATACGGGTTTATTATGCATGCCCAGATAGTGTTATATCCTCAACACGAGTATATTATACATGCCCAGATAGTGTTATATCCTCAATACCGGTACATTATGCAAGCCCAGTTAGTGTTTTATCCTCAATTCAGGTATATTTATGCTTGTCCAATTAGTGTTATATCCCCAACACGGGTATATTAATGCATGTCCAGTTAGTGTTATAACCTCAATAACGGTATATTTACGCATGTCCAGATAGTGTTATATCCTCTTACGGGTATATTAATACATGCCCAGTTAGTGTTATATCCTCAATACGGGTATATTTATTCATGTCCAGTTAGTGTTATATCATCTTACGGGTATATTAATTTATGTCCAGTTAGTGTTATATCCTCAATACGGGTATACTTATATATGTCCAGTTAGCGTTATATCCTAAATACGGGTATATTTATGCATGTCCAGTCAGTGTTATATTCTCAATACAGGTATATTTATGCATATCTAGTTAGTGTTTTATCCTCAATACGGGTATATTTAAGCATGTCAAGATAGTGTTATATCCTCAATACGCGTATATTTATACATGTGATATCTTCCTTAAACTGTTTCAGTTACGGTAATGGCGGATATAAACTGTTTTGAAAAGAAAACAACCATTTTCACAAAGTGTTTAGATGATTACAAGTGGAATGTGGTATATTTATACATTCACGAGACACTAGATGTACCCACCAAGTGCAGGTAATGTAACAAGTGGAATGTGGTATATTAATACATTCACGAGGTACTAGACGTACCGACCAAGTGCAGTTAATGTCAAAAGTTGAATGTGGTATATTTATACATTCACGAAACCACTAGACGTACCGACCAAGTGCAGTTAATGTCAAAAGTTGAATGTGGTATATTTATACATTCACGAGACACAAGATGTACCCACGAAGTGCAGGTAATGTCACAAGTGGAATGTGGTGTATTTATACATTCACGAGACACTAGATGTAACCACGAAGTGCAGGTGATGTAACAAGTGGAATTTGGTATATATATATATATATATATATATATATACATTCACGGAACACTAGATGTACCGACCAAGTGCAGTTAATGTCAAAAGTTGAATGTAGTATATTTATACATTCACGAGACACTAGATGTAACCACGAAGTGCAGGTGATGTAACAAGTGGAATTTGGTATATATATATATGCATTCATGAGACACTAGATGTATCCACCAAGTGCAGGTGGTAATGTAACAAGTGGAATGTGGTATATTTATAAATTCACGGAACACTAGATGTACCCACCAGGTGCAGGTAATGTAACAAGTGGAATGTGGTATATTTATAAATTCACGGAACACTAGATGTACCCACCAGGTGCAGGTAATGTAACAAGTGGAATGTGGTATATTTATAAATTCACGGAACACTAGATGTATCCACCAGGTGCAGGTAATGTAACAAGTGGAATATGGTATATTTATACATTCACGACACATTAAATGTACCCACCAGGTGCAGGTAATGTAACAAATAGAATATTGTATATTTATACATTCACGACACACTAGATGTACACACTAAGTGCAGGTAATGTAACTCGCGGAATGTGGTATATTTATATATTCACAAAACACAAGATGTACCCTGCAAGTGCAGGTGGTAATGTAACAAGTGGAATGTGGTATATTTATACGTTCATGAGACACTAGATGTACCCACCAAGTGCAGGTGGCAATGTAACAAGTGGAATGTGGTATATTTATATTTTCACGGAACACTACATGTACCCACCAAGATAAGGTAATGTAACAAGTGGAATGTGGTATATACATTCATGAGACACTAGATGTACCCAACAAGTGCAGGTGGTACTGTAACAAGTTGAATGTGGTATATTTATACATTCATGAGACACTAGATGTACCCAACAAGTGCAAGTGGTACTGTAACAAGTTGAATGTGGTATATTTATATATTCACGGAACACTAGATGTACCCACCAGGTGTAGGTAATGTAACAAGTGGAATATTGCATATTTATACATTCATGAGACACTAGATGTACCCACCAGATGCAGGTAATGTAACAAGTGGAATATGGTATATTTATACATTCACGACACACTAAATGTACCCACCAAGTGCAGGTAATGTAACAATTGAAATATTGCATATTTATACATTCATGAGACACTAGATGTACCCACCAGGTGCAGGTAATGTAACAAGTGGAATATGGTATATTTATACATTCACGACACATTAAATGTACCCACCAAGTGCAGGTAATGTAACAATTGAAATATGGTATATTTATACATTCACGAGACACTAGATGTACCCACTTAGTGCAGGTAATGTAGTTTTATTGGGTTTTACTCCGTTTTTTCAACATATTTCATGCTATATATGGCATATCAAGTTTTACTGGTGGAGAAAGACCTCAGGCTGAGTCATTCTGAGTAGAACCACCGTCCTTCCGCAAGTAAATGGAAACTTTCTCACATAAAGTTTCTGGAGCGAGCGGGACTCGAACCTACGACCTCAGCGGTGAGAGGTAACTGACCTTGAGAGGGCGCCTTTACATATTGTTATCGGTGAATTTTCTACATTTACATATAGTGAATTGTGAGTTCCCTTTTGTCAGTGACATATTGATGATAAGCATTCATTTTGTTTCATTATATGCAGATATGATCATAGTCGAATCATGTGAGTAATTATGTGGCTTCCCATGTAGCAGCAGCGTGACGAGTGGAGAGATGCTGAATGCCATATTCTAATTACTGACTACATTTTGTCTATTTGCAGTGTATTCCGAACCTTAAGAGACTGTGTACAACTGAATGTCAGTGACACATGCACAGAAGAATACAGTGGATTTTTGACATCTCTTTACAGGAAACGATTTTACCCATCTTTGTGTCAAATGAAAACACAAATATCCGGCGTGACATTACTTTGCCAAAATAAAACTGTGGCCATTTTTTGTTGTATATTTCAAATACTTGTTGCACTTTATGTTAACGGTTACAACCTAATGTGTTTATTTATTACCCATATTATGTAAAACACAACTAATATGTGCTTAAGCTGAATTGAAATAACTGTGAATGTTTGCGGGTCATGCAAGTTGATGGTGTTTTATACTAATCGTATTTAAATTCATAAAGAAAGAACCTACGGGAAGATAATTTAAGACTTGCCATTATACGTTTTCTGTGCTTGCTACTGTAGATAATATAAAACCTGACATGAATACCTTCTCTGTGCTTGCTATTGAAGATAATATACGACTTGACATGAATACATTCTCTGTGCTTGCTACTGTAGATAATATAAGACCTGATCTAAATACATTATCTGTGCTTTCTACATGTACTGTAGATAATATAAGACCTGACACGAATAAATTATCTGAGCTTGCTACTGTAGATAATATACGACCTGATATGAATGCATTATCTGTGCTTGCTACTGTAGATAATATGAGATCTGGCAGGAATACATTCTCTGTGCTTGCTACTGTAGATACTCTACGACCTGGCATGAAGACATTCTCTGTGCTTGCTACTATAGATACTATACGACCTGACATTAATACAATATCTGAGCTTGCTACTGTAGATAATATACGACTTGGCATGAATATATTCTCTGTGCTTGTTTTTGTAGATGATATACGAACTGGCATGATTACATTCCCTGTGCTTGCTACTGTAGATAATATAAGACCTGACATGAATACATTATCTGTGCTTGCTACTGTAGACAATATACGACCTGATATGAATGCATTTTCTGTGCTTGCTACTGTAGATAATATAAAACCTGACATGAATACCTTCTCTGTGCTTGCTATTGTAGATAATATAAGACCTTACATGAATACATTTTCTGTGTTGGCTACTGTAGATCATATAAGACCTGACATAAATACATTCTCTGTGCCTGCTACTGTTGATAATATATGACCTTACATGAATACATTCTCTGTGCTTGCTACTGTAGATAATATAAGACCTGACATGAATACCTTCTCTGTGCTTGCTACTGTAGATAATATAACACCTGACATGAATACATTCTCTGTAATTGCTATTGTAAATAATATACGACCTAGCATGAAGACATTATCTGTGCTTGCTACTGTAAATACTTTAATACCTGACATGAATACAATCTCTGTGCTTGCTATTGTAGATACTCTACGACCTGGCATGAAAACATTCTCTGTGCTTGCTACTGTAGATACTATACGAACTGACATGAATACAATCTCTGAGCTTGCTACTGTAGATAATATACGACTTGACATGAATAAATTCTCTGTGCTTGCTTTTGTAGATACTATACGAACTGGCATGAATACATTCTCTGTGCTTGCTACTGTAGATTCTATACGACCTGGCATGAAGAAATTATCTGTGCTTACTAGTGCAGATAATATAAGACCTGGCATGACGACATTCTCTGTGCTTGCTATTGTAGATAATAAACGACCTGGCATGAAGACATTCTCTGAGCTTGCTATTGTGGATAATATGCGACCTGACATGAAGAAATTATCTGTGCTTACTATTGCAGATAATATAAGACCTGGCATGACGACATTATCTGTGCTTGCTACTGTAGATTCTATACAACCTGGCATAAACACATTCTCTGTGCTTGCTATTGTAGATAATAAACGACCTGGCATGACGACATTCTATTCTCTGTGCTTGCTATTGTAGATGATATAAGACCTGACATGAAATCATTCTCCGTGCTTGCTACTGTAGATACTATACGACCTGGCATAAAGACATTCTCTGTGCTTGGTATTGTAGATAATATAAGACCTGACATAAATACATTCTCTGTGCATGCTACTATAGATAATATAAGACCTGACATTAAGACATTCCCTGTACTTGCTACTGTAGATAATAAACAACCTGGTATGGATATATTATCTTTGCTTGCTACTGTAGATACTATACGGCTTGACATGAATATAATATATGCGCTTGCTACTGTAGATAATATAAAAGCTTACATGAATATATTCTCTATGCTTGCTATTGTTGATTATATAAAACTTTACATGAAAACATTATCTGTGCTTGCTATTGTAGATAATATAAAACCTTACATGAATACAATATCTGTGCTTGCTACTGTAGATAATATAAAACCTAACATGAATACATTCTCTATGCTCGCTTTTGTAGATAATATAAAACCTTACATGAAAACATTCTCTGTGCTTGCTATTGAAGATACTATGAGACCTGGCATGAACGCATTTCTTTGTTTGCTACTGTAGATAATATAAAACCTGACATGAAAACATACTCTGTGCTTGCTACTGTAGATAAAATAAGAACTGACCTAAATATATTATCTGTGCTTGCTACAATAGATAATATATGACTTGACAAGAAAACATTCTCTGTGCTGGCTATTGTAGATAATATAAAATCTGACATGAAAACATTATCTTTGCTTGTTACTGTAGATAATATAAAACTTGACATGAAAACATTTTCTGTGCTTGCTATTGTAGATAATATAAGACCTGACATGAATACATACTCTGTGCTTGCTACTGTAGATAAAATAAGACCTGACCTAAATATATTCTCTGTGCTTGGTACAATAGATTATATATGACCTGACAAGAATACATTTTCTGTGCTTGCTGTTGTAGATAATATAAGACTTGACATGAAAACATTCTCTGTGCTTGCTACATGTACTATAGATAATATAAGACCTGACATGAAAACATTCTCTATGCTTGCTACTATAGATAATATAAGACCTGACATGAAAACATTTTCTGTGCTTGCTACATGTACTATAGATAACATAAGACCTGACATGAAAATATTCTCTATGCTTGCTACTATAGATAGCATAAGACCTGACATGAAAACAGTCTCTATGCTTGTTACTGTAGATAATATAATATACGTTCTCTGTGCTTGCTACTGTAGATAATATAAGACCTGACATGAAAACATTGTCTGTGCTTGCTACTATAGATAATATAAGACCTGACATGAAAACAGTCTCTATGCTTGTTACTGTAGATAATATAAGACCTGACATGAAATCATTCTCTGTGCTTGCTACTATAGATAATATAAGATCTGGCATAAAAAACATTCTCTATGCTTGTTACTGTAGATAATATAAGACCTGACATGAAAACATTCTCTATGCTTGCTACTATAGATAATATAAGACCTGACATGAAAACATTTTCTGTGCTTTCTACTATAGATAATATAAGACCTGACATGAAAGCGTTTTCTGTACTTGCTACTATAGATAATATAAGACCTGACATGAAAACATTCTCTGTGCTTGCTACTGTAGATGATATAATACCAGACATGAATGTAACACATTGCTACTGGATACTTGCCAGTAATTGTTCCATTTTATTTTTTTAATAAATCTTTAGTTAATTCCCTTGCCTTCATGTGTCCCCCTGTATTTATGTACCACGTGTCCTAATACATTGAGCGGTCAAGCATGTTATGTATAATTTGTAAACAAAATGTATTTGTCCATATCTCTATATTCACTGTTGATTGTGATTCATGCGTATACCGTGTGTTTAGTAAACTGTTTATTGAAATCTTTTCTATCGGACATTGTATCTGGTGATAATATGATAATGTATTCAATACTGCAGCTGTGCCATTGTTGACACATGTAGTTAAAGTGTCGTAATTTGTTAAATGAATGTAAATTAAATGTTTGAGTACATAACTAGTGCATCATGTATCGGGGGAATACTAGTTTCAGTAGGTTATGAGATGATTTTTACACAGGTACGCAAGTAGCGTAGTTATATTTAGAATTGGTAAAATCTACACTTGTTGTTTATTATGATGGCTAGTACAGTTTCCTCTATATAAATAAAAGTCTAAATCAGTTAATCTGCTACAATCAAGGAGTCGGTGTTTAAACATTATTACAAATTCCTAAACACCGTTTTATAAATTCGGTTATAGTACGGTCACGTGGTTTTACCAATTTTCGAAAATTTGTAGCTATTTCTTTATTTAAGTCTCATCATGGTTAATACACAGTATATACATTAAATTAAACATTATATTTAACAGTTAACCATGCCATTCTATAAAGAATTATAAGAGACTATATTACATGTAAAACATATCAATACATATTTTAAACCAATTTGTCACAATTAATAATACTTGTTGTTTATATATTTACTGATAACCTTAATGACTAGCAAACATACTTGCAGAATAGCACATATAACACACCACGTTTTAACATATATATACACAGTAAAAAATGAGAGGCCGGTGCTAATCTTGACATATTGTCTAAAATGTTATTAAAATTATATAAGATTACGATGTGAGGAGGAAAGGAAATGCTAACGCATCTGCTACTTTAAGCTTAAAAAATATTTTAAAAAATCGAATATCATTTTAGATCAGATCTAGAATGAACTGATTAGCACCGACTTCTCACTACAATGTTAAAATGCTTCATATACAACTATATAAAATATTTCTTCTTCTCTCTAAAATCATAAAACAGGTTTTGGCACTTAGTTTCACAACACTTTGGTTCGATAGTATATAGCATAGTTTATCATTATCGCTACACGAATTAAATTCCTTAAAAACACTTACAATTTCTGTCAATAACTCTGATCGAATGGTATCATACAAAGGGCAATTTAGTAACACATGCATCTCATTTTCAACTTCATCTTTACAATGAAAGCATACTCGATCATTTACACTCAACTGTCTATATCTTCCAGTTTCTATGGCTATTGGAGCAGTGCCACTTCTAAATTTTGCTAAAGCACCTCTATGGCGTCTATTGTATACTAATTTACAGTATGGTTCCACAATATATTCATGTTTGAACTGTTTATAAAGTCTAAGTTTATTTCCCCCGTTACCTCTTTGTGAAACTTCTCTGTTTACGTCTTCATGCCACTTTGTGACAACGTCATAAACAATCAGTGGTATTATTTCGTTTAAAAGTACAAATTTATTTGCATTTTCATTAACATTACCATATCTTTCTACATTATATTTTTTGAACATTTCTAATACTTTAAAATTCCAGTTCTTGCATCTATTATTACTTTTTGAATTTGACCATAAAAATATCTTTTTATTTAGTCTTGTAGTTTGCATATTAATACAACGACACCAATTTAATAGTACACATTTCCACACTTTACCAATACATGGTGTCCATCCTATATCTCCAGTAACTGCAGAATTTGGTGTGTATTTACCCACATTTAAAAAATATCTAGCCGCTCTATTCTGGACAGCATTTATGCTACTAAAATTATGTGTACCCCAAACTCCCGCCCCATACGCAATAACTGGAAAAACAAGATTATCATATAATTTTGAAAAAACTTCATATGGGAAACCACCGAAAGCTTTTGATTTTGCAATAAGTAGGCCTAACGCTCTGTTTGCAGATTGCGCAACAATTTTTGCAGTCACTGCAAAATCTAGGTGTTCTGTCAATATAAGACCTAGGTATTTATATTGTGACGTGTACTCAATAACATCATTGCCACACTTAAATATAACATTACAACGTTCACATGATGGATTTCTAAAATGTACTATATTGGATTTGGTACAGTTAACTGACAAATAATTGTTTATGCACCAACTATTAAGCATGTTTAACATATATTGTAGATCTTCTGGTGTTTCTGCTATTAGAACAATATCGTCTGCATATAAAAGAACTGAAATTAGAGTGTCATCTATCAGAACACCCTTCTGTAATGTATTTATTTTCAAAGCAAGATCATTAATATACAGGTTAAACAGTATCGGTGATAAAGAACACCCTTGCTTCAAGCCCGTATTTACACTAAACCAGTCCGTGTTAAAACCATTTAACTTAATAGAACATAATACATTCTTGTAGAGAGACTGAATGGCTTCTAAAAGTTTCCCCCGAATTCCTAACTTATCTAATTTTTTCCACAGAATATCTCTATTTACAGTATCATATGCCTTTCTAAAATCAATAAAAGCACAGTAAGTAGATTTTTTCATTTTTTTCCTAGTATCTATTAGGTTTGTTAGAGATGTAAGATGGTCAATGGTACTGCGACCTTTACGAAACCCATTTTGACCTTCAAATATAATATCGTTTTGCTCGGTGAAATTTGTAATTCTATTATTCAATAAACTACAATAAATTTTATAGACTGTAGATGTAATTGTTATACCCCTATACGACAAAGGGTCTCTTGGATTACTAGATGTACATTTTGGAATAGGAGTAATAATACCCTTACCCCACACAGTAGGAACTTTACCTGTATTCAAAAATATATTAAAACACTTATGAAGGTAACTTATAACTATTTCATTCTTTAGGACCTCCCCTGGAATTTCATCTACTCCAATGGAACGACCATTACGAACATCAAGTACAGATTTTCTTACTTCATCTAACGTAAAACCACAACTAAAGTTTTGAATATCATTATTAATATTAAGATTAACATCCACATTTTCTATATCAATATCAGTGTCTATATCTTGATTAAGAAGGTCACAAAAATCTGACTTCCATTTATTAAAAACAGCTGTTTTATCTGTAACAATTTTACCATCGTTATCTAAAATTTCCATAGGTATGTCTTTTTTTCTATTATCTCTAACACCAACCCGACCAATAGTTTTCCAAAATTCATTTGGGTTTTTCTTAACATCATTAATAATCTCTTCCTGCAATTTAAACCAGTATTTACGTTTACTTTGTTGTACATTTTTATCGAATATTTTTCTTTTTTCAACATAAACTCTTTTTTTACTGCTTTTTAAAATACCATTAGTCTTTAACCAAATTCTCTCCGCGCTACACATATCATTCCAAAGTTTACTTAAATTTTCATTCCACCATGGTTTTGAAATTCGTTTACGTTTATTAGAATACCCATATTTTAAAACAACCTTTTTGCTAGGTATTTTCTCTAACATTTCATCTTTAATAATACGAGAAAACGAATTATATAAAGTATCTACTGAACTCTGTTCTTGTTCATTATTTTCTAATTTTGAAATCGTTTCTTGAATACTGTTATCAAAAGCTATTTCTGAATTAAGACAAAAATGTTCAGGAATATGTCTAACATCAAATTTTGTATACATCTTTTCTGTTACAATATATTCGTTATTTTGTTCTGCAATTGCAGAATTCAAACATTTAGGATGAAAATAACATGTCAAAAGTGAGTGATCAGGTATACTCCTCGACTCTATACATTGTTCCCGCACCATATCCGATGCAATAGTTACATTGACATTATCTATACATTCGATGTCTTCATAAGGAACTATAAAGTAATCGACTACAGAACTACCTTTCGATGAAATACATGTGAAATTATTACTTTTAAAATGTCTCCCATTCATTATACAACAACTACTATCAATTAAAAAATTAGACAACATGTCTCCATATGCATTTTTAGCAAAATCAATCACATCTCTTTCTAAGACATTATCAACACCTTCGATAAAATCTGGCATATCACCAACTCTGCTGTTAAAATCACCACATATGACAAACTGACCTAATTTTTGATATTCATATATATTTGTTAAGAGTTGATCATAAAAATCATTAGGATTGACGTATCTGGACGATCCTTGAGGAGGTAAATAACATACACATACGTTAAAAGATAAAAGTGTTAATTTGTTTTTAAAAGACACCCATAAAATACCTTCATATGACTTGTCTAATACATTAATCTCAAACTCCTTATATAAGTCACACTTTACAATTAAACATACGCCGCCTGATCCATTTCTAGCATTAACATGTATCTGTTTCCTATTATGCCCAATAAACACATAGTTATCTAAAGCTAAATGATTTTCTTTTAAAAGATGAGTTTCAGCTATGCCAATAATATCAATATTCATAAAACGTACACAGTTTTCTCTAAAAATAAAATTATCTGAACCGCTATTACTAGACCATCCATTTACATTCCAAAACCCTAATTGAACCTATCTTGATTCACCATAATAGTTCATGTTTCCATTATAGCCTCGTCTGTTTCTCCATCCGTCTTGCTGAGCATTTCTGTTCCAGCTTTCTTGTTTGTTACCTCTTCTGTCATTAGTATGAGAATTGTTTCTGCTTTGGTTATTTGTTTGATCCTTATGTTTGTTGTATTCGCGATTATTGTCGATATGTTGGTAACTTCTTCGTGGAAATTGTTCAAATGATCGGTAACTGGTACTTCGGTTTCCATTAATGTGCGTGCTGTCACTGTCGCCTACTTGTAGAGGTACACCAGTGGACAGGTAACTGTTTCTTTTTCACGGAATTAAGGTTTCCTTAGGACTTAGGACCTTCAGTTCCGTCCTTTCGATTCAAGTAAAAGAAAATTCTTGTGAAAGAATAATAGTATCAGCCTTAACCATAATATCAAACCCTTAAAAAATAAATTTCGCCCATCGATTCCTTATTGTACGGTGTCCCGTTGGGGCCATCGCGGCATATTTATTAAATTAAGTAAAGTCGAAACAACGAAACAACGAAACTACGATGGTGAAAAGTCGAAACAACGAAACAACGATGGTGAAAAGTCGAAACTACGATGGTGAAAAGTCGAAACAACGAAACTACGATGGTGAAAAGTCGAAATCATTTCGACTTTTCACCATCTTAGTTACGACTTTTCACCATCGTAGTTTCGTTGTTATGACTTTTCACCATCGTAGTTTCGCCTTCCTGTTGCTCATGCGCAGTTGAAATTAAAAGCATGGACGAATCAATAATTTATTTATTGATTGATTGATTGATTGACTGATTGATTGATTGATTGATTGATTGATTGATTGATTGATTGATTGATGACTGAATTACTGATTTGCTTGTTTGCTCATTAATTCATTTGCTCACTTACTTTGTTACTGACTGACTGAATGATTTACTTACTTATTGCCGTTTTGTACCTAAATTGAGTCGTCACTACAAGTAGCTATATAAGATATAATTCGCGCTCATTTAGATTATTATAAAATTAAGAGTAATTAATCATATAAACTTTCGGTAATTAACTGGTTATCAATATAACAAAATACAATAAATAACGAACAGTGCTTAATACTCCTTCCTTCCTCCCTCTCTCACTCCTTCCCTCCATCCCTCCGTTCATTCGTTCTCTCTCCCTCTCTTACTTTCTCTCTCTCTCTCTCTCGCACGCACGCACGCACGCACGCACGCACGCACGCACGCACGCACGCACGCACACACGCACGCACGCACGCACGCACGCACCCCACACACACATACACACTAACACGCAAGTACGCACGAACGAACGCACGTACACACACATGCACTTTCTGGAGCTTTTGCTCCCCTCTAACATGGTATCTGTCCTTTTGTTTACAGTTTTATCCTGTAAGGAAAAAAACCGACAGGGTGATATGAGATGATTGTGCACATTCTATACAAATACTGGGTCATCTCGGATTACTCCATGTACCTGTCGTATACAAAGGTATCCATTGTGTAATAAATGGATTATTAAGAGAAGAGCAGTAATCAATATATATATAAAATACGCAAACCAAATTCATTTATTTACATAAAGATGTAATTATATAGCGTATATCAACTTAACTTTGCTTATATGAAATACTTACCTTATGTTTAACCCCACGTTCAAAGTCAGAAACTACGATGGTGAAAAGTCAAAACAACGATGGTGAAAGCGCCAAACTACGATGGTGAAAAGTCGAAACTACGATGGTGAAAACGTGAAACAACGATGCTGAAAACGCGCAACTACGATGGTGAAAACGCGAAACTACGACGGTGAAAAGTCGAAACTACGATAACAACGATGGTGAAAACGCGTTAATAAATATGCTGCGATGGCCCTAACGGAACACCGTATTATTGTAATACATACATCTGCATGTCATTAATACACATCGATCTACCACTGATGGGCTAAATGTAATAATATCGTACACTTAAATGCACTGAAATGGACGGCAATAACCGTTATGGTTATAACCTTGTCATGACCTTGACATCATGCGGAAGAACCGGAAGTCAGCTGGACATCAGCCAAAAGGCAAACCTTTCTTGAGTCGTAGGGGGGCTTGGTATGAAACAGGTGGAGCAAGGGTTAGATTTAGTACACAGAATTCGTTTTTTTTCCAATGCACATGTTTCCTTATTTGGCTTTTTGTTAAGAATGTGTGGGAAAATATATCTATGGTTATTTTGTATTGTTGTTGCAATAAAATATTTAAAATCGTTTAAATCGCATCTCTATTATTTTTCTACCTTGACAATGGACACTTAACAAGGGTTCTCAGCTACGTTAGCTATTGTTAGCAATATATATATATATATATATATATATATATATATATATATATCCAACCCGTTTTAAAAGCAGGTGCAACAAATGAAATAATACATATTTATTACGACCATCCAGCAAACGGCACATCCGATATTTTATTAGGGTCAACACTCCGTGGATGGTAGTTAAAAAAAACCTACCTTGCCCAGCCAAGGTTTACCAGTAACTTGTCAAACGAATGAGTCAGATTCATTCTGAAATAATTCTCCATCAGTGAACTGGGTAGAGCCTATAGTTTGTTGAATGGTACGTTGTATCCTAATGAAAACAAGTTTTAAGTAATCCTCATTTATTTGATATTTTTAATTTGAAAGTAAGACAGCTTCATCAAATCATTCATGTGTGCCAACCGACGGTAATACAACACCCACATATATCCTCAACTCCTCCCACAACCACAACCACCTCCACCCATACCGACACCCACAACCACACCCACCCATAACCCACACCAACACCAACAACCACACCCACACAACCACCACAAAACTACACACAGCCACAACACACAGCCACATACACACACAAACATACACATCCATCCACACACCCATCCAAACCCCACACATAATTGTGGTTATTATTTTGGTATTACAATTGATGGCGAGGATAATAATGATAAAATAATAATTTGTTTATTAATAATACATGAACTCTCCTTGAATGACCTTCTGTATGAAAATAAAACTCTTACACAAACTGATAGCAGCTCGAATTTTATGGCAGTTCAAATCTATATTTCAAAAACCAAATGTTTAGAGAATTGTACACAATTACATAGATAATGACTTGTCATATTCGATACTATACCTACTTGCATAATTATGACGACACGTCTCTTTTTGATCTTAGATAATAATAAACAATGATTAATGAATGGATGGAATTGATAAATCACCTTTTCCCTGTGTCGAAATGAACCGATAAAAGAAGATAAAATCACTGGAGTTTCTTTCTTTCTTTCCCTTCAACCAACACTTTTTTATTTGAGATAATCTGAATAAACCATTATGCTTTATTTTATCAATTATTGCATATTTGGCCAAATTGTAATTATTACGGAACAATGTGATAAGGTATATATGAAATGTTAAATAACTGTTATGGACGCAAATTTACACAAGCTTCTAAAGTTTTTTTTCTGTATGCTTTCCACATAATTTGTTAAATATATAACTTTATGCTTAATGGTTAATTGTATGCTAAATAATATGTACTTCTGTGATCAAAATATTGTTTAAACTAAATAATAATAAAGTTATTATTAATGTAATAATAATTATCACAAATGTAATAATAATTAACACACACAGCAATGAAAACACCGTTAAGTAATTATACATAGTTCAAGTCAATAGCTGGTATGTGCAGTATATCTAAATTTAATACTTAATAAAGAATACTCTACATAAGAAATACATCGAGTTAAGGTATATCACAACAATTAATCCACACAAATGAGAAGCGGTTTATCATGCAACAAATTCTCCAGCGACAAATAGTTAGTCGGCAGTGAGGCCGGCCTTGGATACTGTATAATAAACAGATTAGGTAAACGTTTTATATTCAATATATTTAATCTTTTGACCATTGAACCGCAGTGGACACAATGTAGTGGTCCGTGTGATATTGACCAGTTATTACTTATTGGTAGCATTGTACTACACTATTCGTGGATTTGTAGCACATATAGGGATTGACAGATATATAGTGTGTATGGTAGTTTTAGTAAATATATTTTAAGTTTAGTACAAATAAAAATGGGGTAAGTTAATGTTTTTCTTACATTTTTATAGATACGGTCGATACAATAAATGAACCAATAAAACTAGTTTGCCAAGTGTTTTGGCGTAACGTTGACCTATAACTACCATTTACTGTTATAAAAGACATAAGAAGGGATAAAATGTATTTATTCTCTTCTCTGACAAATCAAACATATCGTAGAGACTTTAATTTGGTAACCAACTGTTTGAGAGTAAAGATGTTATAAGAAATAAAAACTAACATATATAACTAGTGTGTATTACCGCACAATACCCACACTATAGTTAGTGTTGGAACAAGTTCAGTATAATTAGTGTTTGCCATTTAATCAATGTGAACATATAAGTCCAGCCGTTGAAATAGAAAAGGTTTTCAGATTTTGTCAACAGCTCATTACATATACATATATATTGGGATATTCTTATATTATAGTTGTTGAATGTATTTATGACATAGTTATAATAGTATATTAATATATTGTGTATGTTGTTCTATAGTAACGTAAAGTGATGATAATATCTTAGTGTCTCGTGGGTCGGAATAAAACGGCCGGATATAGAAGTTTTATTGTAAATTTACATGATTTTATTTTGATATAACTTTTATATGTGGCACTCAAATAAACTATTAAAGTATAAAGTTCAGGAAAGTTGGCATTTAAATGATTACGAGTCATATTCTAGTATGCACGCGTGAAAGTATCACGTCTATAAAAAATCTATGCTACTCCCCTCTTAACAAGATGACGTTGTGTCTGTACACGTGCGAATCAGTGATTGTTTTGATTAGCAACAATTGGGTATTACAAATCGTAAACAAAATTACAATGTGCAGCGCTTTATTTTGCAATAGAGACATAAACAAATTAAAACATTGCTAAGCAACTATGTATAAATGTCGTGCTCAATGACACCAAGTATGAACGTGGATGGGATCGAACAAACAACAGATTTATAAAAGATGGCGTTGACATAGATTTTGACATAGATACATACTGTAAGCATTTATACAAAATGACGGTTAAAATAAATGCAGCTGAAGTTGGAATCAATGTTGACACAAAAGTATTTGGTCAATACTAAATGATTACGAAATAACATACAATTAAATAATACAACATGTAAACATATTTTTTTGGCTAACAAACAGAAATCCGTATTAACTGAGAACTTATCTGCTTTAAATCGTTCCAAGTAGAGTCTAATATTTCATTTTTTATTAAAAAATGGCTGGTTGGCCTTTGTTGATCTCACTCTATGGTTGGTCCCAAACACTGTGCTGTTGCGTGCTGCACATAGAAACATCAAATGTTTGTTTAATATTGAACGCTAGGAATAAATGCTAGTGAAGTCCGTTTTTAAAAATATTACCTAAGACTTTGAAAATGGTACTAGACGCTTCCCCGCTTGACGCTCAGCATTTAGAGGAAAGTTCTCGGTCTGGTCGGCCCGATGTCAATATAATGTGACTGGGTTGGGTATCATACCATGTGTATGCGGCATGATACTCCAGTGTGACAGCGCTCAGATTATCGTCTTAAGTAGACACCGCCGTGATATGACTGAAAAATTGTTGAAAGCGACGCTAAACAGCATATTACAACATAACCACTTTTAAGAAGTATGTTACCAAGAAACGCATTTGTTTATTTTTTATTTTTTGCATTCACATCTCCGATATTTTACTGTCCTCTTTAATTCATTCGCATAAACAGAACTCCAAATGCTTTGATTTGTGACATTAGAACATAGTCCAGGAGGTTTTACGTGTCATGACAATATGTGGCTAACAGAACACGGACTTATTCTTGTTTTCCAGGAGAGGTGATTTGTGCCGCCGACTACTTTACCTGAGCATTCATGTTATTCAGATAGTCCATGGTAAGTGGTCAACTGATTTCTATAGTTTATTCAGATGGTACATGGTAAGTGGTCAACTGATTTCTATAGTTTATTCTGATGGTCCATGGTAAGTGGTCAACTAATCTCTATAGTTTATTCAGATGGTCCATGGTAAGTGGTCAACTAATCTCTATAGTTTATTCAGATGGTCCATGGAAAGTGGTCAACTGATCTCTATAGTTTATTCAGATGGTCCATGGAAAGTGGTCAACTGATCTCTATAGTTTATTCAGATGGTCCATGGTAAGTGGTCAACTAATCTCTATAGTTTATTCAGATGGTCCATGGAAAGTGGTCAACTGATCTCTATAGTTTATTCAGATGGTCCATGGTAAGTGGTCAACTAATCTCTATAGTTTATTCAGATGGTCCATGGAAAGTGGTCAACTGATCTCTATAGTTTATTCAGATGGTCCATGGTAAGTGGTCAACTGATCTCTATAGTTTATTCAGATGGTCCATGGTAAGTGGTCAACTGATTTCTATAGTTTATTCAGATGGTCCATGGTAAGTGGTCAACTGATCTCTATAGTTTATTCAGATGGTCCATGGAAAGTGGTCAACTGATCTCTATAGTTTATTCAGATGGTCCATGGTAAGTGGTCAACTGATTTCTATAGTTTATTCAGATGGTCCATGGTAAGTGGTCAACTGATCTCTATAGTTTATTCAGATGGTCCATGGAAAGTGGTCAACTGATCTCTATAGTTTATTCAGATGGTCCATGGTAAGTGGTCAACTGATTTCTATAGTTTATTCAGATGGTCCATGGTAAGTTGTCAACTGATCTCTATAGTTTATTCAGATGGTCCATGGTAAGTTGTCACCTGATCTCTATAGTTTATTCAGATGGTCCATGGTAAGTGGTCAACTGATTTCTATAGTTTATTCAGATGGTACATGGAAAGTGGTCAACTGATTTCTATAGTTTATTCAGATGGTACATGGTAAGTGGTCTACTGATTTCTATAGTTTATTCAGATGGTACATGGAAAGTGGTCAACTGATTTCTATAGTTTATTCAGATGGTCAATGGTAAGTGGTCAACTGATTTCTATAGTTTATTCAGATGGTACATGGTAAGTGGTCAACTGATTTCTATTGTTTATTCAGATGGTACATGGAAAGTGGTCAACTGATTTCTATAGTTTATTCAGATGGTTAATGGTAAGTGGTCAACTGATTTCTATAGTTTATTCAGATGGTACATGGAAAGTGGTCAACTGATTTCTATAGTTTATTCAGATGGTCCATGGTAAGTGGTCAACTGATTTCTATAGTTTATTCAGGTGGTCCATGGTAAGTGGTCAACTAATCTCTATAGTTTATTCAGATGGTCCATGGTAAGTGGTCAACTGATTTCTATAGTTTATTCAGATGGTCCATGGTAAGTTGTCAACTGATCTCTATAGTTTATTCAGATGGTCCATGGTAAGTGGTCAATTGATTTCTATAGTTTATTCAGATGGTACATGGAAAGTGGTCAACTGATTTCTATAGTTTATTCAGATGGTCCATGGTCAGTGGTCAACTGATTTCTATAGTTTATTCAGATTGTCCATGGTAAGTGGTCAACTGATCTCTATAGTTTATTCAGATGGTACATGGTAAGAGGTCAACTGATCTCTATAGTTTATTCAGATGGTCCATGGTCAGTGGTCAACTGATTTCTATAGTTTATTCAGATGGTCCATGGTCAGTGGTCAACTGATCTCTATAGTTTATTCAGATGGTCCATGGTAAGTGGTCAACTGATCTCTATAGTTTATTCAGATGGTCCATGGTCAGTGGTCAACTGATTTCTATAGTTTATTCAGATGGTCCATGGTAGGTGGTCAACTGATCTCTATAGTTTATTCAAATGGACCATAGTAAGTGGTCACCTGATCTCTATAGTTTATTCAGATGGTCCATGGTCAGTGGTCAACTGATTTCTATAGTTTATTCAGATGGTAAACTGACAGAACATAAAGTGCATGTTACGTGTACAGGTGTAAGGAATTCTATATTTAGATCGTTTAAGTCGAGATCACATAAAGCGTTGTGAAATTGAATCAATTCGACATGCACTTTTATCCAACAATATCATCATTATACTCATTATCATCATCATGACCATTATCAACATGATCACCATCATTATTTAATTTATTATGATCGTTGTCATAATCACCCTCATCATCTTCGTCATATTGTCTTCATCGTCACAATCACCATAATCATCTTCATTAACGTTTTACACCACTATTACATTTCCCATAGGGCTCCATTGTAACATTTATGTCCAAAACAAAATCTGCAACATGTGTTTGGGCTCAAATTCTTCACTGGTCCAAGATATGCAATTATAAACGAAAAAAAGCATACCTTGACCATTTCTTATTAAATTCAATGCTTTTGTGAAACTTATCAATTTCCAGTGTAATAATATGTCAACTATGCGTCCACGATTCGAGCCAACAATTCTGAAATGACACACAATTAACTCATGCTAGGAAAAAATAAATCACTGCAGTACAAAGCCCTGAAAAACGAAAACCAAGAGAACCAAAGTTTTATTTCTACCTCCTTCATCTGAACATCATCATCTTCGTCATATTGTCTTCATCGTCACAATCATCATCGTCATAATTTCCATCATTACATTCTTTAACATAATCTTCTTCGTCATGTTGTCTTCATCGTCACAATCATCATCGTCAGTATCATCATCATCCTCATCATCACCATTACCGCATCATTACCATCATCTTCATCACCATAGTTATCATCATCCTCATAAGCACTAATGACAACAATATCATCCTCACTTACACATATTACAGCAGGATATGATTAGATAATTATTGTACATCAATCTTTATGTTTCTTTAGTGACTTAAATGTTATTTTAGTGACATCCCAATGCAGTTCCACCAATCTACAATCCACAGAGAGTGTGGCTCTAACTGATTCCATCATTGACTTCAGCACGCCTGGTTACAGAGTTGCATACTATCGGTTAGTGAACTTTTGCAATCATGTAAGATATAAGTAGTAGAATAACTTGAGTTTATAAGTTTAAACTATTTTAAACTTTTACCAGTATGATACTATGTAATTTGAAGGAGATGATAACTGATATATGTTCATTCTATATATTGGCTCAACAGCGTTTACTTATTGATGTACTTGTTTTATCAGCAACATGGACTGTAGATGGATCTTCGATGCTGGTGTTGACGGTGCAACTATCGTGTTTGACATGAAGGAAATGTTGCTAGAGAGCTACCGGAACTGCAAATACGACTCTATAACATTCTACAACGGTAAATAATCCTTCTTATATTACGTCAGTACGACTCGATAACATTCTACAACGGTAAATAATCCTTCTTATATTATGTAAGTACGACTCTATATTATTCTACAACGGTAAATAATCCTTCTTATATTACGTTAGTACGACTCGATAACATTCCACATCGGTAAATTATCCTTCTTATATTACGTAAGTACGACTCTATATCATTCTACAACGGTAAATAATCCTTCTTATATTACGTAAGTACGACTCGATAACATTCTACAACGGTAAATAAACCTTCTTATATTACGTAAGTACGACTCTATATCATTCTACAACGGTAAATAATCCTTCTTATATTACGTAAGTACGACACGATAACATTCGAGTTAAACGTGTTTACTTTGTTTATAAACGCAAACTGTGAGCTAACGAACGAAAAGTAAACGAAAATCGTCTACTCGGCTATGTCCCTTCACTTCCCATTAAGTCACGTGATTAAACACGCGCAAACAGCTCGCGGAAGTGTTTAATCTGTCAGCTAACGATAAAAGCGAACATGTCGTTCAGTTCAGTTCACTTCTGTAATCTGTAATCAAACGTTTACAAACAAATTAACACAGCCCATAAAAGTGTTGCAAAGCACGTCAATTGTAATTTCATATTACGGTCCGTGCAGTAGAATTACACTGTCGTGATAAATGCTAATATCCGGGTCCTTCTTCGAATTTCTCGGCAGTGTGAGATACTTTAAACATATTTTATTGCTTTTTTATATACATGTAGAAGCAAAAGGGTTGGGCCACAAGTTATCCAACGTTAAAATCGGCCCTTCCCAACAACAAATTATTTACAAAAAACAATCAAGATAGCAGTAAAACATATTCATGTATGAAGCAAGAAGAAAAAATGAAATAGGATACATTGTATAAATATATGCTTCCGATGCTGACCTTAAATGAGGGGCTCCATTGTGAGGTAAATACTAAAACTAATAAGATCTGTTCTTTATCAAAACGTTTAGTGCCTTAATATAAGTTTGGACATTGTTAAATACTGAAATATCATCTCTCCCGTGTAACAGGGTTTTAACACTTAAAGGATGAAGGCAGTGTGAGATGTAAGTTGAGGCTGATTGGTTGAATCAAATGATATTTAAACCAAATTAACATGCAATCACCCAATTGGACGATACACTGTTTGCAACGTTCTGTAAGTCATTGAAACTGACACCTTTGTCGTTGACCGGTTATTAGTGTTGCGTCATAAACAAACTGTGAAAAATGGCACGCGTCGTGGAAACACACACAGTATTATTTCAACAATAAATATATCAAGACAATTAATCAATTAAAGGAGTTAAATGATCAATCGGGGACTAAAACTGGGATCGTGATATCCGGAGTATCGACAGAGACAATATCGAGTTAAAAGGAGTTTATTTATATAAGCAAAGAAGGGGAAAAGTTGGGACTGGCAAAAAATATCGACATTACCGGAATATCGATTTAAGCGATATCGAGATAACGAGTTTCGACTGTACATTACCCTTACTTTAAAGCCTACCTCCGATCGTGATCGTACCCCTCTCCTTAATCTTTACTATCCAGGGATCGTGAGTTCGAATCCCCTGCCCGGCAACAATCTCCGTGATGATTGACATACGACTTTGTGTCTCATTATCATCGTCTCTCACCACTGATTCAAGTGGGAAAGTTATCAGTTACTTGCGCAGATGGAGTGTGTTCGAGTACTGGTTAATCCCAGGAAACAGTGGTTAGGTTAACTGATTGTCTGTTAGCCCTCAATGGCATAAAACTGACGCTAAATATTCAATCAATCAATCAATCAATCAATCAATCAATCAATCAATCAATCAATCAATCAATCAATCAATCAATCAATCAATCAATCAATCAATCAATCAATCAATCAATCAATCAATCAATCAATCAATCAATCAATCAATTAATTAATCTTTACTTCGTCGTTAGTTTCATCAAATACTACTTGCATATCTAGTTACTTCCAATGTGTTAAATGTTGGTCTGACAACTTGTGACCGAACAATTTTGCTAATGTGTTGTATATAAAGCGATACAACATGTTTGCTGAGTTATGAGCTTTTATAAATAAAACGTATTTTTTCTTTGACTTTATAAATCGTTACAATATGGCATTAAATAATCTGCAATTTATACAAATGTAAATCACACTGAATCAAACAAAATATGCACCGATTAGAAAACTTAATATACACATTTTGCTGTGTTATTTGCTATATATCCATGTTATATTGTTTTGCAGGAAATGATACAAGTGCAAGCGTCGTAGAAAAGACCTGCGGTCGTGTTCTCAACGGAAAGATGATAACCGTCACCGGTCGTTACGCTCTGATGAGGCTTGTCACCGACAACGCCAAGCAATATGCTGGGGCGACATTTCGTATATTCTACGACGTCGACCAATGTAAATTTCTTTCTTTCTTCCAATTAAAAAAAAATAAAGCCTAGACTGTAGATTTAAAATTAAACTGAATATAGCTATTTTAGAAGAATACATAGAAGTTCATTTTTCTAATAAATAAATTTATATTTATAATTGTTTTATAATTAAAATACCAGAAAATATCTCACACCGGTATCATCAAGTAATTGTCCTTATGATATACAATGCGTGTGTAACTAGCCAGGGAATAAAGGTGATCATGAAACGAAAATATTATTTTTTTTTATACTGGTGGAAATCATAACATTTACTCGTACGACTTAACATTGTGTTAGTTTCTAAATTAAAAAAGTATAACATGCAACTGTTATAAAATAACAGATTTAGATTCTTAAAACAGAGACGCTTCCAACTATTTTATTTGGCCATAATAGTCTTGTCACATTACAACATAAATGAATTCAACACTAAGAAAGTGTTTCGTAATTAGAGGTATAACTTATATCCCTCCACTAATTACAGCGGGAGCGGCGTGCTCGGGTACACCAAGTTCTCTGACGGCATCTCTCAATACAGCCTATATTACGTCACCAGGATATCCGGTCGCCTTGGACAAGTAAAATTGATATACTTTATATACACTCTAAGTCTTTTCATATTAGCCTTTATACTTCTTTGCCCAATTTGGCCATTTTAACCAGTATGATATGTAGATGTGATTAGGGCGAAAATAGATGTAGATGATGTTGCCTGCCTGGTATCCTAGAGTAGCATGAATTTCATTGAAAACGAGAACTATTTCTTACTATTTCTTACTTGTTTGTCCTCTTTTATAAATTATAACGAATTAAGAACGATTTCTAGAGTTTTTGTCACCTTTTTCCTATGAATAAAATTTGATGAAACTTCCCAGTATTTAGGTTTAATGTATGTTCATGCAATATCAGAAATAAAGAAAACACATGTTACCGTACAGACTTTTTATTGTCTATATCTGCATTTATATAATATATATTAATTTTCATGGAAATGGTAATTATAAGCTTGAATTTAACTGTATATGTTTTTAAAAACAAAATCATTTCGGCAGTTCACTGATTATTACTTTTTTTAATATTTTGATATAGTGTATAGTTAAATTTTGCTTAGAGTCTCACAAAATACTCTCTGGTATGTATTCTTATGACAATCAAAATATAAAAAAACACAACAAACTTTACCGCGTAATTTGAAAAAAACAGCTCTTAAAGTATACCATCATTAAATAAACTGTAGTTGCAAAATAACGTTTTTATACTAAAATGAGCATATTTGTATAAATATTAAGATTTCTGTTATATTTCATATTCAGATTAAATTGCTATAAACAATTTTTTCATACCAGTATGCATATTTCATATATTGAACACACTATAAGAGACCAATGTCAGGTGTATTCGTAAATGATTAGGCATTCCGAAATAGGGTCAGTTGTAGTATAGTAGTATATAGTGACTCTCGCAGGTCTCGACAAAATTGCTTACCTTTGTGCGCGGAGTTGGTGCGCATGAAAAACTACAGAAATCGTCTTTAAGGTGTAACCCCACCATTGAGTTTTTATCTTTATTATTTAGTAAATAATAATACTTTGAAGGTCTGTCATACATGGAGAGGCCCAAATGAAAAAAGTGAAACTTACATCAACCTCTGCACTATCAAAATATGATGAGAAAAGTAGGGGTCATGTGTCATATAAGAGATTTTTTTCTGCTCAGTGTGTACACTGTTGACAAAGTGAAAGTAGACTTCCGAAATCATGTATTCATACCCCAATTTCCAAGCATCATTTTTTTTCTAAATTCACAATTCAAACATGACAATGCTGTCAAAATGTTCAAAAAACATCAATAACATTCAAATAAAAAATGAGTATTAAAATAAGGAAAATGCATTTTAAAGAAGGAGAAACGAGGATTATTTATTATGCGACTACTCTCATGGTGGTACTGTGCGTTAAGACAAACTAGTTAAAAGCATAACTTTTACCTGTACAGTTGCTAAGTTCAGTATGATATTGACATTGATAATATCAAAATGTTCTGACCATAATTAAGCAACATTTCTTTATTTTGCTTTCAGATTAAGAAATATTACCTAATGAATTTGTATAATACGTAGACTGTTGTACGAATATAACTCCGTACCGTTATATAAACTTGTATATGTTTACAGTGGCGTAGACTGTTGTACGAATATAACTCCGTACCGTTATATAAACTTGTTTATATTTACAGCGGCGTAGACTGTTGTACAGTTATAAATCTGTACCGTTATATAAGCTTGTATATATTTACAGCGGCGTAGACTGTTGTACAAATATAACTCCGTACCGTTATATAAACTTGTGTATATTTATAGCGGCGTAGACTGTTGTACGAATATAACTCCGTACCGTTATATAAGCTTGTGTATATTTACAGTGGCGTCGACTGTTGTACGAATATAACTCCGTACAGTTATATAAACTTGTGTATATTTACAGTGGCGTAGACTGTTGAACGAATATAACTCCGTACCGTTATATAAGCTCGTGTATATTTACAGAGGCGTAGACTGTTGTACAAATATAACTCCGTACCGTTATATAAGCTCGTGTATATTTACAGAGGCGTAGACTGTTGTACGAATATAACTCCGTACCGTTATATAAACTTGTGTATATTTATAGCGGCGTAGACTGTTGTACGAATATAACTCCGTACCGTTATATAAGCTTGTGTATATTTACAGCGGCGTAGACTGTTGTACGAATATAACTCCGTACCGTTATATAAACTTGTGTATATTTACAGTGGCGTAGACTGTTGAACGAATATAACTCCGTACCGTTATATAAGCTCGTGTATATTTACAGTGGCGTAGACTGTTGTACGAATATAACTCTGTACCGTTGTATAAGCTCGTGTATATTTACAGAGGCGTAGACTGTTGTACGAATATAAATCCGTACCGTTATATAAGCTCGTGTATATTTACAGCGGCGTAGACTGTTGTACAAATATAATTCATTACCGTTATATAATATTGTGTTTATTTACAGCGGAATAGACTGTTGTACGAATATAACTCGATACCGTTATATAAGCTTGTGTAAATTAACAGCGGCGTAGACTGTTGTACGAATTTAACTCCGTGCCGTTATATAAGCTTGTGTATATTTACAGCGGCGTAGACTGTTGTACGAATATAACTCCGTACCGTTATATAAGCTTGTGTATATTTACAGCGGCGTAGACTGTTGTACGAATATAACTCTGTACCGTTATAAACTTTTGTAAATTTACAGCGGCGTTGACTGTTCCTGGAGCATCTCTAGTCAGGCTGGTACTCAGCGGCGTAGACTGTTGTACGAATAACTCCGTACCGTTATATAAGCTTGTGTATATTTACAGCGGTGAAGACTGTTGTACGAATATAACTCCGTACCGTTATATAAGCTTGTGATTATTTACAGCGGCGTAGACTGTTGTACGAATATAACTCTGTACCGTTATAAACTTCTGTACATTTACAGCGGCGTTGACTGTTCCTGGAGCATCTCTAGTCAGGCCGGTACTGTCATCTTCCTCCAGATATTTTACTCAGATCTGGATAACTATAATGGGATTTGCAACGATCAAGTGTTGTCCATATTTGATGGTAATTACTGGCTTTTTCTATATAAAGTTTTTATGTATTTAATATATTGTTTATACTTGCATTTAATATGTTATATTGTAAAATAGTGTTTTGAAGTGTATCGAATTTTCTTTTCGCGTTCAGATCAGATTTTCGATACAAAATTTTATACTTCAAATAATCATGTATATATTTTCTTCACATTTTAGCCGAATAATTATTCAAGTGTTATGTCAATTCTATATGTTCAAATTGTACCTAGCATGGGCGGACATATTTATTTACTTTGCCGACTTTCTTGTTTATTTTGATACTGAAGCATTACATAATAACACATTTATATAACTGTAATAGAAAAATGTTCATGGTGAAAAACATAAAACTCCGGTAATACAATCTGCACAACCTAGTTGAATTTTATGATTTTCTCGTAAACAAAATAATAGGGACTTCAAGGTCAGACCCGGCATTGGTGGCGTACTGTGAGTCAAGGGAAGCATTTCCCACCGCACAGACCATATTTTATACTAGCGGAAACAACGCATTTATAACACTGTCGACGAGTCCAGAATCGGAGGCCACTAGGCTTGGATTTCGACTCAATTACAGGCAAAATTCCACCGGTAGGTATAAACGTTAAGTAAAACATTGATAAGAAAATAAGCATTATACTTTTACTATATACAATTACAAGGTGTATCTACTCTTAATATGAGCATCAATTTGACACTGACCTAATATAATGTTCAGCCAGACATTGCCCTGATATGAGATTCAGCATGACATTGCCCTGATATGAGATTCAGCCTGACATTGCCCTGATATGAGATTCAGCATGACATTGCCCTGATATGAGATTCAGCCTGACATTGTCCTAATATGAGCTTCAGCATACCGCTGTCCTTATATGAGATTCAGCCTGAAGCTGTCCTGATATGCGCTTCATCCTGACATAGCCCTGCTATGAGATTCAGCATGACATTGCCCTGATATGAGATTCAGCCTGACATTGTCCTGATATGAAATTCATCCTGACATTGCCCTGATATGAGATTCAGCCTGGCATTGTCCTGATATGAGATTCAGCATAACATTGTCCTGATATGAAATAGAGCCTGACATTGTCCTGATATGCGCTTCATCATGACATTGCCTTGATATGAGATTCAGTCTGACATTGTCCTGATAAGAGATTCAGTCTGACATTGCCTGGTATGAAATTCATCCTGACATTGCTCTGATATGAGCTTCAGTCTCACATTGTCCAGATATGAGATTCAGCCTGACATTGTCCTGATATGAGATTCAGCCTGACATTGCCCAGATATGAGATTCAGCCTGACATTGTTCTTTTATGAGATTTATCCTGACATTGCCCTGATATGAGCTTCAGCATGACGCTGTCCTGTTATGAGCTTTAGTATGGCACTGTCCTGATATGAGCGTCAGTACAATGGCACTATTCTCATATGAACTTTAGCATGACGCTGTCCTGACATGAGTTTCAGCATGACATTGTCCTAATATGAGCTTCAGCATGACACTGTCCTAATATGAGTTTCAGCATGCGGCTGTCCTTATATAAGCTTCAGCATGACACTGTCCTAATAGGAGCTTCAGCATGCCGCTGTCCTAATATGAGCTTCAGCATGCCGCTGTCCTTATATGAGCTTCAGCATGCCGCTGTCCTAATATGAGCTTCAACATGCCGTCCTTATATGAGCTTCAGCATGCCGCTGTCCTTATATGAGCTTCAGCATGACACTGTCCTAATAGGAGCTTCAGCATGCCGCTGTCCTAATATGAACTTCAGCCTGACACTGTCCTTATATGAGCTTCAGCATTCCGCTGTCCTTTAATGAGCTTCAGCATGACACTGTCCTAATATGAGCTTTAGAATGCCGCAGTCCTAATATGAGCTTCAGCATGCCGCTGTTCTTATATGAGCTTCAGTCCGACACTGTCCTAATATGAGCTTCAGTATGCCGCTGTCCTAATATGAGCTTCAACATGCCGTCCTTATATGAGCTTCAGCATGCCGCTGTCCTAATATGAGCTTCAGCATGACGCTGTCCTAATAAGAGTTTCAGCATGCCGCTGTCCGTATATGAGGTTCAGCATGACACTGTCCTTATATGAGCTTCAGCATGCCGCTGTCTTAATATGAGCTTCAGCATGCCGCTATCCTTATATGAGCTTCAGCCTGACGCTGTCCTTATATGAGCTTCAGCATGACACTGTCTTAATATGAGCTTCAGCATGCCGCTGTCCTTATATGAGCTTCAGCCTGACGCTGTCCTTATATGAGCTTCAGCATGACACTGTCCTAATATGAGCTTCAGCATACCGCTGTCCTTATGTGAGATTCAGCCTGAAGCTGTCCTGATATGTGCTTCATCCTGATATTGCCCTGATATGAGATTCAGCATGACATTGCCCTGATATGAGCTTCAGCCTGACGCTGTCCTTATATGAGCTTCAGCATGACACTGTCCTAATATGAGCTTCAGCATACCGCTGTCCTTATGTGAGATTCAGCCTGAAGCTGTCCTGATATGCACTTCATCCTGACATTGCCCTGATATGAGATTCAGCATGACATTGCCCTGATATGAGATTCAGCATGACACTGCCCTGATATGAGATTCAGCATGACATTGCCTTGATATGAGATTCAGCCTGATATTGTCCTGATATGAGATTCAGCCTGATATTGTCCTGATATAAGATTCAGCCTGACATAGTCCTGATATGAGCTATAGCCTGACGCTGTCTTGATATGAGCTTCATCCTGACATTGCCCTGATATGCGATTCAGCCTGACATTGTCCTGATATGAGATTCAGCATGACAATATCATGATATAAGCTTTAGCATGACGCTGTCCTGATACGAGCGTCAGTATGACACTGTCCTAATATGAGCTTCAGCATTACGCGGTGTTGATTTGAGCTTCAGCATGAAGCTGTCCTGATTTGAGCTTCAGCATGACGCTGTCTTGACATGAGCTTCAGCATGACGCTGTCCTGTCATGAGCTACAGCATGACGCTGTCCTGACATGAGCTTCAGCATGACTCTGTCCTGATATGAGCTTCAGCAGGACGCTGTCCTGACATGAGCTTCAGCATGACTCTGTCCTGACATGAGCTTCAGCATGACGCTGTCCTGTCATGAGCTACAGCATGACGCTGTCCTGACATGAGCTTCAGCATGACGCTGTCCTGTCATGAGCTACAGCATGACGCTGTCCTGACATGAGCTTCAGCATGACGCTGTCCTGACATGAGCTTCAGCATGACGCTGTCCTGATTTGAGCTTCAGCATGTCGCTGTCCTGACATGAGCTTCAGCATGACGCTGTCCTGATTTGAGTTTCATCATGACGCTCTCCTGATTTGAGCTTGTACGACCGTTCTGTAACCAGTATCAGCATACGACCGGTCTTTCAATGCTCTTAGAATTACAGTATTATGAACTGAATTCGTTAATTTAAATCGTTGACATATTTCACAATGTTTCGCTGTCTCATTGTCTTTAATTATAGGAGATTTGATTTGTATAATAACATTGTGTAAGCTGTCTTCAGCTTCGTTTGGTTGCCTGAGACAATGTTACACCATCCTGTTTTATTAAAACTATTGATATTTTCGCTGAAGCTATAACAACAACGACGACTTTGGCGACTACAACAACTGTATTAGCGCAGGTGTGTTCAAGTTCTCCAACGGTATTGACGGCCACGACATCCTGGAGCTACTTCCAGTCGGTTAACTACCCAGAGGAATATTCCAAGTTAGTGCTTGCCCTTCCACTCCGACCTTTTCCGCATCGTTAATATCATCAAGTTTTTGTCCTTTCACTCCGACCTTTTCCGCATCGTTAATGTCATCAAGTTTTTGTCCTTTCACTCCGACCTTTTCCGCATCGTTAATGTCATCAAATTTTTGTCCTTTCATTCCAACCTTTTCCGCATCGTTAATGTCAGCAAGTTTTTGTCCTTTCACTCCGACCTTTTCCACATCGTTAATGCCATTAAGGTTTTGTCCTTTCACTCCGACCATTTCCACATCGTTAATGTCAAGTTTTTGTTCTTTCACTCCGACCGTTTCCACATCGTTAATGTCATCATGTTTTTGTCCTTTCACTCTGATTGTTTCCACATCGTTAATGACATCAAGGTTTTGTTCTTTCACTCCGACCTTTTCCACATCGTGAATGTCATCAAGGTTTTATCCTTTCACTCCGACCTTTTCCACATCGTAAATGCCATCAGATATTTGTCCTTTCACTCCGACCTTTTCCACATCGTAAATGTCATCAGGTTTTTGTCCTATCACTCCGACCTTTCCACATCGTAAATGACATCATGGTTGTGTCCTTTCACTCCAACTTTTTCCACATCGTTAATGCCATCGACCTTTTATCTTTTCACTCCGACCTTTTCCACATCGTGAATGTCATCAAGGTTTTATCCTTTCACTCCGACCTTTTCCACATCGTAAATGCCATCAGATATTTGTCCTTTCACTACGACCTTTTCCACATCGTTAATGTCATCAGGTTTTTGTCCTTTCACTCCGACCTTTCCACATCGTAAATGACATCATGGTTGTGTCCTTTCACTCCAACCTTTTCCACATCGTTAATGCCATCAACCTTTTATCTTTTCACTTCGACCTTTTCCACATCGTTAATGTCATCAAACGTTTACTTTATTCAGTAGGTCAAAAAATATATTACTTGAAGATTGTTCATCGTACATTACCGAGTTAATTATTATATCGATCGTTTCTTTTTAAAGCAACATGAACTGTTACTGGCGTATCGAGGCTCCGATAGGGTACACAATAAACATGACGGTTGTTGACTCCCTGCTGCAGGATGGAGAGGATTGTGACACGGCAGATGCCGTCAAAGTCTATGACGGTAAGTTAAACATGCATAGGAGCTCCACTTTATCGTTTTCTAAACTGAGAAAATGCTTTGCCCGTTATTATTTATTTCCATTAAATGAACATTTTCATTACAAATTGAATCAAATTTAACTACAAAGTCAATTAAAACTATGAATTGACCATAGATGAATATACTCGCAACAAGATTCTGATAATATATTATGTGAATACAGATCAGCACTGCCGATTTCTCATGGTATCAAAACTGTCAGTATAACTCAATATATAAACCGTATTCATATATACAATTGTTCTTAATATGAAAGAGAAATGTGTAATTATTCAGATCGTCAAAACAGGTTTTGGCAGTTTATCTTTTCATAACTGGAAAACAAAATTGTCCTCATGTGTAAAGCTGTTGTTAAAAGTGTTATATATACATTTTACTTTTTAGATAAGATTACTAATATTACTGTATTCTTGGCATTTAAGCATTACATGTTATTCATTTTCAACGTTATTTTTGCAAAAAATGACATACACTTTCATCTTCAGTCTCCATACCTATATCCAGTCCTATAGTTCATACACTTTTCTATGCAAAACTACATGTTCCTATAATGGTCTGTACGAATCGTAATAATGCGTTACAGGTGCGACATCCGCATATCCAGAGATGATGACATTTTGTGGCGAGACGACGCCAGTCCTCGTCAGCACAGGAAGGAACCTGTACGTGCATATGAAGACCGACCCCACAGTCGTGTATAGGGGGTTCTCGGCAAAATATCAACTCATGCAAGCAGGTGAGTTGTAAGACACTAGTTGGCAATCCCCCTTCAAAACTCATCTACTTATAAACAAATTATACCAACTACATTCACTGCGTTTAATATTAAGTGCACATGTACGCAGATAGACTGAAATGCCTTGAGATTATACACGTTGGAAGGGTACAAGATTTATTAAAACATTGCGTCGTTTCGCATTTTTAGTCCACATGTTTTATACTGTTATGAAAGTAAATCCGTTGTAAAATCACACCCGTTGCCCATCTCACGAATATGAGAAACAAACATGTCGTTTGGATGGATTTTCCATTCTTTTCATAATGCAATGTATCTCCATTAAATTCAAATAAAAACATCACTTTTTTCTTATTAAAGTATATCTGAATAGAAAGACGAATTAAACATCACTCGGTTTTTTCATGAGGTATATATTTGAATAAAAGACAAATTTCAATTTTGGAGTACCATATATCTATGAAATGTCCCTCTTTAACATCGCAATATTTATGATAAATAATATATGATTTTACCAATTATGTTTTTTTTTCAGAAATACCAACATGTGTTGTACAAACAATAAGAGAAAACTTCACTGCCTCGGCCATTCCACAGTTCATTACGTCCCCTGGTTATCCGAATCAATATAACAAGTGAGTTTTATATACTCTCTCGTGTCACAGGATCTTTAATAGTTTAAAATCTTTGTTCGGCCACTATTGGTTGTCATTTTCCAACGTTATATGGCGTCTTACTTTATATAAACAATCGTCGCTTGTTCAGAAAGAAGTACAAGTTGAGCGCCGACTATGTCAGACCAAACGTTGCTCTACTGTATTCTCTTTTTCTTCTTTTTAAACATATTTGTTTTACATCGATTGTGAAACAAGTTTTTAAAACTCAGGCAACTCATACTCGCAATCTTCCAGGCTAGGACCGTAAATAAGCATATGCGAAAACAGTGTCTTGCTCAAGGACACCACACATAGCCGTGGCGAAGGATCGAACCAACGACCTTCCAACCCTATGTCCGATGCTCTACCACTGGACCACATGTTCCTGTGATATAAACGGGCTTCTAGAATATTGTGTTTGTTGTTTTTATGTTCATGTTCTTATTTTTTATTTGTATTGTTTAATTTAATTAGTGTTTGTAAGTTTACATTCAGGTGTATATGTTGTGGTAAGTTACATTCAGGTGTATATGTTGTGGTAAGTTACATTCAGGTGTATATGTTGTTGTACGTTTACATGCAAGTGTATATGTTGTTGTACGTTTACATGCAAGTGTATATGTTATTGTAAGTTTACATGCAGGTGTATATGTTGTTGTAAGTTTACATGCAAGTGTATATGTTGTTGTAAGTTTACATGCAAGTGTATATGTCGTTGTACGTTTACATGCAAGTGTATATGTTGTGGTAAGTTACATCAGGTGAATATGTTGTTGTAAGTTTACATGCAAGTGTATATGTTGTTGTACGTTTATATGCAAGTTTATATGTTGTTGTAATTTACATCAGGTGTATATGTTGTTGTACGTTTACATGCAAGTGTTTATGTTATTGTAAGTTTACATCAGGTGTAAATGTTGTTGTACGTTTACATGCAAGTGTATATGTTGTGGTAAATTACATCAGGTGTATATGTTGTTGTACGTTTACATGCAAGTGTATATGTTGTGGTTAGTTACATCATGTATATATGTTGTTGTAAGTTTACATGCACGTGTATATGTTTTTGTAAGTTTACATTCAAGTTTTTATGTTGTTGTAAGTTTACATGCAAGTGTATATGTTGTTGTAAGTTTACATGCAAGTGTATATGTTGTTGTAAGTTTACATGCAGGTGTATATGTTGTGGTAAGTTTACATGCAGCTGTATATGTTTTTGTAAGTTTACATGCAGGTGTATATGTTGTGGTAAGTTTACATGCAGGTGTATATGTTTTTGTAAGTTTACATTCAAGTTTTTATGTTGTTGTAAGTTTACATTCAAGTTTATATGTTGATTAAGTTTACATTCAGGTGTATATGTTGTTGTAAGTTTACATTCAAGTTTATATGTTGATTAAGTTTACATGCAAGTGTATATGTTGTTGTAAGTTTACATGCAAGTGTATATGTTGTTGTAAGTTTACATTCAAGTTTATATGTTGATTAAGTTTACATGCAAGTTTATATGTTGATTAAGTTTACATGCAAGTGTATATGTTGTTGTAAGTTTACATGCAAGTGTATATGTTGTTGTAAGTTTACATGCAGGTGGATATGCTGTTGTAAGTTTACATGCAAGTGTAAATGTTGTGGTAAGTTACATGCAGGTGTATATGCTGTTGTAAGTTTACATGCAAGTGTAAATGTTGTGGTAAGTTACATGCAAGTGTATATGTTGTTGTACGTTTACATGCAAGTGTATATGTTATTGTAAGTTTACATTCAAGTGTTTATGTTATTGTAAGTTTACATGCAAGTGTATATGTTATTGTAAGTTTACATTCAAGTGTTTATGTTATTGTAAGTTTACATGCAGGTGTATATGTTGTTGTAAGTTTACATTCAAGTTTATTTGTTGTTGTAAGTTTACATGCAAGTTTATATGCTGTTGTAAGTATACATGCAAGTTTATATGTTGTTGTAAGTTTACATGCAAGTTTATATGCTGTTGTAAGTATACATGCCAGTTTATATGCTGTTGTAAGTTTACATGCAAGTTTATATGCTGTTGTAAGTATACATGCAAGTTTATATGCTGTTGTAAGTATACATGCAAGTTTATATGCTGTTGTAAGTATACATGCAAGTTTATATGCTGTTGTAAGTATACATGCAAGTTTATATGCTGTTGTAAGTTTACATGCAAGTTTATATGCTGTTGTAAGTATACATGCAAGTTTATATGCTGTTGTAAGTATACATGCAAGTTTATATGCTGTTGTAAGTATACATGCAAGTTTATATGCTGTTGTAAGTATACATGCAAGTTTATATGCTGTTGTAAGTTACATGCAAGTTTATATGCTGTTGTATGTATACATGCAAGTTTATATGCTGTTGTAAGTATACATGCAAGTTTATATGTTGTGGTAAGTTACATGCAAGTTTATATGCTGTTGTAAGTATACATGCAAGTTTATATGCTGTTGTAAGTATACATGCAATTTTATATGCTGTTGTAAGTATACATGCAAGTTTATATGTTGTTGTAAGTATACATGCAAGTTTATATGCTGTTGTAAGTATACATGCAAGTTTATATGTTGTTGTAAGTATACATGCAAGTTTATATGCTGTTGTAAGTTTACATGCAAGTGTATATGTTGTGGTAAGTTACATGCAAGTTTATATGCTGTTGTAAGTATACATGCAAGTTTATATGTTGTTGTAAGTATACATGCAAGTTTATATGCTGTTGTAAGTATACATGCAAGTTTATATGCTGTTGTAAGTATACATGCAAGTTTATATGCTGTTGTAAGTATACATGCAAGTTTATATGTTGTTGTAAGTATACATGCAAGTTTATATGCTGTTGTAAGTTTACATGCAATTTTATATGTTGTTGTAAGTATACATGCAAGTTTATATGCTGTTGTAAGTATACATGCAAGTTTATATGTTGTTGTAAGTTTACATGCAAGTGTATATGTTGTGGTAAGTTACATCAGGTGTATATGTTGTGGTAAGTTACACGCAAGTTTTTATGTCGTTGTAAGTTTATATGCAAGTTTATATGCTGTTGTAAGTTTACATGCAAGTTTATATGTTGTTGTAAGATTACATGCAAGTCTATATGTTGTTGTAAGTTTACATGCAATTTTATATGTTGTTGTAAGTATACATGCAAGTTTATATGCTGTTGTAAGTATACATGCAAGTTTATATGTTGTTGTAAGTATACATGCAAGTTTATATGATGTTGTAAGTTTACATGCAATTTTATATGTTGTTGTAAGTTTACATGCAAGTGTATATGTTGTGGTAAGTTACATCAGGTGTATATGTTGTGGTAAGTTACACGCAAGTTTTTATGTTGTTGTAAGTTTATATGCAAGTTTATATGCTGTTGTAAGTTTACATGCAAGTGTATATGTTGTTGTAAGTTTACATGCAAGTTTATATGTTGTTGTAAGTTTACATGCAATTTTATATATTGCTGTAAGTTTACATGCACGTTTATATGTTGTTGTAAGTTTACATGTATGCTGTTAGTTAATAAGAATGAGAAATGAAGAACATAAATGTAAAAAACAACAGCACACATGTATTTTGTACAATACAAATGTAAGGTTGTGAACAAGAAAAGTAGTTTAGCAATGTTTGACCTGCCATACCGGACTTTATAAATATTTTGTTGATGCTTCCTTGTAAAAACGATTCTGCTTTGATATAACTTTGGGTACGTTTTGACGGTCTGACTTGACATTTACAAGTGCCTTTTGACTTCAAGTCGGTTAAAAAATAAGCTGATCGGTGATCGGCTGTTCCAAGAGTTCACTCGACCCTTATCAGTCAAAATACAAGATAACTATTTTCAGCTTTGTGTTAATGTGTCTTCTTTTTATATGAATATATTTTGTAGTTTGTATTTTTCCGTGAGGGTGGGGGTAATTTTTAGTAAATGTTTGGAGGGAAAGTGTGTGTGTGTGTGTGTGTGTGTGTGTGTGTGTGTGTGTGTGTGTGTGTGTGTGTGTGTGTGTGTGTGTGTGTGGCTTTGTGTGAGGCTATATCCATAGTGTTAAAATTGTTTTGTCTTGGAGGTGGGTGGTATTGAAACCAATTTTAGTACTTTTACTTTCTACATTCGTTACGCCATGTCTCTTAAAGCTGTCAATATCGTTACTAGGAGGGGGGTTTGGAACATTTTGATATATGAGACGTCACATGCTGCAATTTTCTGGACGATCGATTAAGTCGTGATTTTGGGCAGAGAATATTCAATTGAAAGGGGCGTGCTATGTACTAGCACCAATGTTCAATCAATTAACTATACTTGCTATAGTTTAGGGGCGTGCATCGGATGTTCTGTTCGTCCTGAATCCGCTATTGAGCGCTCTACAGTTGTTCATTTTGTGACCTGTGGTTTTATGGAGAGAGACCTACCTATCAGCAACATTTATTTTAATTCATTACAAAAGGTTAATGTGTTTCTGTAATGCTTTTATGAAAAACTTTATTTTCATTGAAGGTCAGTTTAGCATAATGCCGAATCATGGCCGATAATGTACGCTACTTTTAAAGGGAGCAGTAGTTTGTTTTGTTGAGAAATAAAACGAAGGCGCCGCTTGACGTCATAATGTTGAAATTAGACAAATAAACACGCTAGGTGGCTATGTAGGTTATGATATACAGAATTCAAAAAAAATAACCATCGGGAACAAACTAAAAAGATAGCCTTATTCACATTATACATTTTCTTTGGAAAAACAATAATACTATAATTTGCAATATGCAATTAACACAAACAGAAATATGTAAAAACAAGCAGTTAACATTTATGTGGATGTAATTTATCACCTGTAACATGTAATTTACGCACATAGAAGTTGCCACTTGGGCGAATGTGAATTGGCGATAAGTAAGTTGAAATATGTAATTAAACAATCTGAATTATGGCGGACAATACCCTCCATATCTTATATCATGTACCTACAGTTCTGTCACTGAGTACTGGATGATAAGCAACCTAAACGAGACACAGACGTTAGCGTTGGAAGTTGAAAATTCTCAGCTGGAGGGAAGTGTCGACTGCAAATATGATAGCGTTAAGATATATCAAGGTGAGAAGAAACTAAAGTTGACTGTATGAAGTGTCTTTCCATCAGATGCTGCGACACCTGATTACATTTGTACAAACGATAAGTTGTTTAAATACATTTCCAATATTCCGTGTAGCACTGGGTGTGAAACTGTATGTAAACCCGATACATTTATTGTAGCAGTCTTAGAGTTATTCATTTTTCATTTGGTTTTGATATTTCTCCATAAATATTTCAAAAATAATTATTTACTTTTTATATTTATTTTGAAGACAATATATTTTTCGAGTTTGATGCCTCATCTCTTGCTATTTTGTATCTTTCAAATTTATGAAAGATTTTGCAGTATATATGTACATATGTATTTCTAAGCGCTGTTCTTTTTTATTTATAGGCCCATGTACGTCATATCCGCTGTTGAAAAAGTTCTGTGGGCTTGACAATCCAACATTTTACTATAATACAGGCTCATATGCACTTGTAGTCATGACAACGGACGACACTGTGACCGGCAAAGGGTTTAGTTTGAAGTTTTATCTTACTGACGTAGGTAGGTCGTGTTTAAAGTATATCTTTATTTAGAATACTGAACGTAGATTCGATACCTCTACCATCACCACAAGCGGTGTTCCACAAGCGGGTGTACTTGAGCAAAACACATCAGACGCAGATGCGTATAATACACTAAACGGGTTTTACTACGAAGGTTCGGGCGTGATTTATATAGGGTGTAAGAAACTGATTACGAGTAAACACCTTTTTATATATGTATAAGTAAACGATGACCGGAATATCTTGGGATATTGTGGTTGCAAAGTCATCTTAAGTCTTAAACGGACGGAGACGTTGGATACTTGTCCCTATCTCCGTGTAGTTGTGTCCCTGTTTTCGTTTAGTTGCGTCCCTATCTCCGTCTAGTTGTGTCCCTATCTCCGTCTAGTTGCGTCCCTATCTCCGTCTAGTTGTGTCTCTATCTCCGTCTAGTTATATCCCTATCTCCGTCTAGTTGCGTCCCTATCTCCGTCTAGTTGTGTCTCTATCTCCGTCTAGTTATATCCCTATCTCCGTCTAGTTGTGTCTCTATCTCCGTCTATTTATATCCCTATCTCCGTCTAGTTGTGTCTCTATCTCCGTCTAGTTATATCCCTATCTCCGTCTAGTTGTGTCCCTATCTCCGTCTAGTTATATCCCTATCTCCGTCTAGTTGCGTCCCTATCTCCGTCTAGTCGTGTCTCTATCTTCGTCTAGTTGTGTACCTATATCCGTCTAGTTGTGTCCCTGTCTCCGTTTAGTTGTGTCTCTATCTCCGTCTAATTGTGTCCCTATCTCTGTCTAGTTGTGCCCCTTTCTCCGCCCAGTTGTGTCCCTATCTCCGTATAGGTGTGTTTCTTTCTCCGTCTAATTGTGTCCCTATCTCCGTCTAGTTGTGTCCATATCTCCGCCTAGTTGTATCTCTGTCTCCGTCTAGTTGTGTCCCTATCATGGTATAGGTGTGTCCCTATCTCCGTCTAGTTGTGGCTCTATCTACTTCTTGTTGTGTCTCTATCTCCGTCTAGTTGTATCCCTATCTCCGTCTAGTTGTGTCTCTGTCTCCGTCTTGTTGTGTCCCTATCTCCGTCTAGTTGTGTCTCTGTCTCCGTCTAGTTGTGTCTTTATCTCTGTCTAGTTGTGTCCCTATCTCCGCCAAGTTGTGTCCTTAGTTACATGTAGCATTATTTTTCTGCACTGACTTCTGTAAAGTGATCGAGAACATTTACATCCCCCTATATATATATATATATATATATGCATATATTCTGAGTATTTCTGTGTTTTACCATATAAACATATGCATACATGTAGTTCCGTATGTGTAAGGGATTAGCCAGGCTGGGATACTCTTATTTATGCTGTCTAGTTTATGATATGACAAAGGGGGAAGAGCGAGGTTGATGCACCTGTTAAACCAGGTGGCGTATTTTACTTCTGGCCGTCCTAAGGCGGTAACCTCTGTTGTCACTTATTATCTATGTATGCATTGTATAATTTATCTTATATATTGATTGTGTTCAATAGACTTGCTGTTTTCAAGTTGGTGACTTTGTCTCTTTTGAATGTTGTCTCTTGCTAGCTACATATCTTCTTGTTAATCAAAAGCGGTATGCATGTTTAACCAGAACGATTTACCTCACTACATCAGACAAGGACGTAGGATATCTGGAAATGTACTTCAAACGGGATGCTCAAGAAATGCTCCCCATATAAATATTACTGTATCATAAAACACTGGACAGAGGCATGTGGTGTTCTATGACAACTCTTGATGACACATGGAAATGGAAATCAAAACATCACATTTTACATTAGATTCTTTAGTCATAACTGATAAGACCATCGGAGCATTCCTGTATCCTCTATTTTACAAGTTCATGAAATACTATTTTATCTTGACAAAGCATATCCCATATCTTTTCCAACTAAACTTCATTGTTTTTTGATAGTCGTCAAACAATCCAAAGTACATACATTGTCTCACTGGAGAGCACATACCTGATCTCACTGGAGTGCACTTACCTAGTCTCACTGGAGAGCATATACCTGGTCTCATAGGAGAGAACATACCTGGTCTCACTTGAGAGTATTTACCTAGTCTCATAAGAGAGTACATACCTGGTCTCACTGGAGAGCACTTACCTAGTCTCATAAGATAGTACATACCTGGTCTCATAGGAGAGTACATACCTAGTCTCACTGGAGAGCACAAACCTTGTCTCACTGAAGAGCACATACCTGGTCTCATAGGAGAGTACACACCTAGTCTCACTGGAGAGCACTTACCTGGTCTCATAGGAGAGTACACACCTAGTCTCACTGGAGAGCACTTACCTGGTCTCATAGGAGAGTACACACCTAGTCTCACTTGAGAGTATTTACCTAGTCTCATAAGAGAGTACATACCTGGTCTCACTGGAGAGCACTTACCTAGTCTCATAAGATAGTACATACCTGGTCTCATAGGAGAGTACACACCTAGTCTCACTGGAGAGCACTTACCTGGTCTTATAGGAGAATATACAAGGACAATATATACTCCAAATACACGGAATAGTTTTTATAATGTATTAACTATAATTTATTGTGACAAAATTCAGCCGCATATAGCTATAAAAATGATCTCGTAAGTGGTGACAATTTAATGTCCCCGTATATCTCATGTTCCACGTGCGATGCTGGTGTACTGAGTAAATCTGTATATACTTCTTCCATGACTTCGACTATGGCGTTGAACCTGTGTATCAGCATAAAGAAGCTGTGTTTTTTTTAAAGTAAAGGGTCCAACACTTAAATCAATCTCGACGGATTTATTTCGTATATTTATCACCTTTATAATGTTTTGCAGTATTACTGACACTCTCACGAACGGTAAACGTGTCCAATGAATTTTAACACTATTGACTTAAAACATCAAATTCAATATTATTTCCAGTTGGATTGATGTTGTATATTATATTTCATTTCATTGCTGTTTTTCAATAGGCATTCTATCTGAGTGATGCTGTAATTATATCCTATATGAATGATGTTGTATTCATATCTTGCTACATTCTGAGTGATGCTGTATTCATATCTTGCTACATTCTGAGTGATGCTGTATTCATATCTTGCTACATTCTGAGTGATGCTGTATTCATATCTTGCTACATTCTAAGTGATGCTGTATTCATATCTTGCTACATTCTGAGTGATGCTGTATTCATATCTTGCTACATTCTATCTGAGTTTGCTACATTATGTCTGAGTGATGCTGTTTTCATATCTTGCTACATTCTGACTGATGCTGTATTTATATCTTGCTGCATTCTTAGTGATGCTGTATTCATATCTTGCTTCATTCTGAGTGATGCTGTATTGATATTGTGCTGCATTCTAAGTGATGCTGTATTCATATTTTGCTACATTCTATCTGAGTGTGTTACATTATGTCCGAGTGGTGTTGTATTCCTATCTCGCTACATTTTAAGTGATGCTGTATTCATATCTTGCTACATTCTATCTGAGTTTGTTACATTATGTCTGAGTGGTGCTGTACTCATATCTTGCTACATTTTAAGTGATGCTGTACTCATATCTTGCTATATTCTGAGTGATACTGTTTTTATATCTTGCTACATTCTTTCTGAGTTTGTTACATTATGTCTGAGTGGTGTTGTATTCATATCTTGCTACATTCTGAGTGATGCTGTATTTATATCTTGCTACATTCTATCTGAATTTGTTACATTATGTCTGAGTGATGCTGTATTCATATCTTGCTGCATTTTAAGTGATGCTGTATTCATATCTTGCTACATTCTTTCTGAGTTTGCTACATTCTACCTGAGTTTGCTATATTCTATCTGAGTTTGCTATATTCTATCACAGTTTGCTATATTCTATCACAGTTTGCTATATTCTATTTGTGTTTGCTACGTTCTATCTGAGTGATGCTGTGTTTATATCTTGCTACATTCTACTTGAATAATGCTGTATCTTGCTGTATTTATAATCACTGATGCCGTATTTTATAATTTAGCTGAGGATGATAAGAGCATATTCATTGTTGCGGGCATCATTGCCGGAAGTGTTATCGGCGGATTAGTGGTAACCGGTGCTATAGCATTTGGTATTTACAAATATGTTAAACACAAAGACGGTGTGTCACCCAACAATAGTCGTCGTTCATCTTCGTCATCGTCGTCATCGGACGAGTCAGCAAGTAGACTTACCAATCCAGATTACGAATTGCAGACAAATCCCCGGCGACTACCACCAATCAAAGAGTTAATGCCAGGGCATGCATCATACAAATGATTTATTAAAGACTGGAGTGTTACCTGAACTACACTTGTTTGAAATGTATATTAAGTAACATAAATAACTAACTTGAGAACTAGTGTTCTAGAAGACATTGTCTGGGTGTTAGAGAGTGTATGGTACTAAAGCATTAAACAAAGCTACGAGGGAACACCATCTTAATTGGTCGAAGTAAATATCTTAAGTATGATTTTCAATAATAAGTATCGTAATCATGTTAACAAGGACGTGTTTTGTGTGTTTTATATGCATTTGTGTTCTGTTCTTTTCGGAAATAGATATATACAAATGCACGTATCACAAATATATGTATGTATATATGGTTTATGTTTTTGCAATATTTATTCAATTTACAATTAGAATCTTGATCAGATATACGTATACAGGCATGCAATTCGACAATATGGCTTTGTTATATGTTTTGCTGGGTTAAATATTATAGTTTTATGTTTATTAAGTTTATAAAACTATGTTGTTTTTTTTTTTATAAATTAGCAATCACGTTTGTCATAGCCTAAATTTTCGCCATCAACGTCGAAAAACAATGCATATTGGTTGTTTTTTTTAATTAATGCACTCGCTTTTATACAATTATATCCATTTTCTCGAGGCTATTTAATCAATCAATTACCTACCAAAAATACGTCTATGAGAATTTGGCATACGTTTCTATCTCATACATGTAACAAAAGTAGTCTTTTGTTGATACGTTAAGAGATGATGTTGATGCTAATTATGATAAAGTAAGACTCTAACTAATGATAGGGTAGAACATTTCCTGTGATTAGAAATCTTAACAATTCAAATATCAAAATTTTACAAAACAGTTGGATTACAATACATCGCCAAACGTGGACCATTATCTCTTTGTTCTACTCGTTACACTGCATTAGATAAAATAGCAAAGTTGCAGATACAAGATGAATAAAACTTCTAATAAGTAAATCAACGATGTAATTATTGTTTTCTATCAACTTAAAAAGTGAGTCAGAGTATGCGGGAACTAACAAATGTTCATACTAAGGTTCCTTGACCTAAAATGTTGTCATTCTAAATGGCGCATGTATGCTTCTAGATAGCCCATGCATGTCTGATACGGACACTTATGGATGGTCCATGTATGTCTGATACGGACACTTCTGGATAGTCCATGTATGTCTGATACGTACAAACAAATTGGTAGTTAAGTGTCTTAGGTTTAGGGTTAGTAATTTTTAGTGACAGTTGAAAAGCAGTTGAAAAATAATTACGTGGCTGTTTCTAGTCACTTAAAAACAGCTTTTATGTGGCGTTTTTTCTTTTACGTGGCAAAATTTTTTCTAAAATTTAGCCACACAAGTATACGATTGACGCAACGAAGCCACTGAAATACCCATTGGTGAGAATGTCCGGATACTTCTGGATGGCCAATGTATGTCTGATACGGGCACTTCTGGATGGTTCATGTATGTCTGATACGGACACTTCTGGATTGACCGTGTATGTCTGATACGGATACTTCTGGATGGTCCATGTATGTCTGATACGGACACTTCTGGATGGCCAATGTATGTCTGAATATGGACACTTCTGGCTGGTCAGTGTATGTCTGATACGTGCACTTCTGGATGATCCGTGTATGGCTGATACGGACACTTCTGGATGGTCGTGTATGTCTGATACGGACACTTCCGGGTGGTCCGTGTATGTATGATACGGACACTTCTGGATGGCCGGTGTATGCCTGATACGGACAATTCTGGATGGTCCGTGTATGTCTGATACGGAAACTTCTGGATGGCCGTGTATGTCTGATACGGACACTTCCGGATGGCCGGTGTATGCCTGATACGGACACTTCTGGATGGTCCGTGTATGTCTGATACGGATACTTCTGGATGGTCCGTGTATGTCTGATACGGACTCTTCCGGATAGTCCGTGTATGTCTGATACGGGCACTTCTGGATGGTCCGTGTATGTCTGATACGGACACTTCCGGATGGTCGGTGTATGTCTGATACGGACACTTCTGGATGGCCCGTGTATGTCTGATACGGATACTTCTGGATGTCCCGTGTATGTCTGATACGGATACTTCTGGATGGTCCGTGTATGTCTGATACGGACACTTCTAGATGGCCAATAGATGTCTGATACGGACACTCCTGGATGGCCCGTGAATGTCTGATACGGACACTTCTGGACGGCCAATGTATGTCTGATACGGATACTTCTGGATGGCCCGTGTATGTCTGATACGGACACTTCTGGATGGCCCATGTATGCCTGATACGGAAACTTCTAGATGGCCAATGTATGTCTGATACGGATACTTCTGGATGGCCAATGTATGTCTGATACGGACATTTCTAGATGGCCAATGTATGTCTGATACGGACACTTCTGGATGGCCCGTGTATGTCTGATACAGACACTTCTTGATGGCCCATGTATGTCTGAAACGGATACTTCTAGATGGCCAATGTATGTCTGATACGGATACTTCTGGATGGCCAATGTATGTCTGATACGGACACTTCTAGATGGCCAATGTATGTCTGATACGGACACTTCTAGATGGCCAATGTATGTCTGATACGGACACTTCTGGATGGCCCATGTATGTCTGATACGGATACTTCTGGATGGCCAATGTATGTCTGATACGGATACTTCTGGATGGCCCATGTATGTCTGACACGGACACTTCTAGAAGGCCAATGTATGTATGATACGGACACTTCTAGATGACCAATGTATGTATGATACGGATACTTCTGGATGACCCGTGTATGTCTGATACGGATACTTCTGGATGGCCCGTGTATGTCTGATACGGATACTTCTGGATGACCCGTGTATGTCTGATACGGATACTTCAGGATGGCCCGTGTATGTATCATACGGATACTTCTGGATGGCCCGTGTATGTCTGATACGGATACTTCAGGATGGCAAGTGTATGTCCGATACGGACACTTCTGGATGGCCTGTGTATGTCTGATACGGACACTTCTGGATGGCCAACGTATATCTGATACGGATACTTCTGGATGACCCATGTATGTCCGATACGGACACTTCTGGATGGCCTGCGTTTGTCTGATACGGACACTTCTGGATGGCCAATGTATGTCTGATACGGACACTTCTGGATGACCCGTGTATGTCTGATACGGATACTTCTGGATGGCCCGTGTATGTCTGATACGGACACTTCTGGATGGCCTGCGTTTGTCTGATACGGACACTTCTGGATGGCCAATGTATGTCTGATACGGATATTTCTGGATGGCCTGTGTATGTCTGATACGGACATTTCTGGATGGCCCGTGTATGTCTGATACGGACACTTCTGGATGGCCCGTGTATGTATGATACGGATACTTCTGGATGGCCCGTGTTTGTCTGATACGGATACTTCTGGATGGCCCGTGTATGTCAGATACGAATACTTCTGGATGGCCCGTGTATGTCCGATACGGATACTTCTGGATAGCCCGTGTATGTCAGATACGGATACTTCTGGATGGCCTGTGTATGTCTGATACGGACACTTCTGGATGGCCCGTGTATGTCCGATAAGGATACTTCTGGATGGCCCGTGTATGTATGATAAGGATACTTCTGGATGGCCAAAGTATGTCTGATACGGACACTTCTGGATGGCCCGTGTATGACCAATACGGAAACTTCTGGATGGCCCGTGTATGTATGATACGGATACTTCTGGATGGCTCGTGTATGTCAGATACGGATACTTCTGGATGGCCTGTGTATGTCCGATACGGATACTTCTGGATGGCCCATGTATGTATGATACGGATACTTCTGGATGGCCAATGTATGTCTGATACGGATACTTTTGGATGGTCCGTGTATGTCTGATACGGATACTTCTGGATGGCCAGTGTATGTCTGATACGGATACTTCTGGATGGCCCGTGTATGTCTGATAAGGACACTTCTGGATGGCCCGTGTATGTATGATACGGACACTTCTGGATGGCCAATGTATGTCTGATATGGACACTTTTGGATGGCCAATGTATCTCTGATACGGATACTTCTGGATGACCCGTGTATGTCTGATACGGAAAATTCTAGATGGCCAATGTATGTCTGATACGGATACTTCTGGATGACCCGTGTATGTCTGATACGGACACTTCTGGAGGGCCAATGTATGTCTGATACGGACACTTCTGGATGGTCAGTGTATGTCTGATACAGACACTTCTAGATGGCCAATGTATGTCTGATACGGATACTTCTGGATGGCCAATGTATGTCTGATACGGACACTTCTAGATGACCAATGTATGTCTGATACGGACACTTCTAGATGGCCAATGTATGTCTGATACGGACACTTCTGAATGGCCCGTGTATGTCTAATACGGACACTTCTGGATGGTCTATGTATGTCTGATACGGATTCTTCTGGATGGCCAATGTATGTCTGATACGGACACTTCTGGATGGTCCGTGTATGTCTGATACGGACACTTCTAGATGGCCAGTGTATGTCTGATACGGACACTTCTAGATGGCCAATGTATGTCTGATACGGACACTTCTGGATGGCCCGTGTATGTCTGATACGGACACTTCTGGATGGTCCATGTATGTCTGATACGGATACTTCTGGATGGCCAATTTATGTCTGATACGGACACTTCTGGATGGCCAATGTATGTCTGATACGGACACTTCCGGATGGCCAATGTATGTCTGATACGGACACTTCTGGATGGCCATGTATGTCTGATACGGACATTTCTGGATGGCCCTTGTATGTCTGATACGGACACTTCTGGATGGCCCGTGTATGTATGATACGGATACTTTTGGAAGGCCTGTGTATGTCTGATACGGATACTTCAGGATGGCCTGTGTATATCTGATACGGATACTTCTGGATGGTCCGTGTATGTATGATACGGACACTTCTGGATGGCCCGTGTATATCTGATACGGATACTTCTGGATGGCCCGTGTATGTATCATACGGATACTTCTGGATGGCCAGTGTATGTCTGATACGGATATTTCTGGATGGCCAATGTATGTCTGATATGGACACTTTTGGATCGCCAATGTATGTCTGATATGGACACTTTTGGATAGCCAATGTATGTCTGATACGGATACTTCTGAATGGCCAATGTATGTCTGATATGGATATTTTTAGATGGCCAATGTATGTCTGATACGGACACTTCTGGATGGCCCATGTATGTCTGATACGGATACTTCTGGATGGCCAATGTATGTCTGATACGGACACTTCTGGATGGCCCATGTATGTCTGATACGGACACTTCTGGAATGTCCATGTGTGTCTGATACGGACACTTCTTGATGGCCCGTGTGTGTCTGATACGGACACTCCTGGATGGTCCATGTATGTCTAATACGGACACTTCTGGATGGCCCGTGTGTGTCTGATACGGACACTTCTTGAGGGCCCATGTATGTCTGATACGGACACTTCTAAATGGCCAATGTATTTCTGTTACGGACACTTCTGGATGGTCCATGTATGTCTGATACGGACACTTCTGGATGGCCCATGTGTGTCTGATACGGACACTTCTAGATGGCCAATGTATGTCTGATACGGACACTTCTGGATGGCCTATGTATGTCTGATACGGACACTTCTGGAGGGCCCATGTATGTCTGATACGGACACTTCTAAATGGCCAATGTATGTCTGATACGGACACTGCTGGATGGCCCATGTATGTCTGATACGGACACTTCCGGATGGTCTGTCAATGTCTGATACGGATACTTCTGGATGGCCAATGTATGTCTGATACGAACACTTTTAGATGTCCCATATATGTCTGATATGGACACTTCTGGATGGCCCATGTATGTCTGATACGGACACTTCTGGATGGCCCATGTATGTCTGAAACGGACACTTCTGGATGGCCCATGTTTGTCTGATACGGACACTTCTAGATGGCCCATGTATGTCTAATACGGACACTTCTGGATGGCCCATGTATGTCTGATACGGACACTTATCAATGGCCAATGTATGTCTGATACGGACACTGCTGGATGGCCCATGTATGTCTGATACGGACACTTATAGATGGCCCATATGTATCTGATACGGACACTTCTGGATAGCCCGTGTATGTCTGATACGGATACTTCTGGATGGTCCATGTATGTCTGATACGGACACTGCTGGATGACCCATGTATATCTAATACTGGCACTTCTGGATAGCCCGTGTATGTCTGATAAGGACACTTCCGGATGGCCCATGTATGTCTGATACGGATACTTCTAGATAGCCAATGTATGTCTGATACGGACACTTCCGGATGGCTCATGTATGTCTGATACGGACACTTCTGGATGGCACATGTATGTCTGATACGGACACTTCTAGATGTCCCATATATGTCAGATACGGACACTTCTGGATGGCCCGTTTATACCTGATACGGACACTTTTGGATGGCCCGTGTATGCCTGATACGGACACTTCTGGATGGACAATGTATGTCTGATACGGACACTTCTATCTGGACAATGTATGTCTGATACGGACACTTCCGGATGGCCCATGTATGTATGATATGGATACTCCTGGATGGCCCGTATGTGCCTGATACGGACACTTCTGGATGGCCCGTGTATGTATGATACGGACACTTCTGGATGGCCCGTGTATGTATGATACGGACACTTCTGGATGGCCAATGTATGTCTGATACGGTAACTTCTGGATAGCGAGTGTGTGTCAGATAGGGACACTTCTAGATGGCCCATGTATGTCTGATACGGACACTTCAGGATGGCCCGTTTGTGCCAGATACGGACACTTCTAGATGGCCCGTGTATGTCTGATACGAACACTTCTGGATAGCCCGTGTATGTCTGATACGGATACTTCTAGATGGCCCGAGTATGTCTGATACGGACACTTCTAGATGGCCCATGTATGTCTGATACAGACACTTCTGGATGGCAAATGTATGTCTGATACGAACACTTCTGGATGGCCCCTGTGTGCCTGATACGGACACTTCTAGATAGCCCATGTATGTCTGATACGGACACTTCAGGATGGCCCATGTGTGCCTGATACGGACACTTCTGATGGCCCATGTATGTCTGATACGGACACTTCTAGATGGCCCTTGTATGTCTGATTCGGACACTTCCGGATCGATCGTGTATGTTTGATACGTACACTTCCGGATGGCCCGTGTATACCTGATACGGACACTTCAGGATGGTCCGTGTATGTCTGATACGGACACTTCAGGATGGCCCATGTATGTCTGATACGGACACTTCTAGATGGCCCGTGTATGTCTGATACGAACACTTGAGGATGGTCCGTGTATGTCTGATTAGGACAATTCTGGATAGCCCGTGTATGTCTGATACGGACACTTCCAGATGGCCCGTGTATGTCTAATACGGACACTTCCGGATGGCCCGTGTATGCCTGATATGGACACTTCCGGATGGCCATTGTATGTCTGATACGGACACTTCTAGATGGCCAATGTATGTCTGATACGGACACTTCTGGATGGTCCATGTATGTCTGATAAGGACACTTCTGGATGACCCGTGTATGCCTGATACAGACATTTCTAGATGGCCAATGTTTGTCTGATACGGACACTTCTGGATGGTCCATGTATGTCTGATACGGACACTTCAGGATGGCCCGTGTATGTCTGATACGGACACTTCTAGATGGCCCATGTATGTCTGATACGGAGACTTCTAGATGGCCCATGTATGTCTGATACGAACACTTCTAGATGGCCCTGTATGTCTGATACGGACGCTTCAGGATGGCCCGTGTATGTCTGATACGGATACTTCTAGATGGTCCATGTATGTCTGATACGGACACTTCAGAATGGTCCGTGTATGTCTGATACAGACACTTCTGGATCGCCCGTATATGTTTGATACGGACTCTTCCGGATGGCCCGTGTATGTTTGATACGGACACTTCCGGATGGCCCGTGTATGTCTGATACGGACACTTCCGGGTGGCCCTTGTATGTCTGATACGGACACTTCAGAATAGTCCGTGTATGTCTGATTCAGACACTTCTGGATCGCCCGTATATGTTTGATACGGACACTTCCGGATGGCCCGTGTATGTCTGATACGGACACTTCCGGGTGGCCCGTGTATGTCTGATACGGACACTCCGGATGGCCCGTGTATGTCTGATATGGACATTTCCGGTTGGCCCATGTATGCCTGATACGGACACTTCCGGATGGCCAATGTATGTCTGATACGGACACTTCTAGATGGCCCATGTATGTCTGATACGGATACTTCTGGTTGGCCAATGTATGTCTGATACGGACACTGCTTGATGGCACATGTATGTCTGATACGGACACTTCTAGATGGCCCATGTATGTCTGATACGGATACTTCTAGATGGCCAATGTATGTCTGATTCGGATACTTCTCGATGGCGCGTGTATGTCTATTACGGACACTTATGGATGGCCAATGTATGTCTGATACGGATATTTCTGGATGGCCCATGTATGTCTGATACGGACACTTCTGGATGGCCCGTGTATGCCTGATACGGACACTTCAGGATGGTCCGTGTATGTCTGATACGGACACTTTTGGACGGGCCCGTGTATGTCTGATACGGACACTTCCGGATGGCCCATGTGTGCCTGATACGGACACTTGTAGATGGCCAATGTATGTCTAGTACGGACACTGCTGGATTGCCCATATATGTCTGATACGGACACTTCTGGATGGCCCGTATAAGACTGATACGGACACTTCTGGATGGCCTGAGTATGTTTGATACGGATACTTCTGGATGGCCCATGTGTGTCTGATACGGACACTTTTGGATGGTCCGTGTATGTCTGATACGGACACTTCAGGATGGTCCGTGTATGTCTGATACGGACACTTCTGGATGGTCCGTGTATGTTTGATACGGACACTTCTTGATTGTCCGTGAATGTCTGATACGGACACTTCAGGATGGTCCGTGTATGACTGATACAAACACTTCAGGATGGTCCGTGTATGTCTGATACGGACACTTCTGGATGGCCCGTGTATCTGATACGGACACTTCAGGATGGTCCGTGTATGTCTGATACGGACACTTCAGGATGGTCCGTGTATGTCTGATACGGACACTTCAGGATGGCCCGTGTATGTCTGATACGGACACTTCTGGATGGCCCGTGTATCTGATACGGACACTTCAGGATGGTCCGTGTATGTCTGATACGGACACTTCAGGATGGTCCGTGTATGTCTGATACGGACACTTCAGGATGGCCCATGTATGCCTGATACGGACACTTGTAGATGGCCAATGTATGTCTAGTACGGACACTGCTGGATTGCCCATATATGTCTGATACGGACACTTCTGGATGGCCCGTGTATGTTTGATTCGGATACTTCTGGATGGCCCATGTGTGTCTGATACGGACACTTTTGGATGGTCCGTGTATGTCTGATACGGACACATCTTGATGGTCCGTGAATGTCTGATACGGACACTTCAGGATGGTCCGTGTATGTCTGATACGGACACTTCTGGATGGTCCGTGTATGTCTGATACGGACACTTCTTGATTGTCCTTGAATGTCTGATACGGACATTTCACGATGGTCCATGTATGACTGATACGAACACTTCAGGATGGTCCGTGTATGTCTGATACGGACACTTCTGGATGGCCCTTGTATCTGATACGGACATTTCAGGATGGTCCGTGTATGTCTGATACGGACACTTCAGGATGGTCCGTGTATGTCTGATACGGACACTTCAGGATGGCCCGTGTATGTCTGATACGGACACTTCTGGATGGCCCATGTATGTCTGATACGGATAGTTCAGGATGGCGCGTGTATGTCTGATACGGACACTTCTGGATGGCCCGATACGTACACACAAATGGGTAGTTAAGTGTCTAAGGTTTAAGGTTAGTAATTTTTAAGGACAGTTGAAAATCAGTTGAAAAATAATTACCTGGCTGTTTCTAGCCATGTGGGCTTTTATTTGGCTTTTTTTCTTTTACGTGGCTAACATTTTCTAAAATTTAGCCGCACAAGTATACGATTGACGCAAAGAAGCCACTTAAATACCCATTCGTGAGAACGTCCAGACACTTCAGCATGGTCCGTGTATGTCTGATACGGACACTTCAGGATAGCCCATGTATGTCTGATACGTACACTTCTGGATGACCCATGTATGTCTGATACGGACACTTCTGGATGGCCCGTGTATGTCTGATACGGACACTTCTGGATGGCCAACGTATGTCTGATACGGACACTTCAGGATGTCCCGTGTATGTCTGATACGGCCATTTCTGGATGGCCCATGTATGTCTGATACTGAAACTGCTGGATAGTCCATGTATGTCTGATGCGGACACATCTGAATGGCCCATGTATGTCTGATGCGGACACATCTGGATGGTCCATGTATGTCTGATGCGAACACTTCTGGATGGCCCATGTATGTCTGATGCGAACACTTCTGGATGGTCCATGTATGTCTGATGCGAACACTTCTGGATGGCCCATGTATGTCTGATACAGACAATTCAGGATGGCGCGTGTGTCTGATACGGACTCTTCTTTATGATCCATGTATGTCTGATACGGACACTTCTGGATGGCCAATGTATGTCTGATACGGATACTTCTGGATGGCCCATGTATGTCTGATACGGACACTTCTGGATGGCCAATGTATGTCTGATACGGACACTTCTGGATGGCCAATGTATGTCTGATACGGACACTTCTGGAGTGTCCATGTATGTCTGATACGGACACTTCTTGATGGCCCATGTATGTCTGATACAGACACTTCTGGATGGCCAATATATGTCTGATACGGACACTTCTGGATGGCCAATGTATGTCTGATACAAACACTTCTGGATGGCCCATGTATGTCTGATACGAACACTTCTGAAAGGCCAATGTATGTCTGATACGGACACTTCTGGATGGCCAATGTATGTCTGATACGGACACTTCCGGATGGTCCGTGTATGTCTGATACGGACACTTCTGGATGGCCAATGTATGTCTGATACGGACACTTCTGGATGGCCCGTGTATGTCTGATACGGATACTTCTAGATGACCAATGTATGTCTGATACGGACACTTCTGGATGGTCCATGTATGTCTGATATGGACACTTCTGGATGGCGCATGTATGTTTGATGCGGACACTTCTGGATGGTCCATGTATGTCTGATGCGAACACTTCTGGATGGTCCATGTATGTCTGATACGGACACTTCTTGATGGCCCATGTATGTCTGATACAGACACTTCTGGATGGCCAATATATGTCTGATACGGACACTTCTGGATGGCCAATGTATGTCTGATACAAACACTTCTGGATGGCCCATGTATGTCTGATACGAACACTTCTAAAAGGCCAATGTATGTCTGATACGGACACTTCTGGATGGCCAATGTATGTCTGATACGGACACTTCCGGATGGTCCGTGTATGTCTGATACGGACACTTCTGGATGGCCAATGTATGTCTGATACGGACACTTCTGGATGGTCCGTGTATGTCTGATACGGATACTTCTAGATGACCAATGTATGTCTGATACGGACACTTCTGGATGGTCCATGTATGTCTGATATGGACACTTCTGGATGGCGCATGTATGTTTGATGCGGACACTTCTGGATGGTCCATGTATGTCTGATGCGAACACTTCTGGATGGTCCATGTATGTCTGATACGGACACTTCTGGATGGCCCATGTATGTCTAATGCGAACACTTCTGGATGGCCTGTGTATGTTTGATGCGAACACTTCTGGATGGCCCGTGTATGTCTGATGTGAACACTTCTGGATGGTCCATGTATGTCTAATGCGAACACTTCTAGATGGTCCATGTATGTCTGATGCGAACACTTCTGGATGGCCCATGTAAGTCTGATGTGAACACTTCTGGATGGTCCATGTATGTCTGATGTGAACACTTCTGGATGGTCCATGTATGTCTGATGTGAACACTTCTGGATAGCCATGTATGTCTGATACGGACACTTCTGGATGGTCCATGTATGTCTGATAAGGATACTTCTGGATGGTCCATGTATGTCTGATACGGACACTTCTGGATGGCCCGTGTATGTCTGATACGGACACTTCTGGATGGCCGATGTATGTCTGATACGGACACTTCTGGATGGCTCATGTATGTCTGATACTGAAACTTCTGGATGGCCCATGTATGTCTGATGTGAAAACTTCTGGATGGCCCGTGTATGTCTGATACGGACACTGCTGGATGGTCCGTGTATGTCTGATACTGAAACTTCTGGATGGCCCATGAATGTCTGATGTGAAAACTTCTGGATGGCCCGTGTATGTATGATACGGACACTGGTGGATGGTCCGTGTATGTCTGATACGAACACTTCTGGATGGTCCATGTTTGTCTGATACGAACACTTCTGAATGGTCCATGTATGTCTGGTGCGAACACTTCTGGATGGCCTATGTATGTCTGATACGAACACTTCTGGATGGCCCATTATGTCTGATGCGAACACTTCTGGATGGTCCATATATGTCTGATGCGAACACTTCTGGATGGCCCATGTATGTCTGATACGGCCATTTCTTGATGGCCCATGTATGTTTGATACGGACACTTCTGGATGGTCCATATATGTCTGATGCGAACACTTCTGGATGGTCCATGTATGTCTGATACGGACACTTCTTGATGGCCCATGTATGTCTGATACAGACAATTCAGGATGGCGCGTGTGTCTGATACGGACTCTTCTTTATGATCCATGTATGTCTGATACGGACACTTCTGGATAGCCCATTATGTCTGATGCGAACACTTCTAGATGGTCTATGTATGTCTGATGCGAACACTTCTGGATGGCCCATGTATGTCTGATATGGACACTTCTGGATGGCGCATTTATGTTTGATGCGGACACTTCTGGATGGTCCATGTATGTCTGATGTGAACACTTCTGAATGGTCTATGTATGTGTGATACGGACACTTCTGGATGGCCCATGTATGTCTGATACGAACACTTCTGGATGGCCCGTGTATGTCTGATGCGAACACTTCTGGATGGCCTGTGTATGTCTGATGCGAACAATTCTGGATTGCACATGTATGTCTGATGTGAACACTTCTGGATGGTCCATGTATGTCTGATGTGAACACTTCTGGATGGTCCATATATGTCTGATGCGAAAACTTCTGGATGGCCCATGTATGTCTGATGTGAACTCTTCTGGATGGTCCATGTATGTCTGATGTGAACACTTCTGGATGGTCCATGTATGTCTGATGTGAACACTTCTGGATGGCCCAAGTATTTCTGATGTGAACACTTCTGGATGGTTCATGTATGTCTGATGCGGACACTTCTGGATGGTCCATGTATGTCTGATACGGACACTTCTGGATGGCTATGTATGTCTGATACGGACACTTCTGGATGGCCATGTATGTCTGATACGGACACTTCTGGATGACCCATGTATGTCTGATACGGATACTTCTGGATGGTCCATGTATGTCTGATACGGACACTTCTGGATGGCCCGTGTATTTCTGATACGGACACTTCTGGATGGCCCATGTATGTCTGATACTGACACTTCTGAATGGCCCGTGTATTTCTGATACTGACTCGTTTCACAACACATAATTATATTGTTACTGTGTGAGTATTAGCAGGGTATTAACGAGTACCTTTTATATTGATACCGTCAGATATTTTTGTACCCTTATATTTGTGAAGATTTTAAAGGAGCGTTAGATACATCACAATGTCCATATCAGTATCGTGCTGATAGTAGATCCAATTATCAATTGACTACTGCGAGGAGTTATATGCCACTGATTTAGAAACAAAGCAGGATTGGAGATTTAAAGGTCATACTATCATAGCTGACATGTTAAACTGATACAAACACTTCTGGATGGCCCATGTATGTCTGATACGAACACTTCTAAAAGGCCAATGTATGTCTGATACGGACACTTCTGGATGGCCAATGTATGTCTGATACGGACACTTCCGGATGGTCCGTGTATGTCTGATACGGACACTTCTGGATGGCCAATGTATGTCTGATACGGACACTTCTGGATGGTCCGTGTATGTCTGATACGGATACTTCTAGATGACCAATGTATGTCTGATACGGACACTTCTGGATGGTCCATGTATGTCTGATATGGACACTTCTGGATGGCGCATGTATGTTTGATGCGGACACTTCTGGATGGTCCATGTATGTCTGATGCGAACACTTCTGGATGGTCCATGTATGTCTGATACGGACACTTCTGGATGGCCCATGTATGTCTAATACGAACACTTCTGGATGGCCTGTGTATGTTTGATGCGAACACTTCTGGATGGCCCGTGTATGTCTGATGTGAACACTTCTGGATGGTCCATGTATGTCTAATGCGAACACTTCTAGATGGTCCATGTATGTCTGATGCGAACACTTCTGGATGGCCCATGTAAGTCTGATGTGAACACTTCTGGATGGTCCATGTATGTCTGATGTGAACACTTCTGGATGGTCCATGTATGTCTGATGTGAACACTTCTGGATAGCCATGTATGTCTGATACGGACACTTCTGGATGGTCCATGTATGTCTGATAAGGATACTTCTGGATGGTCCATGTATGTCTGATACGGACACTTCTGGATGGCCCGTGTATGTCTGATACGGACACTTCTGGATGGCCCATGTATGTCTGATACGGACACTTCTGGATGGCTCATGTATGTCTGATACTGAAACTTCTGGATGGCCCATGTATGTCTGATGTGAAAACTTCTGGATGGCCCGTGTATGTCTGATACGGACACTGCTGGATGGTCCGTGTATGTCTGATACTGAAACTTCTGGATGGCCCATGAATGTCTGATGTGAAAACTTCTGGATGGCCCGTGTATGTATGATACGGACACTGGTGGATGGTCCGTGTATGTCTGATACGAACACTTCTGGATGGTCCATGTTTGTCTGATGCGAACACTTCTGAATGGTCCATGTATGTCTGGTGCGAACACTTCTGGATGGCCTATGTATGTCTGATACGAACACTTCTGGATGGCCCATTATGTCTGATGCGAACACTTCTGGATGGTCCATATATGTCTGATGCGAACACTTCTGGATGGCCCATGTATGTCTGATACGGCCATTTCTTGATGGCCCATGTATGTTTGATACGGACACTTCTGGATGGTCCATATATGTCTGATGCGAACACTTCTGGATGGTCCATGTATGTCTGATACGGACACTTCTTGATGGCCCATGTATGTCTGATACAGACAATTCAGGATGGCGCGTGTGTCTGATACGGACTCTTCTTTATGATCCATGTATGTCTGATACGGACACTTCTGGATAGCCCATTATGTCTGATGCAAACACTTCTAGATGGTCTATGTATGTCTGATGCGAACACTTCTGGATGGCCCATGTATGTCTGATATGGACACTTCTGGATGGCGCATTTATGTTTGATGCGGACACTTCTGGATGGTCCATGTATGTCTGATGTGAACACTTCTGGATGGTCTATGTATGTGTGATACGGACACTTCTGGATGGCCCATGTATGTCTGATACGAACACTTCTGGATGGCCCGTGTATGTCTGATGCGAACACTTCTGAATGGCCCATGTATGTCTGATGCGAACACTTCTGGATGGCCCATGTATGTCTGATACGGACACTTCTTGATGGCCTATGTATGTCTGATACGAACACTTCTGGATGGCCCGTGTATGTCTGATGCGAACACTTCTGGATGGCCTGTGTATGTCTGATGCGAACAATTCTGGATTGCACATGTATGTCTGATGTGAACACTTCTGGATGGTCCATGTATGTCTGATGTGAACACTTCTGGATGGTCCATATATGTCTGATGCGAAAACTTCTGGATGGCCCATGTATGTCTGATGTGAACTCTTCTGGATGGTCCATGTATGTCTGATGTGAACACTTCTGGATGGTCCATGTATTTCTGATGTGAACACTTCTGGATGGCCCAAGTATTTCTGATGTGAACACTTCTGGATGGTTCATGTATGTCTGATGCGGACACTTCTGGATGGTCCATGTATGTCTGATACGGACACTTCTGGATGGCTATGTATGTCTGATACGGACACTTCTGGATGGCCATGTATGTCTTATACGGACACTTCTGGATGACCCATGTATGTCTGATACGGATACTTCTGGATGGTCCATGTATGTCTGATACGGACACTTCTGGATGGCCCGTGTATTTCTGATACGGACACTTCTGGATGGCCCATGTATGTCTGATACTGACACTTCTGAATGGCCCGTGTATGTCTGATACTGACTCGTTTCACAACACATAATTATATTGTTACTGTGTGAGTATTAGCAGGGTATTAACGAGTACCTTTTATATTGATACCGTCAGATATTTTTGTACCCTTATATTTGTGAAGATTTTAAAGGAGCGTTAGATACATCACAATGTCCATATCAGTATCGTGCTGATAGTAGATCCAATTATCAATTGACTACTGCGAGGAGTTATATGCCACTGATTTAGAAACAAAGCAGGATTGGAGATTTAAAGGTCATACTATCATAGCTGACATGTTAAACTATAAACTAGCACGTGAACCAGTAAAGGTCATACTATCATAGCTGACATGTTAAACTATAAACTAGCACGTGAACAAGTAAAGGTCATACTATCATAGCTGACATGTTAAACTATAAACTAGCACGTGAACAAGTAAAGGTCATACTATCATAGCTGACATGTTAAACTATAAACTAGCACGTGAACCAGTAAAGGTCATACTATCATAGCTGACATGTTAAACTATAAACTAGCACGTGAACAAGTAAAGGTCATACTATCATAGCTGACATGTTAAACTATAAACTAGCACGTGAACCAGTAAAAGTAATTCTCTCATAGCTGACATGTTACAATTAAAAATGACTGGAATACAACATATAACAAGTTCAACAATCTAACATTTTATTATTTAAACAAATACAATGTTACATGCCTGTGTTGCTGTAAAATGCCATAGTTTCATTATCAACGGCCATTTTACACGGGGTGGCTGTTGTATCTTGCCTAGTATTAAAATAAGCATATCAATACTATGATTATGTAAGAGGTTCTGCCTAACTATATATCCAAGCAGATTGAAATTTAATATTTTACAATTAGTTCCGTAAAACATAAGTTTTCATTAATTCATATAGTAGTCTGTTTAGTGATCTGACAAGAAGGCTTTCTATTGGGATGGATGAACGTCATAACTCGAAGTAATGGAACATAAATTCATCAATTATCGTGGATGGCCACTATAACCAGAAATATTGAAGATATAAAAATCAACAGTTAACGTTGGCATGGTATAAATAATACCCAATGAAGATTTGGCTGCAAAGTTTGAATAGTTATTAATATTATCAAAAACAATTCATATGAAATGCTGTTGATGCGAAAAAACTTGATAACAAAAGTTAAAACAGATTACTGTATGTTATGTGCTATGAGAAACAGCAAGTCTTCCTGTCTGTAATTAAGACTAATGGACATTTGTCTAAATCTGATATATAATAACTTAGATTTGGTCCTAACATTACTCTATATTTATTCGTCAGTGATGAGAGTAGAAATGCTACTTTATGTAGTGGCATGACGTATATTTCTCCATGTGATCACTAACACAACATATATAACAAACACATTTACAGTGATAATAAACAGCTTACAGCTTTTTCAATCACGATGTTAACACATACACAGTGTGACTAATTATACAGAACAGAACAGCCACTTTATTCAAGACCTAAAAAAAAAAACACTTCTCGGCATTCTCTATATGTTACATAAAGTATTCTATACGACATTCCAACCACGTCTTGCTGTTTGATTCAGGGTCGGCGTTCTCCGTATACGACATTCCAGCCGCGTCGGCGTTCTCCGTATACGACATTCCAGCCACGTCTTGCTGTTTTATTCAGGGTCGGCGTTTTCCGTATACGACATTCCAGCCGCGTCGGCGTTCTCCGTATACGACATTCCAGCCACGTCTTGCTGTTTTATTCAGGGTCGGCGTTCTCCGTATACGACATTCCACCCACGTCTTGCTGTTGTATTCAGGGTCGGCGTTCTCCGTATACGACATTCAAGCCACGTCTTGCTGTTTTATTCAGGGTCGGCGTTTTCCGTATACGACATTCCAGCCGCGTCGGCGTTCTCCGTATACGACATTCCAGCCACGTCTTGCTGTTTTATTCAGGGTCGGCGTTTTCCGTATACGACATTCCAGCCGCGTCGGCGTTCTCCGTATACGACATTCCAGCCACGTCTTGCTGTTTTATTCAGGGTCGGCGTTCTCCGTATACGACATTCCACCCACGTCTTGCTGTTGTATTCAGGGTCGGCGTTCTCCGTATACGACATTCAAGCCACGTCTTGCTGTTTTATTCAGGGTCGGCGTTCTCCGTATACGACATTCCAGCCACGTCTTGCTGTTTTATTCAGGATCAGCGTTCTCTGTTTACGACATTCCAGCCACGTCTTGCTGTTTTATTCAAGGTCGGCGTTCTCTTTATACGACATTCCACCCACAGCTTGCTGTTTTATTCTTTGTCGGCGTTCTTCTTATACGACATTCCATCCATGTCTTGCTGTTTTATTCACGGTCGGCGTTCTCCTTTTACGACATTCCATTCATGTCTTGCTGTTTTATTCAGGGTCGGCGTTCTCCGTATACGAAAAAAATACAAATAATTAAAAATATGAAAATAAAAAATTTAAGAACAAATACTAGCAGATCTGCGGATTGAAAAATATCGATAGAAGGAAAAATATTCAACATGTCAAAAAAGTTAACAACAAACAAATAGATTATCATAAAATTGTATGAAAGGTTAAAAGGGGACCCAGTGGCAAAAAAAAAAAAACAATTATGTTTTGTTATTAACATAAATAAAATAAATGCAACATATACATATAACTAAAACTTTGTCATGCTTTTTTTCTCCGTCGTTGTAGGTCACGCTACGTAAAGTTTAACATTGCATATCGATGTCGTGTTTATTGAAGTTGGAATTCTTCCACGAGAAAACTGCGAATCAAACTATTACATTCAGATCCGTTTTATTAATAGACATGTTTTTGGGAAAGCCCTGCGTGATGTAAAAGGTGCATTCATTTAGTTATACAGAACATTGGTATTTGAGTACCACTGTATAATCGGTATATAAGTACTGTATCACCATACACAGATAACGGTATATAAGTACTGTATCACCATACACAGATATCGGTATATAAGTATTGTATCACCATACACAGATCATACACATATAACGGTATATAAGTATTGTATCATCATACACAGATAACGGTATATAAGTATTGTATCACCATACACATATAACGGTATACAAGTATTGTATCACCATACACAGATAACTGTATATAAGTATTGTATCACCGTACACATATAACGGTATACAAGTATTGTATCACCATACACATATAACGGTATACAAGTATTGTATCACCATACACAGTTGTTGTTGTTGTATGGTGTTGAGCGTCGCTTTCAATAATTTTTCAGTCATATCGCGACGGTGTCTACTTGAGACAGTATTCTAAGCGCTGTCACACTGGAGTATCATGCCGCAGACACATGGTATAATACCCCATCCAGTCACATTATGCGGACACCGGGCCGACCAGACCTAGAACTCTCCTCTAAATGCTGAGCGTCAAGCGAGGAAGCTTCTTATACCATTTTTAAAGTCTTTGGTATGACCCGGCCGGGGACTGAACCCACGACCTTCCGCATACGAGGCGGACGCTCTACCCCTAGACCACGCCGCGGTCTACATACATAGATAACGGTATATAAGTACTGTATCACCATACACAGATAACGGTATATAAGTATTGTATCACCATACACAGATAACGGTATATAACGGTATATAAGTACTGTATCACCATACACAGATAACGGTATATAAGTACTGTATCACCATACACAGATAACGGTATATAAGTATTGTATCACCATACACAGATAACGGTATATAACGGTATATAAGTACTGTATCACCATACACAGATAACGGTATATAAGTACTGTATCACCATACACAGATAACGGTATATAAGAACTGTATCACCATACACAGATAACGGTATGTAAGTATTGTATCACCATACACAAATAACGGTATATAACGGTATATAAGTACTGTATCACCATACACAGATAACGGTATATAAGTACTGTATCACCATACACAGACGGTATATAAGTACTGTATCACCATACACAGATAACGGTATATAATGGTATATAAGTACTGTATCACCATAAACAAATAACGGTAAATAAGTACTGTATCACCATACACAGACAACGGTTTATAAGTACTGTATAACCATACACAGACAACAGTATATAAGTACTGTATCACCATACACAGATAACGGTAATATAGCAAAAGCTCTTTTTTTATTTAAATGAGATTCAAACAAGAGCATAATTGCAAAACTGAATATAAATTAATTATTTGAGAATTCAAACACATTTTGGGACACAAATCAAACTCACTGCCAACCACTCTACCGCTGAATTGAACGCACAAGGAATATGATGTCCAATACGTAAACATAGGACGAACAGTGGACATTCTGACTTATACCATTAACATAAACATGTTTATCAATTCAAAACATTTCTCAAATATTCGAAGACTTTTAAATTGCATTTTTCACTTCAATTGCATTTAACATGCAGTATTGTATGTTAACAAACAACAAACACGCTTTTTCTATAATAATTTTGTCCATAAAAGTTGAGTTTGTCTCCTTTTATTCTATAATGAAAAAAAACCCCGTTTGATTTGAAAGGTCCAGAGTGCAGGGAAGTCCTAACCATCAGTCTCATTTCTAGACAATCTAGTGAAATTGTTTGATATCATTTATAAACTCAGCTCTTTTAATATCATTTACATGGTAATACGTGTACATTTTGAAGTTCGTGTTAAACATGTCCAGCGGCCATTTGTTGTGTGTGCCACTGGCTCCCACTTTAATAGAAAGCGTTTAAATTTCCTAAATAAAATATATTCCCCGCGCTTGGGAACGTTTTCTAGTACGAGTATTCATAAATAAAAGCTTTCTTCGCGTAAAATATCCAAAACGCTTACTCTGTTTAATATATCACACGGGTTTGCATACAGATAAATATATTTCTATCATCGAATGAGAGACGATCATAATTTCTAGTGTATACTACTGTTAAAATAGATAAGTAATGTTTGACACAATTTCTAACATATACTTTTGTTACATTAAATAACTTATGTTTGACACAACTTGTAACTGCGTCCAGAAAGCCAAATTGAATGTTCATTTGTTTTCGAGTACTGCGTTGACTTTCCTGCCGTGCCAGTACTTGACTAGTGTAATCATATCAAGCATCACTATAGAGCCAAACACGACACACAGTATCGCTATACCAGTAACTCCAATGTTGGCCGAAGACTGCCGTTCATCATTGGCGCTCTCTTTTGTTGAATAAGTCGAAGAAAGATGTTCTTTCTCTACTGACAACACTTCCCTAAAAATAATGACAATCAACGATAAAAATAAGCAAAGGTAAAACAAACATACAATTTTACAAAAAAGCATTTACGTAGCATTTTATTAGAATAAATGTGTTCATTTTGTACTTGCATATATATATATATATATATATATAACTTTGTGTTACTGGAATAAGTTTTCAATCTGAAGATAATGCTCATTTTTTCGACATAAATCTTCAGAGTTAAGTTTTCACCTATGCATTGTACACAAGTATCAGGATATGGTATTGCATCTCTATTTCATGATGTTTGTTTAGTTTTCACCTATTCATTATAAACAAATATCAGGATATGGTATTGCATCTCTATTTCATAACTTTTGTCTAGTTTTCACCTATTCATTATAAACAAGTATCAGGATATGGTATTGCATCTCTGTTTCATGACGTTTGTTTAGTTTTCACCTATTCATTATAGACAAGTATCAGGATGTGTTATTGCATCTCTGTTTCATGACGTTTGTTTAGTTTTCACCTATTCATTATAGACAAGTATCAGGATATGTTATTGCATCTCTGTTTCATGACGTTTGTTTAGTTTTCACCTATTCATTATAGACAAGTATCAGGATATGGTATTGCATCTCTGTTTCATGACGTTTGTTTAGTTTTCACCTATTCATTATAGACAAGTATCAGGATAAGGTATTGCAACTCAGTTTCATGACGTTTTTTTACTTTTCACCTATGCATTATAGACAATTATCAGGATATGGTATTGCATCTCTGTTTCTTGATCTCTGCATAGAGCTCAGATTTTGGTATTCCCTCAGTTAAGCTGCAGCATGTCATCTCATGCGATAAGCTGTTTAGACGACATATAAGCACCTATGACTACTCTGTTCCATGGCGTTTGTCTAGATTTCACCTATTCATTATAGACATGTATCAGTAATGGTATTGCATATCTGTTTCATGACGTTTGTTTACTTTTCACCTATTCATTATAAACATGTATCAGGATATGGTATTGCATCTCTATTTCATAACGTTTGTTTACTTTTCACCTATTCATTATAAACATGTATCAGGATATGGTATTGCATCTCTATTTCATAACGTTTGTTTACTTTTCACCTTTTCATTATAAACATGTATCAGGATATGGTATTGCATCTCTGTTTCATGACGTTTGTTTAGTTTTCACCTATTCATTATAAATATGTATCAGGATATGGCATTGCATCTCTGTTTCATAACTTTTGTCTAGTTTTCACCTATTCATTATAGACAGGTATCAGGATAAGGTATTGCATCTCTGTTCCATGACATTTTTTTAGTTTTCACCTTGCATCCATAGACTTAATGGTATCACAGTGACAGCATAATATAAAACGTATTGATGCCTCACAAATAGTTTTTCAAGGAAAGTTTATGATCAGGAAAAAAATGATATAGGGATATAATGGGATATAGGCTATACTGGGATGTAGGATATAATGGGGTATAGGGATACAATGGGATATAGGGATACAATGGGATATAAGTATATAATGGGATATAGGGATTCAATGGGATATAGGGATATACTTGGATTTAGGGATTCAATGGGATATAATTGGATTTAGGGATTCAGTGGGATATAGTTATATAATGGGATATAGGGATTCAATGGGATATAGGGATATAATGGAATATAGGGATATAATGGAATATAGCGATTCAATGGGATATAAGGATTCAATGGGATATAGGGATTCAATGGGATATAGGGATATAATAGGATATAAGGTTATAATGAGATTATATGAAAAAGAGGAATTAGAGGAACTTCCTTATAATGTGTGATAAAGCTATACAAACGAGACATCAGAAACATGTTATTGTTCTGCTTAGTTATCTTGCATTGTTTAGTATGATAATGAATGTTACATTTCGCCATTGCGCTACCTATCTCCACTATTGTAGCGATAACATCATGTGATATAACTTAGGGTAGGCGGAGTTCTTATACTGCGAAGAAAGACTGTTAATTATAAAGACCTTCTTATTTTGCTACAGTTATCATGTGTTGATGATAAGTGTGTAGATGATCACGGACGAATGTTGAAGTATAAACATGTACAATGACGTTTATTTATTAAATAATACAGCGTGATAATTGACACACTACCTGTAATATGCCATGTCTATCTCATGTGCCAGAGTACGTTCCTCTTCAGTCATGTTCGTGTAGGTTTCCAATTGTTTTACCCAAGAACATTGACACAGACAGGGTCGCCGGCAGTTTATACCAGGTACATACGAGCTTTCCTCACAGTACGGCTCCGGAGGAATAGACACATTCTGTGCTCCTAAAATAACATTATCAATTCAAATAAAAGTAAATTTTCATCCTTATAGGGTCACACATGAGAGAAATAGGATACCTTAAATGATTTACGGCGGTATTTTTATATCGATATTGAAATTTCAGTAATAATTTTAAATGAACTTGCCACGTGTGCTTCTTGAAACAATTCCTTATACAAACATAACACAGCTAGAAACAACAACCCCGACCACCACCCCACAAAACAACACCACAACAATTCCTTATACAAACATACACAGTAAGAAACAACAACCCAACCACCACCACACAAAACACCAACACAACAATTCCTTATACAAACATAACACAGTGTAATAAATGTGGCTACTTAAAGGGAAAAAATTAAGTTCAACGTCTTATCCCTATCATTATTTTGATATATGTACCCGTTTTGATCATGTTATATTATGTTAGTAATTCAATTCTGTTTTTTTTCTTCGGCGTGATTGCAAACAACTTGATTTCAGTTTATTACATCATCAATAACGTTTATGAGCCTAGATTTCTCTCATCTTTCTAGACTTCAAATATAAAGCAATACGAAATCGTGTTTACTTGCATAAGAAAAGATGAAAACACTATTTACAGAGAAACAAACTTTAGACGATTGTATCCACCAGCACGGTGTCAGGGCAAATACAGTCAACCAAGTACAACGCCGGGACATTACCCCTACGCTAAATAGTCTGAAGCTGATAAAACCAGCACAGTGTCAGGGCAAATACAGTCAACCAAGTACAACGCTGGGACATTACCCCTACGCTAAATAGTCGGAAGCTGATAAAACCAGCACAGTGTCAGGGCAAATACAGTCAACCAAGTACAACGCTGGGACATTACCCCTCCGCTAAATAGTCTGTAGCTGATAAAACCAGCACGGTGTCCGGGCAAATACAGTCATCCAAGTACAACGCTGGGACATTACCCCTCCGCTAAATAGTCTGTAGCTGATAAAACCAGCACGGTGTCAGGGCAAATACAGTCAATCAAGTACAACGCTGGGATATTACCCCTACGCTAAATAGTTTGTAGCTGACAAAACCAGCACGGTGTCAGTGCAAATACAGTCAACCAAGTACAACGCTGGGACATTACCCCTACGCTAAATAGTCTGTAGCTGATAAAACCAGCACGGTTTCAGGGCAAATACAGTCAACCAAGTACAACGCCGGGACATTACCCCTACGCTAAATAGTCTGTAGCTGATAAAACCAGCACAGTGTCAGGGAAATTACAGTCAACCAAGTACAACGCCGGGACATTACCCCTACGCTAAATAGTCTGTAGCTGATAAAACCAGCACAGTATCAGGGAAATTACAGTCAACCAAGTACAACGCCGGGACATTACCCCTACGCTAAATAGTATGTAGCTGATAAAATCAGCACGGTGTCAGGGCAAATACAGTCAACCAAGTACAACGCCGGGACATTACCCCTACGCTAAATAGTCTGTAGCTGATAAAACCAGCACGGTGTCAGGGCAAATACAGTCAACCAAGTACAACGCCGGGACATTACCCCTACGCTTAATAGTCTGTAGCTGATAAAACCAGCATGGTGTCAGGGCAAATACAGTCAACCAAGTACAACGCTGGGACATTTCACCTACGCTAAATAGTCTGTAGCTGATAAAACCAGCACGGTGTCAGGGCAAATACAGTCAACCAAGTACAACGCTGGGACATTTCACCTACGCTAAATAGTCTGTAGCTGATAAAACCAGCACGGTGTCAGGGCAAATACAGTCAACCAAGTACAACGCTGGGACATTTCACCTACGCTAAATAGTCTGTAGCTGATAAAACCAGCATGGTGTCAGGGCAAATACAGTCAACCAAGTACAACGCTGGGACATTTCACCTACGCTAAATAGTCTGTAGCTGATAAAACCAGCATGGTGTCAGGGCAAATACAGTCAACCAACTACAACTCTGGGACATTTCACCTACGCTTAATAGTCTGTAGCTGATAAAACCAGCATGGTGTCAGGGCAATTACAGTCAACCAAGTACAACGCTGGGACATTTCACCTACGCTAAATAGTCTGTAGCTGATAAAACCAGCACGGTGTCAGGGCAAATACAGTCAACCAAGTACAACGCTGGGACATTTCACCTACGCTAAATAGTCTGTAGCTGATAAAACCAGCATGGTGTCAGGGCAAATACAGTCAACCAAGTACAACGCTGGGACATTTCACCTACGCTAAATAGTCTGTAGCTGATAAAACCAGCATGGTGTCAGGGCAAATACAGTCAACCAACTACAACTCTGGGACATTTCACCTACGCTTAATAGTCTGTAGCTGATAAAACCAGCATGGTGTCAGGGCAATTACAGTCAACCAAGTACAACGCTGGGACATTTCACCTACGCTAAATAGTCTGTAGCTGATAAAACCAGCACGGTGTCAGGGCAAATACAGTCAACCAAGTACAACGCTGGGACATTTCACCTACGCTAAATAGTCTGTAGCTGATAAAACCAGCACGGTGTCAGGGCAAATACAGTCAACCAAGTACAACGCTGGGACATTTCACCTACGCTAAATAGTCTGTAGCTGATAAAACCAGCGATAATATCATTCTGTTTTATATTATAGATTGTAGAGAGCGTCGATAAGTTTCCACAGGGAACCAATCCCTAAGGATATGGAAATAGTCTGTCTCAGTTCCGGATATTTCCCGGTGAAAAAGCAGGGATCTACACTGCACATTACTTCAAGGCTAAACAAATTTGACGTCATTCAACATTCGCTTAATCCAATCAAGGTGCGCAATTCCCACTGCTATGTGCCGGACCCAAGCAGGTAGAGCTGGATCCGTTCTGCAGTCTATGCGGAAATCATTGTAAAAGAAGAAGTTGAACAACACACGGAATCGGCAAGATTCTTACTTTGGCAAATATAGTAATGACTGTCGTCACACAACAGTGACATCTTTCTAAGATCTTTTCACTTTTACCTATTTGATTAAGTCGAACTTTACGTCAACAGTTTCTGTTGGAACGACAGCAAAACCAGTAACCATAACAACATTTAACCAAATTAACCCTTTTACGCTGGGCGGATTAAAATTCCAACGAAAATAGAAGCGGTTATTTTTTATTATAGGCTGGAACAGAACACACGTGCAGTAAGGCAGACATGGAGTTTTATTAAAATGGATGTATGTTTTATTCCTTTAAGCTTCCTATGCTTCTATACGTGGTGTGTATACAATTGTATATATTTCCTTCTAAATCCCGTATCAAAATTGAATTCTTACTGATCAAATTAAATGTTACACCCTTCTTACTCTTGTGTCTTATTTCTTCATACAAATGTCTTCAATTAGTAATATATCATAATATACACACTCCCCTCATATCTGCAATTTAATGGCCCTGAAAAACGTCTTCTTATTTGGTGTTCGTACAGAAATTATATGCTCCTAAAGGCTTGGTCACAACGAACCCACGACGCATTTGTGCCACGACAGGACAGAAAATTTTGGCAAATCATGGGTCATCGGGGGTCGTCGCAAGACAGTCCTACGAAATTGCGATGCAGCGTGGCAGCGACTTGCCGTCGTGAGGCAAAATTAGACATGCACCTTTTTTGTTCTACGATTTTTTGTGGTATCTATGTCTTGTGGCTGTCGTGAGTCTGTCCTACAACAGTCTTGTGACTGTTGTGCGATAAATATCTAGTCGTGGGTATCAGAGGAAATTGTTTTTGTCCATTGTAAGTCTATCGTGCATTAAGCTTGCAACATATTTTCAGTTTTTAAGGGGTATATAGCTCGGACCTCGCATAGTCGAGAGACGGACGCGCGAGCGTCCCACGAGTGACCCATGACTGTTGTGCAGCAGTCTTGCGTGAAAAACAGCCCCCCCCCCCCGACAATGCCCGACAACTCACGATGATCCCACAACTGTCGCACGACTGACTTTTTTTTCTATCGCATCCCTATCGCCAAACCATCTTTAATGTGTCGTAGCCCTTGTGACTACTCGAAACAGGTTTCGTTCATGTTGCAAGATCTGGCCACGACAAATATTTTATGGGTCTACCACGAAAAAATTTCGTACGATCTGTTATGCCCGGGGCTTAAAGTGTTCCCTTATTCTCTCCTCACTCGTTATTCCCGTCACCCCTGAATACACAAAATCAGATCATACGTGTATCATAACCACTCTCTCTTGGAATGTTGCATTTCGTATAGTTTTATACGAAACCTTATAATTCAACGTATCTCGGTTGTCATCTTTACTTATGAGTTTCTAAACAATATACGCTTTGGAACATTTTGAATTTGGCTTTTTCTTTTTCCATAAACAAAAGTACCTGCAAGCTTTTCATCCTTGCTGAAGGCTACGAGAGTGCCATACTCTGCAATACGACTTATGTATTCTGACTTGTAGACTGGTGTCTCGTAATATTTACCCTTACTAGTTTATAACTGACAGAATCCTTGCTTTGATGCTATGTCTTCTTTTGGGTTTCTCCTTTGATTTTTTTCGAGAGATTTTAAATCATTGCATTTTAAAAGCTTATTCAAATCACAGATTCGTTTTGGTGTAATGCATTTTTTATGTGCAAAGGTATTTTGGTGTAGAAAGGAATAAACGTGTTGCTTTTGTGTCGGTATTATGTTTGTCATTTGCTCATGAGTTTGTATTGTGTTTATGTATATGCTGCTTTTGTTTATAACTGAACAATTACCTCCCCTTAGTGACGATAGGAAAATACTAACACTTGAGAAAATAGAACTGCGTAAATTGGGTTGGCATATTTCTTTTTAAAATAATCATGATTCTTTCAACAGGTGAGACAGACAATTGAAACATTTTTATGGTTCTGCAAAGCTTGGGTGACATTGGGTGCTGTTAGATGACAGTTAATGACAGTTAACGAAAGTACGCAGTGATACGCTTTAACAAATGAACAGAATTAGCAAAACTGAAGCGTGTCATAAGACTAATTTATTGTAGAAAACACTAATCTAATCAACAGCAGTTTTTTCTGCGTATTCGGAGCAACACTGACTATCTGTGGGAGCAAGACACCTGATGTTTTCAGTGCACCAGAAGTGCATTTCTTTATATGTAGAACAGAGCAAAATGAATTGTTCTATGAGGCGTTAATGATACTATCATTAAATACATGTACATATCAAACTTATTATTGAATATAAATAATACCTAGCAGTTCTTGTAAACTATCTTCACCAAAAGCACCATCTAGGTCATAATCTGAAAAAATGAAAGTGGAAAGTAATTGCAGTTATGACTAAACATTATTTTTTTGAAATTGTGTTAGGCCTATCACTACACATATAGTCCTATTACTACACATATAGGCCCATCACTACACATATAGGCCTATTACTACACATATAGGCCTATCACTACACATATAGGCCTATCACTACACAATAATGGATTGTTCGTCATAATAATACTAGTTTTACGTCTTATATTTGGATTACATTTAATTATTCGTTTATTTTAGTGACTTTTTATTAATATACTTAAGATATTTAAGTGAAAAAAGTGCTGTTAAATACATATATATTATTTGAACATATGAAATAAAAACGTGCTATTATGATATTTAAACAAAACAAGAGTGTCACGTTGTAACGGTCGTTCAACTGTGGCAGACTAGACATTGTCATGTATCGGTCAGATATTTAAAGCTGATCAGTTGAGATAGTATAGATATATAACTTCTGTAACGTTGACGAAATCATGTGTCTGCAAGAGTACATATAACGTTAAATAATGCATGTTAATGATTCAAGAGCCACAATACCGACATTGAATAACCAATTTGCTCAGTTCAAATATTATCTAAGATATTGTATTTATATCACAGCCAGGTTGAATAAAATGCAAACTAAGGTTCCTACAAGTTCCCATAATTTTGATGATTCTTGGGCCATGACTTTAATGATAAGTATTCAATTTGTCCATTTCAAAACTTGTCCGAAATGTTATGGTTATATAACCAATGAAAGTTGCGAATATTAGAATTTACACAAGATCTGATAACACAAATTTCGATGAATCCTGGGCTATATCTATGACATAAATTATTCGATTATGCCATTTTAAGAGCCGCGATCGTAGCTGGACTATTATTGTTATATTTCCATGTCAGATAGAACTGTGCTATGCTGTTTTATAACTGTCCCAACTACAATATAACATGAAACATTGCTATGACGTTTCTGAACTGTATGTTACTACAATATACCAAATTGAACATTGCTATGACGTTTCTGAACTGTATGTTACTACAATATACCAAATAAAACAATGCTATGACGTTTCTGAACTGTATGTTACTACAATATACAAATAGAACAATGCTATGACGTTTCTGAACTGTATGTTACTACAATATACCAAATAGAACATTGCTATGACGTTTCTGAACTGTATGTTACTACAATATACAAAATAGAACATTGCTATGACGTTTCTGAACTGTGTGTTACTACAATATACCAAATAGAACATTGCTATGACGTTTCTGAACTGTATGTTACTACAATATACAAATGGAACAATACTATGACGTTTCTGAACTGTATGTTACTACAATATACCAAATAGAACATTGCTATGACGTTTCTGAACTGTATGTTACTACAATATACAAATGGAACAATACTATGACGTTTCTGAACTGTATGTTACTACAATATACAAATGGAACAATACTATGACGTTTCTGAACTGTATGTTACTACAATATACAAAATAGAACATTGCTATGACGTTTCTGAACTGTATGTTACTACAATATACAAATGGAACAATACTATGACGTTTCTGAACTGTATGTTACTACAATATACCAAATAGAACATTGCTATGACGTTTCTGAACTGTATGTTACTACAATATACCAAATAGAACATTGCTATGACGTTTCTGAACTGTATGTTACTACAATATACCAAATAGAACAATGCTATGACGTTTCTGAACTGTATGTTACTACAATATACCAAATAGAACAATGCTATGACGTTTCTGAACTGTATGTTACTACAATATACCAAATAGAACAATGCTATGACGTTTCTGAACTGTATGTTATTACAATATACCAAATAGAACATTGCTATGACGTTTCTGAACTGTATGTTACTACAATATACCAAATAGAACATTGCTATGACGTTTCTGAACTGTATGTTACTACAATATACCAAATTGAACATTGCTATGACGTTTCTGAACTGTATGTTACTACAATATACAAAATAGAACAATGCTATGACGTTTCTGAACTGTATGTTACTACAATATACCAAATAGAACATTGCTATGACGTTTCTGAACTGTGTGTTACTACAATATACAAAATAGAACATTGCTATGACGTTTCTGAACTGTGTGTTACTACAATATACAAAATAGAACATTGCTATGACGTTTCTGAACTGTATGTTACTACAATATACAAATGGAACAATACTATGACGTTTCTGAACTGTATGTTACTACAATATACCAAATAGAACATTGCTATGACGTTTCTGAACTGTATGTTACTACAATATACCAAATAGAACATTGCTATGACGTTTCTGAACTGTATGTTACTACAATATACCAAATAGAACATTGCTATGACGTTTCTGAACTGTATGTTACTACAATATACAAAATAGAACATTGCTATGACGTTTCTGAACTGTGTGTTACTACAATATACCAAATAGAACAATACTATGACGTTTCTGAACTGTATGTTACTACAATATACCAAATAGAACATTGCTATGACGTTTCTGAACTGTGTGTTACTACAATATACCAAATAGAACATTGCTATGACGTTTCTGAACTGTGTGTTACTACAATATACAAAATAGAACATTGCTATGACGTTTCTGAACTGTGTGTTACTACAATATACCAAATAGAACAATACTATGACGTTTCTGAACTGTATGTTACTACAATATACCAAATAGAACATTGCTATGACGTTTCTGAACTGTATGTTACTACAATATACCAAATAGAACATTGCTATGACGTTTCTGAACTGTATGTTACTACAATATACCAAATTGAACATTGTATGACGTTTATGAACTGTATGTTACTACAATATACCAAATAGAACATTGCTATGACGTTTCTGAACTGTATATTACTACAATATACCAAATAGAACAATACTATGACGTTTCTGAACTGTATGTTACTACAATATACAAATAAAACAATACTATGACGTTTCTGAACTGTATGTTACTACAATATACCAAACAGAACAATGCCATGACGTTTCTGAACTGTATGTTACTACAATATACCAAATAGAACAATGCTAAGACGTTTCTGAACTGTATGTTACTACAATATACAAAATAGAACAATGCTATGACGTTTCTGAACTGTATGTTACTACAATATACCAAATAGAACATTGCTATGACGTTTCTGAACTGTATGTTACTACAATATACCAAATGTAATATTGCTTTGATGTTTGAGGTTCTATAGTTGTCCCTAACTAACATATATAAAATAAGATATATGAACTATAATATTCTAAAATAGAACATGGATATGTTGTTCCGTCACTGTCCATAACCATAGAATATCAAATAGAACATGGATATGATGTTCTGTAACTGTCCATAACCACAGAATATCAAATAGAACATGGATATGTTGTTCTGTTACTGTCCATAACCACAGAATATCAAATAGAACATGGATATGTTGTTCCGTAACTGTCCATAACCACAGAATATTAACTAGAACATGGATATGTTGTTCCGTCACTGTCCATAACCACAGAATGTCAAAAAGAACATGGATATGTTGTTCCGTCACTGTCCATAACCACAGAATATCAAATAGAACATGGATATGTTGTTCCGTCAATGTCTATAACTACAGAATATCAAACAGAACATGGATATGTTATTCTGTAACTGTCCATATTTACAGAATATCAAACAGAACATAGATATGTTGTTCTGTAACTGTCCATAACTACAGAATATCAAATAGAACATGGATACGTTGTTCCATAGCATCCGTTCGTTACTACGGAATATCAGAGAAAACATATATTTGGCGATTTATAACTGTCCATAACTACAGAATATCAAATTGAAAATCGATATGATGTTCTGTAACTGTCCATAACTACAGAATATCAAATAGAACATGTATATGTTGTTCTGTAACTGTCCATAAACACAGAATATAAAATAGAACATGTATATGTTGTTTGGTAACTGTCCATTACTACATAATATCAAATAGAACATGGATATGTTGTTCTGTAACTGTCCATAACTACAGAATATCAAAAAGAACATGGATTTGTTGTTCTGAAACTGTCCATAACCATAGAATATAAAATAAAACATGTATATGTTGTTTGGTAACTGTCCATACCTATACAATATCAAATAGAACATGTATATGTTGTTCTGTAACTGTCCATAACTACAGAATATCAAATAGAACATAGATATGTTGTTCCATAGCCGTCCATTCGTTACTACAGAATATCAGAGAAAACATATATATGGCGTTTTATAACTGTCCATAACTACAGAATATCAAATAGAAAATGGATATGATGTTCAGTAACTGTCCATAACTACAGAATATCAAATATAACATGGATATGTTGTTCTGTAACTGTCCATAAACACAGAATATCAAATAGAAAATGAATATGCTGTTCTGTAACTGTCCATAACCATAGAATATCAAATAGAACATGGATATGATGTTCTGTAACTATCAATAACTACAGAATATCAAATGGAACATGGACATGTTGTTCCATAGCCGTCCGTTCGTTACTACAGAATATCAGAGAAAAACATATATATGGCGTTTTATAGCTGTCCATAACTACAGAAAATCAAATAGAAAATGGATATGATGTTCTGTAACTGTCCATAACTACAGAATATCAAATAGAAAATTGATATGATGTTCTGTAACTGTCCATAACTACAGAATATCAAATAGAACATGGATATGATGTTCTGTAACTGTCCATAACTACAGAATATCAAATAGAAAATTGATATGATGTTCTGTAACTGTCCATAACTACAGAATATCAAATAGAACATGGAGATGTTGTTCTGTAATTGTCCATAACTACAGAATATCAAATAGAACATGGATATGTTGTTCTGTTACTGTCCATAACCACATAATATAAAATAGAACATGTATATGTTGTTTAGTAACTGTCCATAACCACAAAATATCAAACAGAACATGGATATGTTGTTCTGTAACTGTTCATAACTAGAGAATATCAAATAGAACATGGATATGTTGTTCTGTAACTGTCCATAACCATAGAATATAAAATAGAACATGTATATGTTGTTTGGTAACTGTCCATAACTATATAATATCAAATAGAACATGTATATGTTGTTCTGTAACTGTCCATAACTACAGAATATCAAATAGAACATAGATATGTTGTTCCATAGCCGTCCATTCGTTACTACAGAATATCAGAGAAAACATATATATGGCGTTTTATAACTGTCCATAACTACAGAATATCAAATAGAAAATGGATATGATGTTCTGTAACTGTCCATAAACACAGAATATCAAATATAACATGGATATGTTGTTCTGTAACTGTCAATAAACACAGAATATCACATAGAACATGAATATGTTGTTCTGTAACTGTCCATTACCATAGAATATCAAATAGAACATGGATATGATGTTCTGTAACTATCAATAACTACAGAATATCAAATAGAACATGGATATGTTGTTCTGTAACTGTCCATAACTACAGAATATCATATAGAACATAGATATGTTGTTCTGTAACTGTCCATAACTACAAAATATCAAATAGAACGTGGATATGTTGTTCTGTAACTGTCCATAACTACAGAATATCATTTAGAACATAGATATGTTGTTCTGTAACTGTCCATAACTACAAAATATCAAATAGAACATGGATATGTTGTTCTGTAACTGTCCATAACTACAGAATATCAAATAGAACATGGATATGTTGTTCCATAGCGTCCGTTCGTTACTACAGAATATCATTGAAAACATATATATGGCGTTTTATAACTGTCCATAACTACAGAATATCAAATAGAAAATGGATATGATGTTCTGTAACTATCCATAACTACAGAATATCAAAGAGAACATAGATATGTTGTTCTGTAACTGTCCATAACTACAAAATATCAAATAGAACATGTATAATTTTTATGTTGTTTGGTAACTGTCCATAACTACAGAATATGAAATAGAACATGGATATGTTGTTCCGTAACTGTCCATAACTACAGAATATCAAATAAAACATGGATATGCTGTTCTGTAACTGTCAATAACTACAAAATATCACATAGAACATTGATATGTTGTTCCGTAACTGTTCATAACTACAGAATATCAAATAGAAAATGGATATGATGTTCTGTAACTGTCCATAACTATAGAATATCAAAGAGAACATAGATATATTGTTCAGTAACTGTCCATAACTACAAAATATCAAATAGAACATGGATATATTGTTCTGTAACTGTCCATAACCACAGAGTATCAAATAGAACATGGATATGGTGTTCTGTAACTGTCAATAACTACATAATATCAAATAGAACATGGATATGTTGTTCTGTAACTGTCCATAACTACAGAATATCAAATAGAACATGAATATGTTGTTCTGTAACTGTCCATACCCATAGAATATCAAATAGAACATGGATATGATATTCTGTAAATATCAATAACTACAGAATATCAAAAAAAACATGGATATGTTGTTCAGTAACTGTCCATAACTACAGAATATCATATAGAACATAGATATGTTGTTCTGTAACTGTCCATAAACACAGAATATAAAATAGAACATGTATATGTTGTTTGGTAACTGTCCATTACTACATAATATCAAATAGAACATGGATATGTTGTTCTGTAACTGTCCATAACTACATAATATCAAAAAGAACATGGATATGTTGTTCTGTAACTGTCCATAACCATAGAATATAAAATAAAACATGTATATGTTGTTTGGTTACTGTCCATACCTATACAATATCAAATAGAACATGTATATGTTGTTCTGTAACTGTCCATAACTACAGAATATCAAATAGAACATAGATATGTTGTTCCATAGCCGTCCATTCGTTACTACAGAATATCAGAGAAAACATATATATGGCGTTTTATAGCTGTCCATAACTACAGAATATCAAATAGAAAATGGATATGATGTTGTGTAACTGTCCATAACTACAGAATATCAAATATAACATGGATATGTTGTTCTGTAACTGTCCATAAACACAGAATATCAAATAGAAAATGAATATGCTGTTCTGTAACTGTCCATAACCATAGAATATCAAATAGAACATGGATATGATGTTCTGTAACTATCAATAACTACAGAATATCAAATAGAACATGGACATGTTGTTCCATAGCCGTCCGTTCGTTACTACAGAATATCAGAGAAAAACATATATATGGCGTTTTATAGCTGTCCATAACTACAGAAAATCAAATAGAAAATGGATATGATGTTCTGTAACTGTCCATAACTACAGAATATCAAATAGAAAATGGATATGATGTTCTGTAACTGTCCATAACTACAGAATATCAAATAGAACATGGAGATGTTGTTCTGTTACTGTTCATAACTACAGAATATCAAATAGAACATGGATATGTTGTTCTGTTACTGTCCATAACCACATAATATAAAATAAAACATGTATATGTTGTTTAGTAACTGTCCATAACTACATAATATCAAATAGAACATGGACATGTTGTTCTGTAACTGTCCATAACCACAAAATAGCAAATAGAACATGGATATGTTGTTCTGTAACTGTCCATAACTACAGAATATCAAATAGAACATGGATATGTTGTTCTGTAACTGTCCATAACCAAAGAATATAAAATAGAACATGTATATGTTGTTTGGTAACTGTCCATAACTATATAATATCAAATAGAACATGTATATGTTGTTCTGTAACTGTCCATAACTACAGAATATCAAAAAGAACATAGATATGTTGTTCCATAGCCGTCCATTCGTTATTACAGAATATCAGAGAAAACATATATATGGCGTTTTATAATTGTCCATAACTACAGAACATCAAATAGAAAATGGATATGTTGTTCTGTAACTGTCCATAAACACAGACTATCAAATATAACATGGATATGTTGTTCTGTAACTGTCAATAAACACAGAATATCACATAGAACATGTTGTTCTGTAACTGTCCATTACCATAGAATATCAAATAGAACATGGATATGATGTTCTGTAACTATCAATAAATACAGAATATCAAATAGAACATGGATATGTTGATCTGTAACTGTCCATAACTACAGAATATCATATACAACATAGATATGTTGTTCTGTAACTGTCCATAACTACAAAATATCAAATAGAACATGGATATGTTGTTCTGTAACTGTCCATAAATACAGAATATCATTTAGAACATAGATATGTTGTTCTGTAACTGTCCATAACTACAAAATATCAAATAGAACATGGATATGTTGTTCTGTAACTGTCCATAACTATAGAATATCAAATAGAACATGGATATGTTGTTCCATAGCGTCCGTTCGTTACTACAGAATATCACAGAAAACATATATATGGCGTTTTATAACTGTCCATAACTACAGAATATCAAATAGAAAATGGATATGATGTTCTGTAACTGTCCATAACTACAGAATATCAAAGAGAACATAGATATGTTGTTCTGTAACTGTCCATAACTACAAAATATCAAATAGAACATGTATACTTTTTATGTTGTTTGGATACTGTCCATAACTACAGAATATGAAATAGAACATGGATATGTTGTTCCGTAACTGTCCATAACTACAGAATATCAATTAAAACATGGATATGCTGTTCTGTAACTGTCAATAACTACAAAATATCACATAGAACACTGATATGTTGTTCCGTAACTGTCCATAACTACAGAATATCAAATAGAAAATGGATATGATGTTCTGTAACTGTCCATAACTATAGAATATCAAAGAGAACATAGATATGTTGTTCAGTAACTGTCCATAACTACAGAATATCAAATAGAACATGGATATATTGTTCTGTAACTGTCCATAACCACAGAATATCAAATAGCACATGTATATGTTGTTCTGTAACTGTCCATAACTACAGAATATGAAATAGAAAATGGATATGATGTTCTGTAACTGTCGATAACTACATAATATCAAATAGAACATGGATATGTTGTTCTGTAACTGTCGATAACTACATAATATCAAATAGAACATGGATATGTTGTTCTGTAACTGTCGATAACTACATAATATGAAATAGAACATGGATATGTTGTTCTGTAACTGTCCATAACCACAGAATATCAAATAGAAAAATGGATATGTTGTTCTGTAACTGTCCATAAACACAGAATATCAAATATAACATGGATATGTTGTTCTGTAACTGTCCATAAACACAGAATATCAAATAGAACATGAATATGTTGTTCTGTAACTGTCCATAACCATAGAATATCAAATAGAACATGGATATGATATTCTGTAAATATCAATAACTACAGAATATCAAATAAAACATGGATATGTTGTTCTGTAACTGTCCATAACTACAGAATATCATATAGAACATAGATATGTTGTTCTGTAACTGTCCATAACTACAAAATATCAAATATAACATGGATATGTTGTTCTGTAACTGTCCATAACCACAAAATATCAAATAGAACATGGATATGTTGTTCTGTAACTGTCCATAACTACAGAATATCAAATAGAACATGGATATGTTGTTCTGTAACTGTCCATAACCATAGAATATCAAATAGAACATGTATATGTTGTTTGGTAACTGTCCATAACTATATAATATCAAATAGAACATGTATATGTTGTTCTGTAACTGTCCATAACTACAGAATATCAAATAGAACATAGATATGTTGTTCCATAGCCGTCCATTCGTTATTACAGAATATCCGAGAAAACATATATATGGTGTTTTATAACTGTCCATAACTACAGAATATCAAATAGAAAATGGATATGTTGTTCTGTAACTGTCCATAAACACAGAATATCAAATATAACATGGATATGATGTTCTGTAACTGTCCATAAACACAGAATATCAAATAGAACATGAATATGTTGTTCTGTAACTGTCCATTACCATAGAATATCAAATAGAACATGGATATGATTTTCTGTAATTATCAATAACAACAGAATATCAAATAGAACATGGATATGTTGTTCTGTAACTGTCCATAACTATAGAATATCATATAGACAAAGATATGTTGCTTTGTAACTGTCCATAACTACAAAATATCAAATAGAACATGGATATGTTGTTCTGTAACTGTCCATAACTACATAATATCATTAAGAACATAGATATGTTGTTCTGTAACTGTCCATAACTACAAAATATCAAACAGAACATGGATATGTTTTTCTGTAACTGTCCATAACTACAGAATATCAAATAGAAAATGGATATGATGTTCTGTAACTGTCCATAACTACAGAATATCAAATAAAAAAAGGATATGATGTTCTGTAACTGTCCATAACTACAGAATATCAAATAAAACATTGATATGTTGTTTTGTAACTGTCCATAACCACAGAATATCAAATATAACATGGATATGTTGTTCCGTAACTGATTATAACCACAAAATATCAAATAGAACATGGATATGTTGTTCTGTAACTGTCCATAACTACAGAATATCAAATAGAACATGGATATGTTGTTCCATAGCCGTCCGTTCGTTACTACAGAATATCAGAGAAAACATATATATGGCGTTTTATAACTGTCAATAACTACAGAATATCAAATAGAAAATGGATATGATATTCTGTAACTGTCCATAACTACAGAATATCAAATAGAAAATGGATATGATGTTTTGTAACTCTCCATAACTACAGAATATCAAAGAGAACATAGATATGTTGTTCTGTAACTGTCCATAACTACAAAATATCAAATAGAACATGTATATGTTGTTTGGTAACTGTCCATAACTACAGAATATGAAATAGAACATGGATATGTTGTTCCGTAACTGTTCATAATTACAGAATATAAAATAGAACATGGATATGTTGTTCTGTAACTGTCAATAACTACACAATATCAAATAGAACATGGATATGTTGTTCCATAGCCATCTGTTCGTTACTACAAAATATTAGAAAAAACATATATTTGGCGTTTTATAACTGTCCATAACTGCAGAATATCAAATAGAACATGGATATGATGTTTCATAGCAGTCCGTTCGTTACTACAGAATATCAAATAGAACATGGATATGTTGTTCCGTAACTGTCCATAACCACAGAATATCAAATAGAACGTGGATATGTTGTTCCGTAACTGTCCATAACTACAGAATATCAAAAAGAACATGGATATGATGTTCTGTTACTGTCCATAACTACAGAATATGAAATAGGACATGGATATGTTGTTCTGTAACTGTCCATAACTACAGAATATCAAAAAGAACAGGGATATGTTGTTCCGTAACGTTCTGTTCGTTACTACAGCATATCAGAGAAAACATATATATGTCGTTTTATAACTATCAATAACTACAGAATATCAAATAGAACATGGATACGTTGTTCTGTAACTGTCCATAACTACAGAATATGAAATAGAACATGGCTATATTGTTCCGTAACTGTCTATAACTACAGAATATCAAATAAAACATGGATATGTTGTTCCATACCGTCCGTTCGTTACTACAGAATATCAGAGAAAACATATATTTGGCCTTTTATAACTGTCCAGTACTACAGAATATCAAATAGAACATGGATATGTTGTTCTGTAACTGTCCATAACTACAAAATATGAAATAGAACATGGATATGTTGTTCCGTAACTGTCTATAACTACAGAATATCAAATAGAACATGGATATGTTGTTCTGTAAATGTCCATAACTACAGAATATCAAATAGAACATGGATATGTTGTTCCATAGCGTCCGTTCGTTACTACAGAATATCAGAGAAAACATATATATGGCGTTTTATAACTGTCCATAACTACAGAATATCAAATAGAACATGGTTAGGTTCTTCCATAACTGTCCGTACCTACAGCACAAATATAGAACTTGGCTATGATGTTCTATAACTGTCGATAACTACAGAATATCAGATAGAACATGGCTATGACGTGCTGTTAGTGTCGATAACTACGAATGTTCGATAGAACATGGCCAGGTGTTCTATAACTGTCGATAACTACAGAATATCAGATAGAACATGGCTATGACGTTCTGTTAGTGTCGATAACTACAAAATGTTCGATAAAACATGGCCAGGTGTTCTATAACTGTCGATTACTACAGAATGTCCGATAGAACATGGCTATGATGTTCTGTTTGTGTCGATAACATCAGAATGTCAGATAAAACGTGGCTATAATTTTATGTTAGTGTCGATAACTACAGAATATCCGATAGAAAATGGTTATGATGTTGATTTAGTGTCTATAACTACAGAATGTCCGATAGAACATGGTTATGATGTTCTATAACTGTCCATAACTATAGAATATCAGATAGAACATGACGTTGATGTTCTATTAGTGTCGATACATGTAACTATAGAATGTCCGATAGAACATGGTAATTGTATTCTATTAGTGTCTATAACTACAGAATGTCCGACAGAATATGGCCATAATGTTTTATAACTGTCCATAACACAGAATATCAGATAGAATATGGCTAAACATTACGTATTGTTCCACAGCTGTCGGTAACTACAGAATATGACTCCGGTATTTTACATAGAACATATCATGGCTAGTGTGTTCTATAACAGCAATATATCATCAATGATTTGGAAGATATATTAAAATTTTGTTATATTGAAATATTAGTTATTGCCCTATCTGGACGCAGGGGTACTTTCATTTTCCATGAAAACATATTTGTTAACCTAGGCCTAGATTCTATGAAAACATATTTGTTAACCTAGGCCCAGATAACTTATTTAATTTTCCGTTAAATTTTATAATATACATTTTTATAAGTTTTAATGTATTTTAGCTACGTAATAACAAGATTTCACCACTTCCAAAGAACGCTTACTAAAGCTTACTTTAATATGTTCAGTTTCAAAATTATAGTTAAACTTTGTAAATTCTTTTATCTTCGCCTCAAGCCATGTGTTTCTAGAAGAACATGACCAAGACAGATTCAGTTACTGCCAACGTAGTCCAACCTTTACTACAACTTAGACGTGTATGATATATATACTATATTCCCTGAAAGAGACGTAATAACGTATATTTGTAGTTCAAAACACCTTAAGTCGTTTCAGCGGCTTCGTATCAGGTGCTCCTAATATAAATTAAAACTTTAATATTTACTAATTTGATGTTCTTAAGTTGTATATTAACTAGGGTACTTAAAAATGGATAATATAAATGGTCGTTTTTTGTAATAGTGCAATACCTTGTTTAGTACTATAATACCCAATATACGAGATGAGTTCTTCATCGACCAGACCGTCACAATCGTTATCCAGCATGTCTCCAGGCAACGCATCTGTCACTTGACATATAAACTTCTGTGATAATACAAGATAGACAGTTAACAAAGTAAGCTAACGTTACATATATTAACGCATACCTGAATATACAAGGTCGCGTTACTTGTCACAAAAATATATAACCGTGCACGATATGAAACAATGGGCGTGTTTGGAAAACTTACTTGTAAGAGCCAGAACATATGTTACACTGCACCGCCGCACATTACACTGATACACTACACTGTCACACTACACTGTCATAATACACTTTCATATAACACTTTCATAATACACTGTCACACTACACGGTCATAATGCACTGCCACACTATATTGTCATATTACACTGTCTCATTACACTGTCAAACTACACTGTCACACAACATTGTCACATTACACTGTCAAACTACACTGTCACACAACGTTGTCACGTTACACTGTCACATTACATTGTCAGACAAATGGTACCGTCAATTGTCACATATCACTGTCACATACCACTGTCACTTACACTGTTACATTACACTGTCACATTACACTGTCACACTACACTGTCAAACTCCATTGTCACATTATGATGTCACATAACACTGTCACATTACACTGTCACTTATATTGTCACATTACATTGTCACTTACAATGTCACATTACACTGTCACATTACATTGTCAAACTACATTATCGCATTACACTACCAAGTTACATTTGTACACTACACTGTCGCATTACACTGTCACATTACACTGTTACATTACACTTTCACATGACACTGTCACGTACACTGTCAGTCTACATTGTCACATTATACTGTCACATTACACTGTAAGACTACATTGTCACACTAAACTTTCACATAACACTGTCAAACAACACATTTAAAGTACACTGCCATACTACACAGTTAAAATACATTGCCATACTTCACAGTTAAAGTACACTGCCATACTACAAAGTTAAAGTACACTGTCATACTACACAGTTAAAGTATACTGTCATACTACACAGTTAAAGTACACTGTCATACTGTCATACTACACAGTTAAAGTATAATGTCATACTTCACAGTTAAAGTACAATGCAATACTTCACAGTTATAGTACACTGGCATACTACACGGTTAAACTATAATTTCATACTAAACAATTAAAGTACACTGCCATACTACACAGTTAAAGTACATTGTCATACTACACAGTTACAGTACACATGCATACTACAAAGTTACATGTAAAGAACATTGTCATACTTCACAGTTAAAGTACACTGTCATACTTCACAGTTATAGTACACTGTCATACTTCACGGTTATAGTACACTGTCGCACAACACAGTTAAGGTACACTGCTATACTAGAAAGTTAAAGTACACTGTCATACTACACAGTTAAAGTATACTGTCATACTACACAGTTAAAGTACACTGTCATACTGTCATACTATACAGATAAAGTACACTGTAAAACTATACAGTTGAAGTATACTGCCGTACTACACAGTTAAAGTATATTATCATACTACACATTTAAAGTATAATGTCATACTACACAGTTAAAGTACACTGTCATATTTTACAGTTAAAAAGCACTGTCATACTTCACAGTTAGAGAACACTGTCGCACTGCACTGTTGAAGTACACTGCCACACAACAGCGTCAATCTACACTGCCATGCTACCCTATCACACTTAAAACAAAATAAACTGTCAAACTACACAGTCACACTACACTGTCACAGTACACAGTCACACTACATTGTCACACTACATTATCACACTACATTCATACTACACTGTCTTACACCACTGTCACACTACGTTGTCACATAACATTAAAACAATACATTTTCACACTACACAGTCACAATACACTGTCACACTACAGTCACACTACACAGTCACACTACATTGTCACACTACACAGTCACAATACACTGTCACACTACACTGTCACATAACACTATTGTACTACACTGTCAAACAACACTGTCACACAATTTTGTTATAATACACTGTCACATTATCCTGTCACTCTAGACGGTCACTTCACTGTCAAAAAACAATGTTATAACAAACTATCACACTGTATTGTCAAACAACTTATTCAACACTGTCACACTACACGGTCACACTACACTGTCACACTACACTACCACACTACATTGTCACACTACACTGCCACACTTCATTGTCAAACGAACTGTCACACTACACTGTCACACTGCACTGCCACACTTCACTGTCACACTACATTTTCACACTTCACTGTCACACTACATTGTCACACTACACTCATACTACACTGTAATACAAAACTGTCACACTACGTTATCACATAACATTAAAACACTACAATTTCACAGTTCACTGTCACACTACACTGCCACACTACATTGTCACAGTACATTTTTACACTTCACTGTCACACTACATTGTCAGACTACACTGTCACACTACACTTTCACACAACACTCATACTACACTGTCATACAACACTTTCACACTACTCTGTTACATTTTTCTGTCATTCTACACTGTTTCTGTACGCTCTAATAGTTATAAAATACACTGTTACTCTGTACTTTTCTACTACAGTCATAATACACTGTCACTCTGTACTTTCCTATTACAATGTTACTCTGTACTTTCCTACTATACTGTCATAATACACTGTCACTGTACTACACTGTCATAATACACGGTCACTCTGTACTTTCCTACTACTGTCATACTACTGTAAGAACTGTAATTAATTTAATGAAATAACTTAAAATAATAAATTAAAGTCAATATTTATACACTTAACTAATGAATATTTAGACCACTTCTTATTATACTGAAGGTCACCATTAAACAGTTTATTTAATATATTTGAGGAGTAAAACTCTCCGTTTGACAGTTGTCCGCCATATTTGTTGTTGTTGTTGTTGTTGTTGTTAAAAGTATCGATAACTGAGTTATGTCATTCCTATATAATTGTCTATTGTCATACCAGTTGATGAGTATTACTGTGTAAATCTAATGGTCATTTATATAACTATTGTAAACAGATTACATATGTATATAAAGAGATTTGATAAACAACATGTGGATTAAAGGTCACAGTGATCGTCTGAACCGGTCTCACTTGATGATAACTTTTATGAAAGCGAGACCTTTATTTATAAACCTATATTATATTCTTGTTATGATGAAATTGATGAAAGTTTATACTAAATGCAATATTGTGTATTTTAACTTACGTTACATGTTTAATTTAGTTGTGTATCAAGGGCTGCTGATTTTTGACAGGTCCGGTGAGCAGGTGCTCTCAGTCAGCCTTGCACGGTTCACTGGTCTCGATAGCGATTGGTTTTCTGTGAACCGTGCCTGTTCTGATTGGTTAGCCCAGCTGCCGGACCCCTCCGAGTCCTCAGCCACTGGTCGTATCAGGTCAGGTGGACATTTCCAAGAGGTTATAAATAAGAGCTTGGCTCTCATTCGGGGACTTTCTATGTAAGCAAAGAGGGCAACCAGCCGTTGCTATAAACAAAAAACTGCGGTTACCGGGAGTGTTTGAATCCCCAGGGTCATATATCAATTCAATAACATATCTAAGAGATCATGCAGGTAGATCGTTATTACAACATAAAGTAAATTTAAGTAGCTCGTGTCCACGTGACAGATAGCAAAATATAATAACACAATTAATTATTAGATCTAAGTGCGAGAAATAAATCGTGTTGTTGATATATCTAAATCGGCGTTGTAAGCTTTGTATTTCCTGTTAACGGTCAGTGGTACTTTAAAATACACTGTCACTCTGTACATTCCTACTACACTGTCATAATACACTGTCACTCTGTACTTTCCTACTTCAAAATCATAATACACTGTCACTCTGTACTTTCCTACTACACTGCCATAATGCACTGTCACTCTGTACTTTCCTACTACACTGTCATAATACACTGTCACTCTGTACTTTCCTACTTCAAAGTCATAATACACTGTCACTCTGTACTTTCCTACTACACTGTCACTCTGTACAATCCTACTACACTGTCATAATACACTGTCACTCTACTACACTGTCATAACACACTGTCACTCTGTACTTTCCTACTACTGTCATAATACACTGTCACTCTGTACTTTCCTACTTCACTGTCATCATACACTGTCACTCTGTACATTCATATTACACTGTCACTCTGTACTTTCATACTACACTGTCATCATGCACTGTTACTCTGTACATACACTATACACTGCAATAATGCACTGACACTCTGTACTTTCCTTCTACACTGCCATAATGCAATGTCACTCTGTACTTTCCTACTACACTGCCATAATGCACTGTCACTCTGTACTTTCCTAATACACTGCAATCATGCACTGTCACTCTGTACTTTACTACTACACTGCCATAATGCAATGTCTGTCTGTTCTTTCATACTACACTGCCATAATGTCACTCTGTACTTTCCTACTACACTGCCATAATGCACTGTCATTCTGTACTTTCCTATTACACTGCCGTCATACACTGTCACTCTGTACTCTCCTACTACACTGCAATAATGCACTGTCACTCTGTATATTCATACTACACTGCCATTATGGACTGTCACTCTGTACTTTCATACTACACTGTCATCATGCACTGTCACTCTGTACTTTCATACTACACTGTCATCATGCACTGTCACTCTGTACTTTCCTACTACACTGCCATAATGCACTGTCACTCTGTACTTTCATACTACACTGTCATCATGCACTGTCACTCTGTACTTTCCTACTACACTGCCATAATGCAATGTCACTCTGTACTTTCATACTACACTGTCATCATGCACTGTCACTCTGTACTTTCCTACTACACTGCCATCATGCACTGTCACTCTGCACTTTCCTACTACACTGTCATCATGCACTGTCACTCTGCACTTTCATACTACACTGAGTCTCCACTTTCCTACTACACTGCCATAATGCACTGTCACTCTGTACTTTCATACTACACTGTCATCATGCACTGTCACTCTGTACTTTCCTACTACACTGTCATCATGCACTGTCACTCTGTACGTTCGTACTACACTGCCATCATGCACTGTCACTCTGTACTTTCCTACTACACTGTCACTCTGCACTTTCATACTACACTGAGTCTCCACTTTCATACTACACTGCCATAATGCACTGTCACTCTGTTCTTTCATACTACACTGCCATAATGCACTGTCACTCTGTACTTTCATACTACACTGCCATAATGCACTGTCACTCTGTACTTTCATACAACATTGTTATCATACATTGTCACTCTGTACTTTCCTACTACACTGCCATAATGCACTGTCACTCTGTACTCTCCTACTACACTGCAATCATGCACTGTCACTCTGTACATTCATACTACACTGCCATTATGGACTGTCACTCTGTACTTTCATACTACACTGTCATCATGCACTGTCACTCTGTACTTTCCTACTACACTGCCATAATGCACTGTCACTCTGTACTTTCCTACTACACTGCCATAATTCACTGTCACTCTGTACTTTCCTACTACACTGCCATAATTCACTGTCACTCTGTACTTTCATACTACACTGCCATAATGCACTGTCACTCTGTACTTTCATACTACACTGCCATAATGCACTGTCACTCTGTACTTTCCTACTACACTGTCATAATGCACTGTCACTCTGTACTTTCATATTACACTGCCATGATGCACTGTCACTCTGTACTTTCCTACTACACTGTCAAAACGCACTGTCAGTCTGTAATTTCATACTACACTGCCATAATTCACCGTCACTCTGTACTTTCCTACTACACTGCCATAATGCACTCTCACTCTGTACTTTCCTTCTACACTGCCAAAATGCATTGTCACTTTGTTCTTTCCTACTACACTGCCATAATGCACTGTCACTCTGTACTTTCCTTCTACACTGCCATAATTCACTGTCACTCTGTACTTTCATACTACACTGCAATCATGCACTGTCACTCTGTACTTTCTACTACACTGCCATCATATACTGTCACTCTGTACTTTCATACTACACTGCCATCATACACTGTCACTCTGTTCTCTCCTACTACACTGCAATCATGCACTATCACTCTGTCATTTCATACTACACTGCAATCATGCACTGTCACTCTGTACTTTCCTACTGCGCTGCCATAATACACTGTCACTCTGTACTCTCCTACTACACTGCCATAATGCACTGTCATTCTGTAATTTCATACTACACTGCAATCATGCACTGTCACTCTGTACTTTCCTACTACACTGCCATCATACACTGTCACTCTGTACTCTCTTACTACACTGCCATAATGCACTGTCATTCTGTAATTTCATACTACACTGCCATAATGCACTGTCATTCTGTTCTTTCCTACTACACTGCCATAATTCACTGTCACTCTGTACTTTCCTACTACACTGCCATAATGCACTGTCAGTCTGTAATTTCATACTACACTGCCATAATTCACTGTCACTCTGTACTTTCCTACTACACTACCATAATGCACTGTCACTCTGTACTTTCATACTACACTGCAATAATGCACTGTCACTTTGTACTTTTATACTACACTGCCATAATGCACTGTCACTCTGTACTTTCCTACTACACTGCCATAATGCACTGTCACTCTTTACTTTCATACAACACTGCCATAATTCACTGTCACTCTGTACTTTCATACTACATTGCCATAATGCACTGTCACTCTGTACTTTCCTACTACACTGTCATAATTCACTGTCACTCTGTACTTTCATACTACACTGCCATAATGCACTGTCAGTCTGTAATTTCATACTACACTGCCATAATTCACCGTCACTCTGTACTTTCCTACTACACTGCCATAATGCACTGTCACTCTGTACTTTCCTACTACACTGCAATCATGCACTGTCACTCTGTACTTTCCTACTACACTGCCATAATGCACTGTCACTCTGTACTTTCATACTACACTGCAATAATGCACTGTTACTATGTACTTTCCTACTACACTGCCATAATGCACTGTTACTCTGTACATTCATACTACACTGCAATAATGCACTGTCACTCTGTAATTTCATACTACACTGCCATAATGCACTGTCACTCTGTACTTTCCTACTACACTGCCATAATGCACTGTCACTCTGTACTTTCATACTACACTGCAATAATGCACTGTCACTCTGTACTCTCCTACTACACTGCCATAATGCACTGTCACTCTGTACTCTCATACTACACTGCAATAATGCACTGTCACTCTGTACTCTCATACTACACTGCCATAATGCACTGTCACTCTGTACTTTCATACTACACTGCAATAATGCACTGTCACTCTGTACTTTCCTACTACACTGCCATAATGAACTGTCACTCTGTACTTTCCTACTACACTGCCATAATGCACTGTCACTCTGCACTTTCATACTACACTGCCATAATGCACTCTCACTCTGTACTCTCCTACTACACTGCCATAATGCACTGTCATTCTGTAATTCCATACTACACTGCAATAATGCACTGTCACTCTGTAATTTCATACTACACTGCCATAATGCACTGTCACTCTATACTTTCCTACTACACTGCCATAATGCACTGTCACTCTGTACTTTCCTACTACACTGCCATAATGGACTGTCACTCTGTACTTTCCTACTACACTCCCATAATGCACTGTCACTCTGTACTTTCCTACTACACTGCCATCATACACTGTCACTCTGTACTTTCCTACTACACTGCCACCATACACTGTCACTCTGTACTTTCATACTACACTGCCATCATACACTGTCACTCTGTACTCTCCTACTACACTGTCATCATCCACTGTCACTCTGTAACTTTATACTACACTGCCATAATGAACTGTCACTCTGTACATTCATACTACACTGCCATAATGCACTGTCACTCTGTACTTTCCTACTGCACTGCCATAATGCACTGTCACTCTGTACTTTCCTACTGCACTGCAATAATGCACTGTCACTCTGTACTTTCATACTGCACTGCCATAATGCACTGTCACTCTGTACTTTTATACTGCACTGACATAATGCACTGTCACTCTGTACTTTCCTACTGCACTGCCATAATGCACTGTCACTCTGAACTTTCATACTACACTGCCATAATGCACTGTCACTCTGTATTTCATACTACACTGCCATAATGCACTGTCACTCTGTACTTCCCTACTACACTGCCATAATTCACTGTCACTCTGTACTTTCCTACTACACTGCAATCATGCACTGTCACTCTGTACTTTACTACTACACTGCCATAATGCAATGTCACTCTGTTCTTTCCTACTACACTGCCATAATGCACTGTCACTCTGTACTTTCCTACTACACTGCAATCATGCACTGTCACTCTGTACTTTACTACTACACTGCCATAATGCAATGTCACTCTGTACTTTCCTTCTACACTGCAATTATGCACTGTCACTCTGTACTTTACTACTACACTGCCATAATGCAATGTCACTCTGTACTTTCCTACTACACTGCCATAATGCACTGTCACTCTGTACTTTCCTTCTACACTGCCATTATGCAATGTCACTCTGTACTTTACTACTACACTACCATAATGCAATGTCACTCTGTACTTTCCTACTACACTGCCATAATGCACTGTCACTCTGTACTTTCCTACTACACTGCAATCATGCAATGTCACTCATACTACACTGCCATCATGCACTGTCACTCTGTACTTTCCTACTACTCTGTCATAATGCACTGTCACTCTGTACTTTCCCACTACACTGCCGTCATACACTGTCACTCTGTACTCTCCTATTACACTGCAATCATGCACTGTCACTCTGTACATTCATACTACTCTGCCATTATGGACTGTCATTCTGTACTTTCATACTACACTGTCATCATGCACTGTCACTCTGTACTTTCATACTACACTGTCATCATGCACTGTAACTCTGTACTTTCCTACTACACTGCCATAATGCACTGTCACTCTGTACTTTCCTACTACACTGTCATCATGCACTGTCACTCTGTACTTTCCTACTACACTGCCATCATGTACTGTCACTCTGCACTTTCCTACTACACTGTCATCATGCACTGTCACTCTGCACTTTCTTACTACACTGAGTCTCCACTTTCATACTACACTGCCATAATGCACTGTCACTCTGTACTTGCATACTACACTGGCATCATGCACTGTCACTCTGTACTTTCATACTACATTGGCATCAAGCACTGTCACTCTGCACTTTCATACTACACAGTCGTCATACACTGTCACTTTGTACTTTCATACTACACTGTCGTCATACAATGTCACAAGTTCTGTTCAATAAATGATGTTACGGTTCGAAGATTGGTTGAACTCATTCTTGTAGTTGATTTATTTAAGAGAAATTCATTAATACACATGCATGCCTTTTCCGTTTTATTCGTTGGTGTGTGGTTGGTATGAATATGCAGTTTTACTGCTAAGATCGGCGATATATAGGTGAGGTCTCTTTAAAATAAATAAATTATTTGACATACCCTCGTTAAATCCTTATAATACATGGTGGATATACTCATATCGTTTCTCGCTATGTTGGTATTGTAGGAGGTCGATCTTGCTACTGCATATGACGTCATGCTGATCCATTCTGTGTACACGTTCGGCAGATTAAGCGGGCCTATTTGAAATGTGTCAGTGTGTGAAGAATTACTGATGACGTTAACCTCCATATCACTGGTTTCCCTAGTGGTAGTGTACAAAACTGGGTCGTCCATGAAGTTGTTCACTGCAGGAAGCATGATGACGTTAGATTCCGTCTCAGGGTCTCCATCATTATAATACAGAATGCCGACAGCTATGGCGTTGTTGGCAGTTATGTTGTAAGAAACTGTTGCGTCAATGTCGTGGTCTATGAAGTCTCCTCGCTTATCTAAACGAAGAGTTGAATCAAAATCACCGTTCAGTTTAACTACCGTATTGTCGCTGTTGGAGAGTATTCGGACCTTTGTGTTCAGGTCCACGCCTGATGAGTTAAATAAAGGCGTTTTATACTCGTTACCCCATGTATGAGTGGCTTGAAGCTGTATCCAATTTAACTTTGTGCCACAAAAAACAGCGACAGGCCGATTCGATTGAAAGAGAGTTCCTGTACTTTCTCCTGGATTTAAACTTATCGATACTTCAAGATCTGGATAAACAGTTCCAATATAGCTAGACTCACTGTTTGTTACCTTCCAAACATGAGCCGGTCCGTCTGGTGCCATTATAGTACAGATTGTGTTGTCCTGAAATAGCAAGGTCATGTATTCCGTCCCGAGGGCGTCCACCGGCTGTACGACAAAGTTACACGTATGGTTCATAGGTCCGTTATGGGCCGTTACATGCACAAATGCTTCAGTATCAGAGAAGATAAATATTTGAGAACCCAACGATGATGTGAGCAATGATCCTGGAATCATTCCAACCAGCTGGTTATGTGTGCTATTATAATCGGCGGTGGCAGCAGCTAAAGGAATCGCCGCAATAACTCTGTCGACTGTAGAGATACCTGAGGATGAATAAATCTGAATATCTGTCTCATCTAAACATCGTGTCGAACATGTTAAACATATGCACCTCATGTCCCCATCTGTAATTATTCCACTAAAGTATTTTAAAAATTTAGAACTGTGTGTACAAGACGTTCCTCATACGAACGTGTTTTTATGCAAAGAATCGAATTTCGAAGCGGAAGCGACCACATCTTTTGGCGTAATGGAAATAATGACTTATGTTTATTTACACCGTTTTTGATATCAATAGTATCAGTATTTGAGTAATGAATGTGGCTATCTTTCATGGGTCTTCGGTGTAAAAGTATATACAGTTAAATGGAGTTATGAGAAGATCACGGGTAGGTTTTTATATACAATTAATGATGCCTATCGGTACAGTACTATTAAAACATGAATAGGTTTATGTAGCATGGAGTACTTATATAGAGAAGGAAAAGCAACTCATTGACATTGTATGAACGCTCGCGTATTCACACAAATCATCGCAAAATCTCGTTTGCGATTATCGTAATTTTCATTCATCTTAGAGTTACAAATCAAATTTCTCTCTTTGCACAATGAAATTCTCTACAAACCGAGACAATTCCCAGCAAATTGTGTTTAAAGTTGTTGAAGAAATTATGCTAACAAAGTTTGTATTCTGCAACTAAAAAATAAAGGTACTGGAAATTTTACTTCACACTGCAATGTATTTAATTCAGTATCAATTTCCTTGTTTAAAACAGTATAAAACGTCTAAGGTTACATAAGCTTACATTTTATGTATAAGATATCATATGCCTGCTCATATGAATGATTAGTTTGCCAAACTATTAATTCTTTGTGTGTTATTTTGTCGATATTCTGTAGGGAGATGCACGTTTGTTATCCTTCTATATAAGTCCTTGGTGTCACATATATAGCTTTGTTAACCCTTTACTTCATATGGACACCTCTAATATAGAAGGCTTTTGAAAACAGTGTAGAACCAGTTCTGATTGCTCGTGACAAGCCTCTGCACTGTTTTCTGCTCTATCAGAATAATCAGGTAAAATGTATCTATTCATGGAAATTGACTATGTGTGGCTTTTGAGTTTGGAAGAGTCCAGTTAAAATGCATATTGGGTAAAGAGTTAAGACGTGTGTATAAGTGGTATAACATGTCTTACCAACTGTATCAAGTGTTCCATTTCTGGTAACGACTGTGAGGTATATTAACATGTCTTACCAACTGTATCAAGTGTCCATTTCTGGTAACGACTGTGAGATATATTAACGTGTCTTACCAACTGTATCAAGTGTTCCATTTCTGGTAACGACTGTGAGGTATATTAACATGTCTTACCAACTGTATCAAGTGTTCCATTTCTGGTAACGACTGTGAGATATATTAACGTGTCTTACCAATTGTATCAAGTGTTCCATTTCTGGTAACGACTGTGAGATATATTAACGTGTCTTACCAACTGTATCAAGTGTTCCATTTCTGGTAACGACTGTGAGATATATTAACGTGTCTTACCAACTGTATCAAGTGTCCATTCCTGGTAACGACTGTGAGGTATATTAACATGTCTTACCAACTGTATCAAGTGTTCCATTTCTGGTAACGACTGTGAGGTATATTAACATGTCTTACAAACTGTATCAAGTGTCCATTTCTGGTAACGACTGTGAGATATATTAACGTGTCTTACCAACTGTATCAAGTGTTCCATTTCTAGTAACGACTGTGAGATATATTAACGTGTCTTACCAACTGTATCAAGTGTTCCATTTCTGGTAACGACTGTGAGATATATTAACGTGTCTTACCAACTGTATCAAGTGTTCCATTTCTGGTAACGACTGTGAGATATATTAACGTGTCTTACCAACTGTATCAAGTGTCCATTCCTGGTAACGACTGTGAGGTATATTAACATGTCTTACCAACTGTATCAAGTGTTCCATTTCTGGTAACGACTGTGAGGTATATTAACCTGTCTTACAAACTGTATCAAGTGTCCATTTCTGGTAACGACTGTGAGATATATTAACGTGTCTTACCAACTGTATCAAGTGTTCCATTTCTGGTAACGACTGTGAGATATATTAACGTGTCTTACCAACTGTATCAAGTGTTCCATTTCTGGTAACGACTGTGAGATATATTAACGTGTCTTACCAACTGTATCAAGTGTTCCATTTCTGGTAACGACTGTGAGATATATTAACGTGTCTTACCAACTGTATCAAGTGTTCCATTTCTTGTAACGACTGTGAGGTATATTAACGTGTCTTACCAACTGTATCAACTGTTCCATTTCTGGTAACGACTGTGAGATATATTAACGTGTCTTACCAACTGTATCAAGTGTTCCATTTCTGGTAACGACTGTGAGATATATTAACGTGTCTTACCAACTGTATCAAGTGTTCCATTTCTGGTAACGACTGTGAGGTATATTAACGTGTCTTACCAACTGTATCAAGTGTTCCATTTCTGGTAACGACTGTGAGGTATATTAACGTGTCTTACCAACTGTATCAAGTGTTCCATTTCTGGTAACGACTGTGAGGTATATCAACGTGTCTTACCAACTGTATCAAGTGTTCCATTTCTGGTAACGACTGTGAGGTATATCAACGTGTCTTACCAACTGTATCAAGTGTTCCATTTCTGGTAACGACTGTGAGGTATATTAACGTGTCTTACCAACTGTATCAAGTGTTCCATTTCTGGTAACGACTGTGAGGTATATTAACGTGTCTTACCAACTGTATCAAGTGTTCCATTTCTTGTAAAGACTGTGAGGTATATTAACGTGTCTTACCAACTGTATCAAGTGTTCCATTTCTGGTAACGACTGTGAGGTATATTAACGTGTCTTACCAACTGTATCAAGTGTTCCATTTCTGGTAACGACTGTGAGGTATATTAACGTGTCTTACCAACTGTATCAAGTGTTCCATTTCTGGTAACGACTGTGAGATATATTAACGTGTCTTACCAACTGTATCAAGTGTTCCATTTCTGGTAACGACTGTGAGGTATATTAACGTGTCTTACCAACTGTATCAAGTGTTCCATTTCTGGTAACGACTGTGAGGTATATTAACGTGTCTTACCAACTGTATCAAGTGTTCCATTTCTGATAACGACTGTGAGATATATTAACATGTCTTACCAACTGTATCAAGTGTTCAATTTTTGGTTACGACTGCGAGGTATATTAACATGTCTTACCAACTGTATAAAGTGTTCCATTTCTGGTCACGACTGCGAGGTATATTAACATGTCCTACCAACTGTATCAAGTGTTCCATTTCTGGTAACGACTGTGAGGTATATTAACATGTCTTACCAACTGTATCAAGTGTTCCATTTCTGGTAACGACTGTGAGGTATATTAACATGTCTTACCAACTGTATCAAGTGTTCCATTTCTAGTAACGACTGTGAGGTATATTAACATGTCTTACCAACTGTATCAAGTGTTCCATTTCTAGTAACGACTGTGAGGTATATTAACATGTCTTACCAACTGTATCAAGTGTTCCATTTCTTGTAACGACTGTGAGATATATTAACGTGTCTTACCAACTGTATCAAGTGTTCCATTTCTGGTAACGATTGTGAGGTATATTAACGTGTCTTACCAACTGTATCAAGTGTTCCATTTCTTGTAACGACTGTGAGATATATTAACGTGTCTTACCAACTGTATCAAGTGTTCCATTTCTTGTAACGACTGTGAGATATATTAACGTGTCTTACCAACTGTATCAAGTGTTCCATTTCTGATAACGACTGTGAGGTATATTAACGTGTCTTACCAACTGTATCAAGTGTTCCATTTCTGGTAACGACTGTGAGATATATTAACGTGTCTTACCAACTGTATCAAGTGTTCCATTTCTGGTAACGACTGTGAGGTATATTAACGTGTCTTACCAACTGTATCAAGTGTTCCATTTCTTGTAACGACTGTGAGGTATATTAACGTGTCTTACCAACTGTATCAAGTGTTCCATTTCTAGTAACGACTGTGAGATATATTAACATGTCTTACCAACTGTATCAAGTGTTCCATTTCTGGTAACGACGGCAACTTCAACATGATAAAGTTCATTCACAGCTGCAGGGTCGTTGGTCACAGGTAAACTGAACGCAAACATTTTCCCAAAACTACTTGGCCCACCTGTAACGAGTGGAAACAACACCTGGCTACACAGTTCAATATGCCATATAAAGTCTGATTTTGAATAATTTCTGATGTGTCCAACTTAACTATAATCCATAAAAAATTTATATTTTTTATATAAAACGTGTTCCGGCTTCTTTTTTTATCTCTCTCAACATAATGTCCGAATACCTAAACAATTTGTTTCTACAACTAGAAACACTGTTTATATAGCAACCGGATCGTCACGGATGGTGCCATATAATCGCACAGAATATGTATTTCTTTCAAAGTACGTCCTTCAATTTAGACAAAAGTTTGATAATATATCTGAATGTTGTAACGGTATTACTTCATAGAGTTGATACTAAATGACGAACATTGCAATAAATAACTTACATAATTCACAATATTTCAAGCAGTTTTGGCTGACCCAAGTGGAATAGTCCGCATTAGTACACACGTCCGGACCATACTCGTCACAATTTGTAATCTTGTCTTCACATCGCCATTCTAAGTAATAAATAAGCAAACGCACACTCAAGATAATATTAGAGTTCTTATACAAAATTAAAAAGCACGTGACTGTATATTTGGGAAACTGATAGAACATCAAAGGCAGAATTACCACAATATAAATACTGGTATTCGGTAATCAAACTATTAAGCTAAATATGAAGCCATTTTAATTACAATTAAGCTTACGTTCTAAGTTCTCGATATTCCTTGTCCATAAGTATACTTCATGTATATACAGATAGCTATAATACATTGTCTGGTAACGTCTTTATGTATACACATGTAGCTATAATACACTGATGGTGCCGTCTTTATGTATACACATGTGACTATAATACACTGTCTGGTGCCGTCTTTATGTATATACATATAGCTATAATACACTGTCTGGTGCCGTCTTTATGTATACACATGTGACTATAATACACTGTCTGGTGCCGTCTTTATGTTTATACATATAGCTATAATACACTGTCTTGTATCGTCTTTATGTATATACATATAGCTATAATACACTGCCTGGTAACGTCTTTATGTATGCACATGTAACTATAACACCAGGCGACATTATATTATAGCTTTATGTATATACATGAACACGGCAACAGGCATTGTGCTAAAGCTAGATTTGTTGACAGAAAGACGTCATCAGACAGTGTATTATAGCTATATGTGCATACATAAAGACGGTAAAAGGCATTGTATTATAGCTATATGTATCTACATAAAGACGGCACCAGGCAGTGTATTAAAGCTACATACGTATACATAAAGACGGTACACGGCAGTGTATTATAGCTATGTATGTATACATAAAGACGGTACCAGACAGTTTATTAAAGCAATATATGTATACATAAAGACGGCACCAAACAGTGTATTATAGGTATATGTGTAAACATAAAAACGGCACCAGGCAGTGTATTATAGCTATATGTGTATACATAAAAACGGCACCTGGTAGTGTATTATAGCTACATGTGTAAACATAAAAACGGCACCAGGCAGTGTATTATAGCTATATGTGTATACATAAAGACGGCACCCGGCAGTGTATTATAGCTATATGTGTATACATAAAGGCGGCACTAGGTCGTGTATTATAGCTATATGTGTATACATAAGACGGCACCCGGCAGTGTATTATAGCTACATGTGTATACATAAAGACGGCACCCGGCAGTGTGTTATAGCTACATGTGTATACATGAAGACGGCACCCGGCAGTGTATTATAGCTATATGTGTATACATAAAGGCGACACCAGGTCGTGTATTACATCTATATGTGTATACATAAAGGCGGCACCCTGCAGTGTATTATAGCTATATGTGTATACATAAAGGCGGCACCCGGCAGTGTATTATAGCTATATGTGTATACATAAAGACGGCACCCGGCCGTGTATTATAGCTATATGTGTATACATAAAGACGGCACCCGGCAGTGTATTATAGCTATATGTGTATACATAAAGGCGGCACCAGGCCGTGTATTATAGCTATATGTGTATACATAAAGACGGCACCCGGCAGTGTTTTATAGCTTTATGTGTATACATAAAGGCGGCACCCGGCAGTGTATTATAGCTATATGTGTATACATAAAGGAGGCACCAGGCCGTGTATTATAGCTATATGTGTATACATAAAGGCGGCACCCGGCAGTGTATTATAGCTATATGTGTATACATAAAGGCGACACAAGGCCCTGTATTATAGCTATATGTGTATACATAAAGGCGGCACCAGGCCGTGTTTTATAGCTATATGTGTATACATAAAGGCAGCACCAGGCCGTGTATTATAGCTATATGTATAAACACAAAGACGGCATTCACTGTCTGGTGTACACTGCCTGGTGCCTTCTTTATGTATATACATGTAGCTATAATACACGGCCTGGTGCCGTCCCGATGTATATACATGTAGCTATAATTCACTGCCTGGTGCCGTCCCGATGTATATACATGTAGCTATAATACACTGCCTGGTGCCGTCCCGATGTATATACATGTAGCTATAATTCACTGCCTGGTGCCGTCCCGATGTATATACATGTAGCTATAATACACTGCCTGGTGCCGTCTTTATGTATATACATGTAGCTATAATTCACTGCCTGGTGCCGTCTTTATGTATATACATGTAGCTATAATTCACTGCCTGGTGCCGTCCCGATGTATATACATGTAGCTATAATACACTGCCTGGTGCCGTCTTTATGTATATACATGTAGCTATAATACACTGCCTGGTGCCGTCTTTATGTATATACATGTAGCTATAATACACTGCCTGGTGCCGTCTTTATGTATATACATGTAGCTATAATACATTGCCTGGTGCCGTCTTTATGTATATACATGTATCTATAATACACTGCCTGGTGCCGTCCCGATGTATACACATGTAGCTATAATACACTTGCTGGTGCCGTCTTTATGTATATACATGTAGCTATAATACACTTGCTGGTGCCGTCTTTATGTATATACATGTAGCTATAATACACTTGCTGGTGCCGTCTTTATGTTTATACATGTGACTACATTACACTGCCTAGTGCCATCTTTGTGTATATACATGTCGGTTTTATACACTGCCGGGTGCCGTTTTAATGTGTATACATATATCTATAATACACTGCCTGGTGCCGTCTTTATATATATGCATGTATTTATAATAAACTATCAAGTGCCATCTTTATGTATATATATATAGATATATTACACTGCGTAGTGCTGTCTTTATGTATATACAAGTAGCTACAATACACTCTCTGGTGCTATCTTTATGTATATACATATAGGTATAATACACTGCCTTGTACAGTCTTTGTTATATATATATAGCTATAATAAACTGTCTGGTGCCGTCTTTATGTATATATATATATATATATACCTATAATTCACTGTCTGATGCAGTCTTTATGTATACACATATAGCTATAATACACTGTCTGTTGCCGTCTTTATGTATACACATGTAGCTATAATACACTGTATAGCGCCGTCTTTATGTATATACATGTAGCTAGTATACACTGTCTGGTGTTGTCTTTATGTATGTACATATAGATATAATACACTGTCTGGTGCCGTCTTTATGTATATACATGAAGCTATAATACACTGTCTGATGACGTCTTTATGTTTATATACATGTAGCTATAATACACTGTTTGGTGCCGTCTTTATGTATACACATGTAGCTATAATACACTGTCTGGTGCAGTCTTTATGTATACACATGTAGCTATAATACACGGCTGGTGTCGTATTTATGTATATACATGTAGCTATAACACACTGTCTGGTGTCGTCTTTGTGGATATACATATAGCTATAATATACTGACTGGTGCCGTCTTTATGTATATACATGTAGCTATAATACAATTTCTGGTGCCGTCTTTATGTATGTACATGTAGCTATAATACACTGCCTGATGCCGTCTTTATGGATAAACATGTAGCTATAATACACTGTCTGGTGCCGTCTTTATGTATATACATGTAGCTATAATACACTGCCTGGTGCCGCCTTTAAGTATATACATGCTGCTATAATACACTGTCTGGTGCCGTCTTTATGTATATACATGTAGCTATAATACACTTGCTGGTGCCGTCTATATGTATATACATGTGACTACAATACACTGCCTAGTGCCATCTTTATGTATATACATGTCTGTTTTATACACTGTCCGGTGCCGTTTTTATGTATATACATGTATCTATAATACAATGCCTGGTGCCGTCTTTATGTATATACATGTATTAATAATACACTGTCTAGTGCCGTCTTTATGTATATACATATAGATATATTACACTGCGTAGTGCTGTCTTTATGTATATACATGTAGCTACAATACACTGTATGGTGCTGTCTTTATGTATATACATATAGGTATAATACACTGCCTGGTGCCGTCTTTATGTATATACATGTAGCTATAATACAATGCCTTGTACCGTCTTTAGGTATATATATATAGCTATACTACATTGAATGGTGCCGTCTTTATGTATATATATATATACCTATAGTAGACTGTCTGATGCCGTCTTTATGTATACACATGTAGCTATAATACACTGTCTGGTTCAGTCTTTATGTATACACATATAGCTATAATACATTGTCTGTTGCCGTTTTTATTTATACACATGTAGCTATAATACACTGTATAGTGCCGTCTTTGTGTATATTCAAATAGGTAAAATACACTGTCTGGTGTCGTCTTTATGTATGTACATATAGAAATAATACACTGTCTGGAGCCGTCTTTATGTAAATACATGTAGCTATAATACAATGTCTAGTGACGTCTTTACGTATATATACATGTAGCTATAATACACTGTCTGGTGCCGTCTTAATGTAAATACATGTAGCTATAATACACTGTCTGGTGACGTCTTTACGTATATATACATATAGATATAATACACTGTCTGGTGCCGTCTTTTGTATTCATATGTAGCTGTAATACACTGTCTGGTGCCGTCTTTATGTATAAATATCTAGCTATAATACACTTGGTTCCGTCTTTATGTATATACATGTAGCTATAACACACTGTCTGGTGCGGTCTTTATGTACATACATATATCTATAATAAACTGCCTGGTGCCGTCTTTATGTATACACCTGTAGGTATAATACTATGCCTGGTGCTGTCTTCATTTATATACATGTCGCTATAATATACTGCGTGGTGCCATCTTTGTGTATATACATATAGGTATAATATACTGCGTGGTGCCATCTTTGTGTATATACATGTAGCTATAATACACTGTCTGGTGCCATTTTTGTGTATATACATGTAGCTATAATACACTGTCTGGTGCCGTCTTTATGTATATACATATATCTATAATAAACTGCCTGGTGCCGTCTTTATGTATACACCTGTAGGTATAATACACTGCCTGGTGCTGTCTTCATTTATATACATGTCACTATAATATACTGCGTGGTGCCATCTTTGTGTATATACATATAGGTATATTATACTGCGTGGTGCCATCTTTGTGTATATACATATAGGTATAATATACTGCGTGGTGCCATCTTTGTGTATATACATGTAGCTATAATACACTGTCTGGTGCCATTTTTGTGTATATACATGTAGCTATAATACACTGTCTGGTGCCATTTTTGTGTATATACATGTAGATATAATACACTGCCTGGTGCCATCTTTGTGTATATACATGTAGGTATAATACACTGCCTGGTGCCGTCTTTGTGTATATATATGTAGCTATAATACACTGTCTGGTGCCGTCTTTGTGTATATACATATAGTTATAATACACTGCCTGGTGCCGTCTTTGTTTATATACATATAGCTATAATACACAGTTCCGTGCCATTTTTATGTATATACGTGTAGCTATTTTACACTGTCTGGTGCCGTCTTTATGTTTAAACGTATAATACAATCGGGTGCAGCCTTTATGAATGTACATATTGCTATATTACACTACCTGGTACCGTCTTTAAGTATATACATATAGCTTTTTTACACTGTTTGGTGCCGTCTTTATGTATATACATATAGATATAATACACTGTCTGGTGCCGTCTTTACACATGTAGCTATAATACACTATCTGGTGCCGTCTTTATCTATACCCATGTAGCTATAATACACTGTCTGGTGCCGTCTTTATATATACACATGTAGCTATAATACTCTGTCTGGTGCCGTCTTTATGTATACCCATGTAGCTATAATACACTGCCTGGTGCCGTCTTTATGTATACACATGTAGCTATAATACTCTGTCTGGTGCCGTCTTTATGTATACCCATGTAGCTATAATACACTGCCTGGTGCCGTCTTTATGTATACAATGTAACTATAATACACTGCCTGGTGCTGTTTTTGTGTATATGTAAACACATCAAGCTATAATACACTGTCTGGTGCCGTCTTTATGTATACACATGTATCTATAATACACTGCTTGGTGCTGTCTTTATGTTTACACATGTAGCTATAATACACTGCCTGGTGCCATCTTTATGTATACACAAATAGCTATAATACACTGCCTGGTGCAATCTTTGTGTATACACATAAAGCTGTTATACACTGTCTGGTGACGTCTTTGTGTATAAACATGTGGCTATAATACAATTTCTGGTGCCGTCTTTTGTATACACATCTAGCTATAATAATTGTCTGGTACCGTCTTTATGTATATACATGTACAATGTAGCTATAATACACTATCTGGTGCCATCTTTATGCATACACATATAGCTATAAAACACTGTCTGGTGCCATCTTTATGTATATATATGTAGCTATAATACACTGCCCGGTGCCGTCTTTATGTATACACATGTCGCTATAATTCACAGTTTGGTGCCGACGTTATGTATATACATACAGCTATAATACACTGTTTTGTGCCGTCTTTATGTTTTCATATATATCTATATGCAGTCTTGTGCTGTCTTTGTGTATATATAATACACTGCCTGGTGCCGTCTTTATATACATACATACAGCTATAATACTATGTCTGATGCCGTCTTTGTGTTTATACATGTAGCTATAATACACTGTCTGGTACCGTCTTTATGTATACACATGTAGCTATAATACACTGCCTGGTGCCGTCTTTATGTATACACATGTAGCTATAATACACTGTCTGGTACCGTCTTTATGTATACACATGTACCTATAATACACTGTCTGGTACCGTCTTTATGTATACACATGTAGCTATAATACACTGTCTGGTACCGTCTTTATGTATACACATGTAGCTACATGTATAATACACTGCCTGGTGCCGTCTTTATGTATACACATATAGCTATAATACACTGTCTGGTGCCGTCTTTATATATATATATAGCTATAATACACTGCCTGGTGCCGTCTTTATGTATACACATGTAGCTATAATACACTGTCTGGTGCCGTCTTTATGTTTACACATGTAGCTATAATACACTGCCTGATGCCGTCTTTATGGATAAACATATAGCTATAATACACTGTCTGGTGCAGTCTTTATGTATACACATGTAGTTATAATACACTGTCTGATGCAATCATTATGTATACACATGTAGCTATAATACACTCGGTTCCGTCTTTATGTATACACATGTAGCTATAATACACTCGGTTCCGTCTTTATGTATACACATGTAGCTATAATACACTGTTTGGTGCCGTCTTTATGTATACACATGTACCTGTTATACACTTCCTGGTGCCGTTTTTGTGTATACACATATAGCTATAATTCGTCTCTCACCACTGATTTAAGTGGGAAAGTTATCAGTTACTTACGGAGACGGGGTGTGCTCGAGTACAGGTTAATCCCAGGAAACAGTGGCTAAGTTAACTGATCGTCTGTTAGTCCTCGGTGGCATAAAAATGACGCTAAATATTCAATCAATCAATCAACTATAATACACTGTCTGGTGTTGCCTTTGTGGATACACATGTAGGTATAGTACACTGCTTGTTTCCGTTTTTATGTATATACATATAGCTATAATACACTGTCTGGTACCGTTTTGATGTATATACATCTAGCTAATATACACTGACTGGTGCCGTCTTTATGTATATACATCTACCTATAATACTCTGACTGGTGCCGTTTTTATGTATATACATCTACCTTCATGTATAAATACTGCCGGGTATCGTCTTTACGTATATATATATAGCTATAATACACTGCCTGGTACCGTCTTTGTGTATATATAATACACTGTCTGTTACCGTCTTTTTGTGTATACATTTAACTATAATACAGAGACTGGTACCGTGCCAAGTACTTACCGGTGTCCAGCTTCTTGCAATCTGTGTTATATTTATCTAAAATGAAAAATTAGAAAAAATTAAAAAAAAAAACAGCACCTGAGTGATTTGGCTGGTGTCAATATTTTGGGATAGTTATGATTTCAGATTTGATGCGAGCATAGTCAGTACCATGACTTTTGATGTTTACCGCCGTGACAGTATCCACTGGCACAATCGTTACCCTTTCAAACAAGTTAACAAAGTAACAAAGACTTCCTTCACATTTACAATATTCACGAAACTGTTAATTGAAGCAACTAAAATCCATCACGAACTAGTTATGAAACAACCACAATCCATCACGAACTATATACGAAGAAACTACAATCAATCACGAACTGTTTATTAGCCCTTTACTTCATATAGACGCCTTTGGACACCTCTAATATTGAAAGCATTAATTCACCACGTATCAGCAATGGGTGAATTATGTTTATATTAACTATCAGATTGGAAAAGAGTGCAGAGAGTACAATTCATCAGGAACTGTTTATTGAAGTAACTACAATCCATCACCAACTGTTTATTAAGTAACTACCTACAATAAATCACGATTTATTTAATAAGCAACTACAATTCATCACGATTTATTTAATAAGCCACTACAATTCATCACGATATGTTTATTAAGCAACTAAAATCGATCACCAACTGTTGTTTATTAAGCAACTACAATTCACCATTAACTGCTGTTTATTAAGCAACTACAATCCATCACCAACTGTTTATTAAGTAATTACAATCCATCACCAACTGTTGTTTATTAAGCAACTACAATCCATCACGAACTGTTTTTTAAGTAATTACAATCCATCACGAACTGTTGTTTATTAAGCAACTACAATCCATCACCAACTGTTTATTAAGTTATTACAATCCATCACGAACTGTTGTTTATTAAGCAACTACAATCCATCACGAACTGTTTATTAAGCAATTTCAATCCATCACCAACTGTTGTTTATTAAGCAACTACAATCAATCACGAACTGTTGTTTATTAAGCAACTACAATCCATCACGAACTGTTGTTTATTAAGCAACTACAATCCATCACGAACGGTTTATTAAGCAATTACAATCCATCACGAACTGTTGTTTATTAAGCAACTACAATCCATCACGAACTGTTTATTAAGCAATTACAATCCATCACCAACTGTTGTTTATTAAGCAACTACAATCCATCACCGACTGTTAAAAAAACAACTTCAATTTATTATCGACTGTTTATACAATCCACCAGGAACTGTTTAATAAGCAACTACAATCCATTAACAACTGTTTATCAAGTAACTAAAATCCATCACCAACTGTTTATTAAGCAACTCCATTCCATCACAAACTGTTTATTAAGTAATAACAATCCATCACGAACTATTTAATAAGTAACTACAATCCATCACGATATGTTTAAGTAACTACAATCCATCACGAACTATTTATTAAGCAACTACAATCAATCACGAACTGATCATTAAACAACTGCAATTCACCACAAAATGTTTATTTAGCAACTACAATCCATCACGAACTGTTTATTAAGCATCTACAATTCATCACGAACTGTTTACTAAGCAACTACAATCCAACACGAACTGTTTACTAAGCAACTACAATCCAACACGAACTGTTTACTAAGCAACTACAATCCAACACGAACTGTTTACTAAGCAACTACAATCCAACACGAACTGTTTAATAAGCATCTACAATTCATCACGAACTGTTTATTAAAAAAAAATACAATCCACCACGAACTGTTTATTAAGCAACTAAAATCCATCACGAACTGTTAATTGAAGCAACTTCAATCCATCGCAATCAATTTATTAAGCAACTACAATTCATCACGAACTGTTTACTAAGCAACTACAATACATCATCAACTGTTTATTAAGCATCCATAATCCACCACGAACAATTTTTTAAGCAACTACAATCCACCACGAACTATTTATTAAGCAACTATAATCCACCACGAACTATTTATTAAGCAACTACAATCCATCTCGAATTGCTTAATAAGCAACAACAATATGACACGAACTGTTTATTAAGCAACTACAATCCACCACGATCTATTTATTAAGCAACTACAATCCACCACGAACTGTTTATTAAGCAACTACAATCCACCACGATCTATTTATTAAGCAACTACAATCCATCACAAATTGCTTAATAAGCAACAACAATCTGACACGAACTGTTTATTTATACAATCCATCATCAACTGTTTTTAAGCAACTTCAATCCATCACCAACTGTTGTTTATTAAGAAACTACAATCCATCATCAACTGTTGTTTAGTAAGAAACTACAATCCATCACCAACTGTTGTTTATTAAGCAACTACAATCCATCACGAACTGTTTATTAAGCAATTACAATCCATCACGAACTGTTGTTTATTAAGCAACTACAATCCATCAGGAACTGTTTATTAAGCAACTACAATCCATCACGAACTGTTTATTAAGCAATTACAATCCATCACGAACTGTTGTTTATTAAGCAACTACAATCCATCACGAACTGTTTATTAAGCAACTACAATCCACCACGATCTATTTATTAAGCAACTACAATCCACCACGAACTGTTTATTAAGCAATTACAATCCATCACCAACTGTTTATTAAGCAATTACAATCCATCACGAACTGTTTATTAAGCATCTACAATCAATCACCAACTGATGTTTGTTAAGCATCTACAATCCATCACGAACTATTTATTAAGCAACTACAATCCACCACGAACTGTTTATTAAGCAACTACAATCCACCACGATCTATTTATAAAGCAACTATAATCCATCACGAATTGTTTATTAAGCAACAACAATCAATCACAAACTGCTGATTATTAAGCAACTACAATCCATTATGAACTTTTTTTAAGCAACTACAATCCACCACGAACTGTTTATTAAGCAACTACAATCCATCATGAACTTTTTTAAGCAACTACAATACATCACGAATTGCTTAATAAGCAACTACAATCTGACACGAACACTTTATTACGCAACTACAATCCACCACGAACTGTTTATTTAGCAACTACAATCCACCACGATCTATTTATTAGGCAACTACAATCCATCACGAATTGCTTAATAAGCAACAACAATCGGACACGAACTGTTTATTAAGCAACTACAATCCACCACGAACTTTTTATTAAGCAACTACAATCCAACACGTTCTATTTCTTAAGCAACTACAATCCATCACGAATTGTTTATTAAGCAACTACAATCCGACATGAACTATTTATTAAGCAACTACAATCCATCACGAACTGTTTATTAAGCAACTACAATCCACTACGAACTATTTATTAAGCAACTACAATCCACCAGGAACTATTTATTAAGCATCTACAATCCATCACGAACTGTTTATTAAGCATCTACAATCCATCAGGAACTGTTTATTAAGCATCTACAATCCATCACGAACTGTTTATTAAGCATCTACAATCCATCAGGAACTATTTATTAAGCATCTACAATCCATCACGAACTGTTTATTAAGCATCTACAATCCACCAGGAACTATTTATTAAGCAACTACAATCCATCACGAACTGTTTATTAAGCATCTACAATCCATCAGGAACTGTTTATTAAGCAACTACAATCCATCACGAACTGTTTATTAAGCAACTACAATCCACTACGAACTATTTATTAAGCAACTACAATCCACCAGGAACTATTTATTAAGCATCTACAATCCATCACGAACTGTTTATTAAGCATCTACAATCCACCACGAACTATTTATTAAGCAACTACAATCCATCACGAACTGTTTATTAAGCATCTACAATCCATCAGGAACTGTTTATTAAGCATCTACAATCTTTCACGAACTGTTTATTAAGCAACTACAATCCATCACGAACTGTTTATTAAGCATCTACAATCCATCAGGAACTGTTTATTAAGCATCTACAATCCACCACGAACTGTATATTAAGCAACTACAATCCATCACGAACTGTTTATTAAGCAACTACAATCCACTACGAACTATTTATTAAGCATCTACAATCCACCACGAACTATTTATTAAGCAACTACAATCCATCACGAACTGTTTATTAAGCAACTACAATCCAACACGAACTGTTTACTTTGCATCTACAATTCATCACGAACTGTTTATTAAGCATCTACAATCCATCACGAACTGTTTATTAAGCATCTACAATCTATCACGAACTGTTTATTAAGCATCTACAATCCACCACGAACTATTTATTAAGCAACAACAATCCATCACGAACTGTTTATTAAGCATCTACAATCCATCAGGAACTGTTTATTAAGCATCTACAATATATCACGAACTGTTTATTAAGCAACTACAATCCATCACGAACTGTTTATTAAGCATCTACAATCCACCACGAACTATTTATTAAGCAACAACAATCCATCACGAACTGTTTATTAAGCATCTACAATCCATCAGGAACTGTTTATTAAGCATCTACAATATATCACGAACTGTTTATTAAGCAACTACAATCCATCACGAACTGTTTATTAAGCAACTACAATCCATCACGAACTGTTTACTGTTTATTAAGCAACTACAATCCATCACGAACTGTTTATTAAGCATCTACAATCCATCAGGAACTGTTTATTAAGCATCTACAATCCACCAGGAACTGTTTATTAAGCATCTACAATCCACCACGAACAATTTTTTAAGCAACTACAATCCATCACGAATTGCTAAATAAGCAACAACAATTCACCACGAACTGTTTATTAAGCAACTACTATCCACCACGATCTATTTATTAAGCATCTACAATCCACCACGAACTGTTTATTAAGCAACTACAATCCACCACGAACTGTTTATTAAGCAACTACAATCCACCACGAACTGTTTATTAAGCAACTACAATCCACCACGAACTGTTTATTAAGCCACTACTATCCACCACGATCTATTTATTAAGCAACTACAATCCATCACGAATTGCTTAATAGGCAACAACAATCTGACAGTACTGTTTATTAAGCATCTACAATCCACCACGAACTGTTTATTAAGCATCTACAATCCACCACGATCTATTTATTAAGCAACTACAATCCATCATGAACTGTTTATTAAGCAACTACAATCCATCACGAATTGCTAAATAAGCAACAACAATCTGACAGGAACTGTTTATTAGGCAACTACAATCCATCACGAATTGCTTAATAAGCAACAACAATCTGACAGGAACTGTTTATTTAGCAACTACAATCCACCACGAACTGTTTATTAAGCAACTACTCTCCACCACGATCTATTTATTAAGCAACTACAATCCATCATGAACTGTTTATTAAGCAACTACAATCCATCACGAATTGCTAAATAAGCAACAACAATCTGACAGGAACTTTTTATTAAGCAACTACAATCCACCACGAACTGTTTATTAAGCAACTACTATCCACCACGATCTATTTATTAAGCAACTACAATCCATCACGAATTGCTTAAGAAGCAACAACAATCTGACACGAACTGATGTTTATTAAGCAACTACAATCCATCATCAACTGTTTTTAAGCAACTTCTATCCACCACCAACTGTTGTTTATTAAGAAACTACAATCCATCACCAACTGTTGTTTATTAAGCAACTACAATCCATCACCAACTGTTGTTTATTAAGAAACTACAATCCATCACCAACTGTTGTTTATTAAGAAACTACAATCCGTCACCAACTGTTGTTTATTAAGCAACTACAATCCATCATGAACTGTTTTTTAAGCATCTACAATCCATCACCAACTGTTATGCTTGGAAATTTGGTTATCAAAACATGATTTCGGAATGACTGTAAAGTTAGTAGGTAGTTCGCAGTTGGTAGTTGGGGATTCGAATAACCAACTACCAACCAGATGCCAGTTGGGGATTCGGATTCGTTATTATAATTACTATTTGATTTACATATTTTACTTGTGTTTATATGTTTAAAAATATAATCAATAATAAATGTATGTAAATTAATATAAAATATGAATCCCCAACTGGCAGCTGGTTGGTAGTTGGCGATTCGCGGCGAATCCCCAACTGGACATTTTGAATCGCCGTCTGGTGAGTATACTCGTTATACTGAAGAACCAACCCGGCAAAAGTATGTTTTTTATTATTATAAACTTATTTTTTATCGAATTGATTTATTAAAAAAAAACAACAACGATTTAAAAAAAATCCGAATCCCCGACTGGCAACTGGTTGGTAGTTGGCGATTCGTCGCGAATCCCCAACTGGAAATTTTGAATCGCCTCCTAGTGAATATACTCATGGTATTGAAGGAACAGCGCGAGAACGGTGTTTATTTATTGTTATTAATTGTTTTTCTATACAATTGATTTGTTTTCGAAAACAAATATCGATTTGAAAAAAAATCCAAATCCCAAATTGGCCACTTTGAATCACCGTCTTGTGAGTATATTCGTTTTATAGAAGAACCAAACCACCATTGGTGTTATCATTATCCTGAACCTGTTTTCTTTATTGAATTAATATGCTAAAATAATACAACTTTTTTTCAAATCAATATTTGTTTTCGAAAACAAACCAGTTCTATAGATAAACAGTTCACAACAATAAATAAACACCGTTCCCTTGCTGTTCCTTCAAAACCATGAGTATATTCACCAGGAGGCGATTCAAAATTTCCAGTTGGGTATTCGCGGCGAATCGCCAACTACCAACCAGCTACCACTTGGGGATTCGGATTTTTTTTAAATTGCTGTTTTATTTTTTTAATTAATCAATTCAATAAAAAATAAGTTTATGATAATAAATAACACACATTTGCCGGGTTGGTTCTTCAGTATAACGAGTATACTCACCAGACGGCGATTCAAAATGTCCAGTTGGGGATTCGCCGCGAATCGCCAACTACCAACCAGCTGCCAGTTGGGGATTCGGATTTTTTTTTTAAAATCGCTGTTTTATTATTTTAACATATCATTTCAATAAAGAAAACAGGTTTAGGATTCAGTTTCGTAGAAAAACAGTTAATAACAATAAATAACATCAATACCATGAGTATATTCACCAGTAGGCGATTCAAAATTTCCAGTTGGGGATTCGCGGCGAATCGCCAACTACCAACCAGTTGCCAGTTGGGGATTCGGATTTTTTTTAAATCGTTGTTTTATTTTTTTAATAAATCAATTCAATAAAAAATAAGTTTACAATAATAAATAACACACTCTTGCCGGGTTGGTTCTTCAATATAATGAGTAAACTCACCAGACGGCGATTCAAAATGTCCAGTTGGGGATTCGCCGCGAATCGTCAACTACCAACCAGCTGCAAGTTGGGGATTCAGATTTTATATTAATTTACATACATTTATTATTGATTATATTTTTAAACATATTATCAGAAGTAAAATATGTAAATGAAATAGTAAGTATAATAACGAATCCGAATCCCCAACTGGCAGCTAGTCGGTAGTTGGTAATTCGAATCCCCAACTACCAACTGCGAACTACCTACTAACTTTACAGTCATGAAACCGATCAAGGTAACATCAGGAAACTCTGTACACAACCCCGTGATCTAGCATTGCCTTTTGATTTTCACAAATAGCAAAAATTACCAAATTATCCGGTATATATAAATAAAACGAAACCGAGGTAAATGTAAAAAAAAAAAGCTGCCGGAAGGACAGCGCTCTCGATTATTCTAAAATACTTAAAAACAAGTGAGCATACAAAGTTCATGCAAAATTAAAACACGGACCAAAAATCAGTCAATATAAGTCCATAACAAGTCAATCAGAAATAGTATACGAGTAAGTGCAAATGGAATAATGAACTTAAGAGTCTGGAAATTCTTAAAGGAAACTAGTCACCATGGAGACACTCACGTTTTTTGAGGGGAATCGTGTTTATATTTTTAGTTGTTGTGATGTTGACCAATAATCCCCGATTTACACGACAGCCAATCGCAAGGTTTTATTTCCAAGCTAAAGATCTATATACATTATTTCATCAAAATATCTTATATACAGAAAAATAAAGTTATTGAGCGAAATTGTTTAACAGTAATCTTAACTTCATCCGTTATTTTCAATATTTCTTTTCATGCAAGAAGCCAATACACAAAATGTCGTCCGTTCCGTCCATTCCGTGATAGGAAAGTATACACAAAGTTTCAAAGAAACTATATTTATAGAGCAGAAACTGTTTATCTATGTTTGGTAACAATGAACTTGATCTTGACCTATTAACCTTGAAATCCCAAGATTCTATTTTAAATTAGGAACATATACCCAAAGTTTTTTAAAAAGAAAATTAACGAAAACAGAAGTTATTTAGAGGAAATGGTTTTACTTTTTTAGTAACAGTGACTATGACCCGATTTACCTTAAATCCAATCACTAGTAAGTTTCCTTTTCATGTTAAGTATATATACGCAAAATTTCATCAAAATATCTTAAAAGCAACTAAAATTATCGAGAAGAAACTATTTGTGGCCTATCAAAAATAGGCATTAAAATGTAATGTGGTGTTGAAATTCAGTCCAATGCAAGGTCTAGTGATAGGCAGCCTTGTGAATTAATTTAAAAAGAAGAAATTGCAAAAAATATTTTCTTATGTCATACAGACAAAGTTTTTATCATTATACTATTTTTTTCTGCAGACAAACGGCGTCATGCGGACAAAAGTCGACGTTTTTCTTATGTTTTCTGGGGACAAAAGACGTCATGCGGACAAAAGGCGTCATTTTTCTAATTTTTCTGCGGATAAAAGGCGTCATACGGACATAAGGCGTCATTTTTCTAAATTTTCTGAGGACAAAAGACGTCATGCGGACAAAAGGCGTCATTTTTCTTTGTTTTTTCTGCAGATAAAAAGCGCCAATTGGACAAAAGCACCTGCACACACGTCTTAACGTTTTACGGATAAAATCTCGGTACATACGTTAATAAACACGAGTTGGCATTCGCTTATTTGAACGTAAAAACCTGTCAGTGGGGCATAACCTAAACCTAGAATCTGTACTATACACATCTGCTGCTATCATCCTGACAAGACAACGTGATCCGTTCTTGTATGGACGTCTGAGAATAGGTCCAATTCCATAATACAAATTACACTGCATATCGATTGCAGAAAGCAATCATGTTATTCAGTAATGTCCGTCGTACCATACGATCATTTGAATTTAGTGATTTATTTAGATATGCACTTACATGTGTTACATACTTGTTAATATGCCAATATACACAAGTCATATACAAAACTGTAGTCAACCGCACAGGGATCATAAAATATAACTGAATTTGTAAAAAAGTAAATCTCAAATAGAAACAAATCATATTTATGGCGTTTATTTTGTAATTATTGATTACACTATTTATAAACATCAACAGCCGTATACGTACCCAACCAAAACGTAGCGTTGCTAAACAATCCATTAAATAATATTTCCATCAATGAATGTGTATATGTAAGGTTTGAACTGGAGCAATCGTGTGGTGGAAAAGGCCCAGTACCAATACAGATCCGTGAGGCAGTGTGTCGTATCCAGAAGAAAGCTATGTCACTAAAATTATATAATTTATACCAAACAGAACTGTCAAAACAAAAAAAAACAAATCATGTAATGTATCAGTAAGTTTCTAATTGATATTAGCCTAAATTGCAATTTCCTACAAAAGGATATGTATCTATTTAAAGAAATACGATCGTACGTGAACTTAAAATACATAAATTCGTTACCTGGAATAAAACAGTAAGTGCTATATTGAAGGTATTTTTGTTTGTTGTTAGAATCAAAGTACGTACATGTACATTTATAGATACGGCGCTTCTATTTTAACAGTAGTGGTGTTTAGTTGTAGTTAGAATCAAAGTACGTACATGTACATTTATAGATACGGCGCTTCTATTTTAACAGTAGTGGTATTTAGTTGTAGTTAGAATCAAAGTACGTACATGTACATCTATAGATACCGGCGCTTCTATTATAACAGTAGTGGTGTTTAGTTGTAGTTAGAATCAAAGTACGTACATGTACATTTATAGATACGGCTCTTCTATTATAACAGTAGTGGTATTTAGTTGTAGTTAGAATCAAAGTACGTACATGTACATCTATAGATACCGGCGCTTCTATTATAACAGTAGTGGTGTTTAGTTGTAGTTAGAATCAAAGTACGTACATGTACATTTATAGATACGGCTCTTCTATTATAACAGTAGTGGTGTTTAGTTATAGTTAGAATCAAAGTACGTACATGTACATTTATAGATACGGCGCTTCTATTATAACAGTAGTGGTGTTTAGTTGTAGTTAGAATCAAAGTACGTACATGTACATTTATAGATACGGCGCTTCTATTATAACAGTAGTGGTGTTTAGTTGTAGTTAGAATCAAAGTACGTACATGTACATTTATAGATACGGCTCTTCTATTATAACAGTAGTGGTGTTTAGTTATAGTTAGAATCAAAGTACGTACATGTACATTTATAGATACGGCGCTTCTATTATAACAGTAGTGGTGTTTAGTTGTAGTTAGAATCAAAGTACGTACATGTACATTTATAGATACGGCGCTTCTATTATAACAGTAGTGGTGTTTAGTTGTAGTTAGAATCAAAGTACGTACATGTACATTTATAGATACGGCGCTTCTATTATAACAGTAGTGGTGTTTAGTTGTAGTTAGAATCAAAGTACGTACATGTACATCTATAGATACTGCCGCTTCTATTATAACAGTAGTGGTGTTTAGTTGTAGTTAGAATCAAAGTACGTACATGTACATTTATAGATACCGCCGCTTCTATTTTAACAGTAGTGGTGTTTAGTTGTAGTTAGAATCAAAGTACGTACATGTACATCTATAGATACCGGCGCTTCTATTATAACAGTAGTGGTGTTTAGTTGTAGTTAGACTCATACTAATAATTATGCTATAGAAGTTATCGTTTACTACAATAAAGTTGAATTGCTAAAATTCGAGACAATGTTACGTGGTAAACATAATGTCAGTGGTTACGTGTCCGCAAAACACATTTAGATAATGAATTACTATGTAGGTTTTTTGCACGCGCACAGGACATAGTGTTTACTAAGATTTCCATTTAGGGGACACGAATAAAGATCCTGGGAGTGCAAAGAAATAAAAACTTTCTTCAATAAGATATCTGAATCAACTTTTAAATAATAGAAAATTAAATAGCAGCTTCAAGAAAATCCTGTTATTATAACTCCCTAGAAAACATCTTTCGATTGAGTGACAGTTACCCTGCGCTCTTTCTAAAAATGATTGGCTATTGTAGTGGATGCTATTGTAGGGGATGCTATTGTAGGGGATGCTATTGTAGTGGATGCTATTGTAGGGGATGCTATTGTAGTGGATGCTATTGTAGGGGATGCTATTGTAGGGATGCTATTGTAGGGGATGTTTTTGTAGGGGATGCTATTGTAGGGGATGCTATTGTAGTGGATGCTATTGAAGGGGATGCTATTGTAGGGGATGCTATTGAAGTGGATGCTTCCTTTATATGTTTTGCTGCGTTTTTATTTCTTCGCACAATACCTGTATGACTGTATGTATCACAATACCTGTATGTATCACAGTACCTGTATGTCTGTATGTATCACAATACTTGTATGTATCACAATACCTGTATGTTTGTATGTATCACAATACCTGTATGTATCACAGACCATGTATGTATCACAATACCTGTATGTCTGTATGTATCACAATACTGGTATGTATCACAATACCTGTATGTCTGTATGTATCACAGTACCTGTATGTATCACAATACCTGTATGTTTGTATGTATCACAATACCTGTATGTATCACAGTACCTGTATGTATCACAATACCTGTATGTCTGTATGTATCACAATACTGGTATGTATCACAATACCTGTATGTCTGTATGTATCACAGTACCTGTATGTATCACAATACCTGTATGTCTGTATGTATCACAATACTGGTATGTATCACAATACCTGTATGTCTGTATGTATCACAATACCTGTATGTATCACAATACATGTATCACAATACCTGTATGTCTGTATGTACCACAATACTGGTATGTATCACAATACCTGTATGTCTGTATGTATCACAATACCTGTATGTATCACAGTACCTGTATGTATAACAGTACCTGTATGTATCACAATACCTGTATGTATCACAGTACCTGTATGTATCACAATACATGTATGTATGTATGTATGTATGTATGTATGTATGTATGTATGTATGTATGTATGTATGTATGTATGTATGTATGTATGTATGTATGTATGTATGTATGTATGTATGTATGTATGTATGTATGTATGTATGTATGTATGTATGTATGTATGTATGTATGTATGTATGTATGTATGTATGTATGTATGTATGTATGTATGTATGTATGTATGTATGTATGTATGTATGTATGTATGTATGTATGTATGTATGTATGTATGTATGTATGTATGTATGTATGTATGTATGTATGTATGTATGTATGTATGTATGTATGTATGTATGTATGTATGTATGTATGTATGTATGTATGTATGTATGTATGTATGTATGTATGTATGTATGTATGTATGTATGTATGTATGTATGTATGTATGTATGTATGTATGTATGTATCACAATACTGGTATGTATCACAACACCTGTATGTCTGTATGTATCACAGTACCTGTATGTATCACAATACCTGTATGTCTGTATGTATCACAATACTGGTATGTATCACAATACCTGTATGTCTGTATGTATCACAATACATGTATGTATCACAGTACCTGTATGTATCACAATACATGTATGTATTCTTGAAAACTTCTTTTTATAAAGAGTGGTTGTGAATGTAAGTACTGTTTAATAAATATGTCCATTGGATATTTCACACAATTTTACATTCCAAAAAAATGAGGAAAACCATGCATTTTTCCGTTTACTTAAAGAATACAATGAAATGAAATTTAATTGTCAATGTTTGAACAGTAACACACACGGCGGATGAGGTAAAATAGAGCATTTATATAAATGTCATGGAAACAAGGAAGAATTGATTTCATTGGCTTTAAAAGCAAGACCCAATAATGCTAAATGATATTTTAATGTGTGATAATCCACCAGAAGTGTGGGATAATCCGCAAGAAGCTAGAGGAAACTGAGAGAGAAGGTCATTATTCATTAAGACGGCTGAAAATGATGAAAAGACGTGTTGAAACTATCCGCTGAAAATATACAGTAAATGTGCGATAAAACAATGGCTATGTTGCTGTGTGTTATTTACTCTTGATCGTAATGGCGTCTGTACATGTTCAATAGTATTGCTGAATTTTTAATACTTTTCTTTATATTAAATGATACAACATGCAACATACGTTGAACAGTTGCGGCCGGCAATGTAGTCAGATATGTCCTGGAAATGATGTACATAGCAGTTTGGGAAGCACTCGTAAACAAATATAGCAGTCTGCGTTATATGGACGATTACTTTGTCTGTGGAGATATTGTGCCCTCGTAATTCCAGCAGTACGCTCCCACATGTCAGGATTCTGAGCTTAAGCAGGTTGAAGCCACTGACAGAAATATTTGTACTCGGCCGTACTGGGCTGTCGTCACTGGATACAAACGTTGTAGTAATACGTCTGTTTTCTGAAGTAATGGAATAAAACAACACTGTCAAGGCATAATACCATTGTTTTCAATGTGTTAAATATTTCACTCCGGGGTGTTCAAGTTTCACAATTTTGACAAGTAATATAAAGAACAGTAATATACTGCAATATACAGTAGTATACAATAATATGCAGTAATATACAGAAATATACTGTAATATACAGTAATATACAGTAAAACAGAGTAATATACAGTAATAAAGAGTAATATAGAGTAATATACTGTAATATAGAGTAATATACTGTAATATAGAGTAATATAGAATAAAATACTGTAATATACAGTTATATAGAGTAATATACAGTAATGTACTGTAATATACAGTAATAAAGAGTAATATACAGTACTAGTCAATAATATACAGTAATATAGAGCAATATAGATCACTGTGCAGTTATATACAGTAATATACAGTAATATACTATAATATACTGCAATATAGAGTAATATAGAGTAATATACTGTAATAAACTTATTATATAGAATAATATACCGTAATATAGAGTAATTTACAGTAAAATACTGTAATATACATTTATATAAAGTAATATATAGTAATATTAAGTAATTTAGTGTAATATAGAGTAATAAACAGTAATATACAGTAATATACAGTATTATACAGTAATATAGAGTAATATAGAGTAATATACTGTAATATATAGTAATATAGAATAATATACAGTTATACAGAGTAATATACGATATATACAGTAATATAGAGCAATATACAGTACTATACAGTATTAAACAGCAATATACAATACTAAACAGTAATATACAGTAATATAGAGCAATTTAGATCACTATACAGTAATATACAGTAATATATAGTAATATTGAGTAATATAGAATAATATAATGTAATATACTGTGATATAGAGTAAAATAAATTAATATAAAGTAATATACTGTATTATATAGAATAGTATAATTTAATATAGAGTAATTACAGTAGTATACTGTAATATAAAGTAATATATTTATATACAGTAATATATAGCAATATACAGTAGTATACAGTAATATAGAGCAATAAAGAGTAATATACATTATCATACAGTAATATAGAGTACTATAGAGAAATATACGGTAAAATAGAGCAATATACAGTAATATACAGTAACATACAGTAATATACTGTAATATACTGTAATATACAATACTATACTTAATATACAGTTATATACTGAAATATACAGTAATATACAGTAATATACTGTAATATAATGTAATATACAGGGATATACTGTAATAAACAGTAATATGCTGTAGTATACAGTAATATACAATATTATACTGTAATATACTGTAATATACTGTTATATACTGTGTGTAACAGAAATATACTTAATATACAGTAATATATAGTAATATACTGTAATATACAGGGATATGCATGCTCATTTTCATTGCTTCATTCAGGCTTCATTTCATTTTTTAAAATCATTTGTTGAACATAAATTATTATATCTAAACATTGAAACTACTTGATGAAGTAACATATATTTTCTGCTGACATGCCACTTCCTGGGTGATACTCAACGATTTATCGCTTATTTTAAGAAAATGATTGTTTAAAAAAAAGAGAAAGATAGAATTTGAACGTTAAATAGGATAAGAGAGATTAATCGCTAAATGCCTCGAAATTAATATGTTTACATGTGCTCCACAAAGGTCGAAATTTCCAATCTAGGCGATGCACACGAAATGATTTCTTTCAACAGGAGGGATCTAGACGACACATTGACGTAATGAAAACCAAACAGAAACAGGACAACTAAATATTTCAAAAACAATGTCCTGTTTCCACAAAGAGGCAAACGTCCCACTTTACTAACTTTCTTTTGTAAGTTTCAGAATTCAGTACGAACATTTAAGATATTCGAAGTCATTTCACTACACAAAGATATTGTTTAAGTTGTACAAAGTTTGATATGAATACCATTCACTGATGCTTATAACTGTGCTTATGATAAGGTTAATGAACCCTAATTGTATTTATGATAAGGTTAATGAGCACTAATTGTATTTATGATAAGGTTAATGAACACTCATTGTATTTATGATAAAGTTAATGAACCCTCATTGTACTTTTGATAAGGCTCATTGTATTTATGATCAGGTAAATGAACACTCAATGTATTTATGATAAGGTTAATGAACACTAATTGTATTTATGATAAGGTTAATGAACTCTCATTGTACTTATGATAAGGTTAATGAACACTCATTGTATTTATGATAAGGTTAATGAACACTTATTGTACTTATGATAAGGTTAATGAAACTCATTGTATTTATGATAAGGTTAATGAACACTAATTGTATTTATGATACGGTTTATGAACACTAATTGCATTTATAATAAGGTTAATGAACCCTCATTGTACTTATGATAAGGTTAATGAACCCTCATTGTACTTATGATAAGGTTAATGAACATTCATTGTATTTATGATAAGTTTATGAACACTCATTGTAATTATGATAAGGTTAATGAACCCTCATTGTATGTATGATAAGTTTATGAACACCAATTGTATTTATGATAAGGTTAATGAATCATCATTGTATTTTTGATAAGGTTAATGAACACTCATTGCATTTATGATAAGGTACATGAACACTCATTGTATTTATGATAAGGTTAATGAACACTAATTGTATTTATGATACACTCATTGTATGAACACTCATTGCATTTATGATAAGGTTAATGAGCCCTCATTGTACTTATGATAAGGTTAATGAAACCTCATTGTATTTATGATAAAGTTAATGAACACTTATTGTACTTATGATAAGGTGAATGAACACTCATTGTACTTATGATAAGATAAATGAACACTCATTGCATTTATGATAAGGTTAATGAACACTTATTGTACTTGTGATAAGGTTAATGAACACTCATTGTATTTATGATAAGGTTAATAAACACTAATTGTATTCATGATAAGGTTAATGAACCCTCATTGTACTTATAATAAGGTTAATGAACACTCATTGTACTTATGATAAGGTCAATAAACCCTCATTGTACTTATGATAATGTTAATGAGCCCTCATTGTACTTATGATAAGGTTAATAAACACTCATTGTACTTATGATAAGGTTAATGAACACTTAATGATTTTATGATAAGGTAAATGAACATTCATTGTATTTATGATAAGGTGAATGAACACTATTTGCCCTTATGATAAGGTAAATGTACATTATTTGCCCTTATGATAAGGTAAATGAACACTTATTTTATTTATGATTATGAACATTAATTGTTCTTACGATAAGATTAATGAACACTTATTGTACTTATGATAAAGAAAATGAAAACCGTTTATACTTATGGCATTCCTTAAAATAACAAACATTTCCGAATAGATTTTAAGACAAGCTTACCATGATATATAGTTATGGTTATTAATGTAGAATGATTATAAAACTATGAGACTTCAATGTGTGAAATTTGCCATTTTCAAGCGTTATGCTGTTGCACGTAAAAATTTGTATTTTTTAAGACACTACTTAAATCCAGTTTTCAATATTTTAAAGTTTAAATGACTTTTACTAAATAGAGATAACATTTAAATGTATGTATGTGGAATTTTTTTACGGGCTAAAAATTCTTAAAGAATTAAAGTTACATTAAAAAATGTAAATATACACCTTTGTTATGCTTTTAAGTTTTTTTTACCCATTTCTATTCTAAGTAGAAAACAAAACAGTCTAGCTGCTGAAAAGCTAACACTTTCATGTTAAAGAGACATGTTTGCATGTACAAAACACAAGCATTAATACTTTTAAAGATTTCAATTTTTTTCAGTCACCCATGTGAAAAGGCTCTTTTTTGTACAGTCCGTTGCCCCACATTTCATCATGCCATATTTTCATAAGGTAACACTTTGCTGAGACATTCCTCTTTATTGTCAGGTCATGGCTTACTGATGTTATAGAAGTCACTTTTTGCAACCATACAGTATGACAATGTTATGGACAAAACGATGTTGTCCACAGCCACCCTCCACCCCCACCACAAAAAAGCATAATATTTTCAGACTTATTTATAAGACAGCAATATCTTTCTGCTAAGAAACTTAAGGTTTAGTAGATTACGGACCTATAGAAGTGATAAGACTAGTTGTCGGTAAAAATCATTTACTCTTTGACAACACTATCATGTGTGGTGTAACTATTACAATTAACTCCATATCTTCTCGAACTTTAGTATGGTCTAGATGTCTAAATGGTGTTAAATTTCACTTTTATGTATATAAAATGTATACATGCTTCTGATAGAAGAAGAATAGTTATAATTAAATGTCTGCTGTAACCAATGTTAATATTATAAATGAAGTAAAAGGGGCTACGGACTATACACAAGAGGCCCAAAAGGGCTTGGGGATGCTCTACTGACTCGTAGCACTTTTTGAAATTCCACAATATTTACTGTCTATAGGGGTCGTCTTAACAACATATGGATGAATACCCCCACCACACCCATACTGAACAAAAACTTAATTGCTATGAAAAGGAAATACTTTAAATTCCCATACCATTCATTTGTAAAAAATATAGTCCCCTGTACAGAGCCCTTATACAACCCAGCCCCTTAATTTGTCAGAACTTCAATCACCCAATCTTAGCGATTTGTTATGAGGAGAAATGATTCAAATCTTAAAAAGAAGTTTTTTTGTACAGATGGATGCAAAATGAAAGAAATCAGTTTTCCCTATGATATTTTTATGTAAAAGTAACATTACAGGGCCCCAATATATCTTAGCCCCTTGATATGCAGAATCTTTAATCGTTGCTGATGTAAGGATAATATATATCATATGAACTTAAGCTTGACTGAAAGGTTATTGAGTGGAAATTTCTGAAAATTCCCAATGTTAACCTTATTGCCACATCCATCCCCTTGCCCCTTATGGAAATTCAATCTTTTTAATTGAACAAAATCATTTTTTTTTGTTACTAGACAATGCTTTATATCTCAAATTGAACAACATATTTACCCAAATAAATGAAAAAATGAGAATTGTTCATTTTCCCATAGTATTCTTATGTAAAACTCAAAGACCCCTTACAGGGCCTCTATACATCCCAGTGTGCCTTGATTTGTACAAACTTAGAACTCTTAATTATATGGATAATTTGGCTGACCGATTGTTAAAAATAAGGTTTATGACAATGTTCAATTTTAATCATTTTGTGACCCCACCTGGCCCCTTTTAGAAAGTCAATCCTTCGTATCGAACAAAATCATATTTGTTATGACTAGAAGTTGCTTCAAAACTGAAACTAAATAAAAAGAGTCATGAATGAATGAAAAAAAAGAGACTTTTCCGTTTTCCAATAGTATTTCTATATAAAACTCCCCTTATATGTCCCTATTAATACAAGACCCTTGATTTGTACAAACTTAAAAACCCATACTCACTGAGATAATCCATATCAAATATGAACAAATTTGACTGACCGGTTGTTGAGAAGAAGATTTTTGAAAATTTTCTATTTTTACCCCTTTTTTAACTCACTCTGGCGCCTTATGGAAAGTCAAATCTGCTTAATGAGTCAACTCTTAATTCCTATGACTAGATGATACTTCAGAACTCAAACTGAATCATAATTTTGCCTAAATAGATGAAAAAAAAGAGAATTTTTTCTGTTTTCCCATAGTATCCCTATGTAAATATCTAAGTCCCCTTACAGGGCCCCTATAAATTTTAGCACCAAAATTCTTATCTGCAATCAAACCCATACACATAGTGATATTTATGGCCAATATGAACAAATCTGACATACCAGTTCTTAAGAAAACGCGTTTTGTAATTCGCATTTTTTCCCTTTTGAGACCCCTCCTGGCCGCTTAAGATAGCGGAACCCAGTCATTTTTACAAATCTGAACCTCCTTCACCAAACTATGCTTCTGAGAAGATATAGGCAAAGTCATTTCCATTTTAAAAAAAATAAATTAGTATTTATTATAATGACATGTGTCCCCTAATTGAACCCTCGGGGCGAGGTCAGTTTTAACCATAGGGACACCATTTGAACAATCTAAGAAAACTATAATAGTTGGTTATCATAACCAAAGAAACATTTTGAAAATCTGTTGGGCCGTTCATGAGAAGAAGATTTTTTAAGTTTTGGACTATTTTTAGATAAAAACTGTTCTGTATAGTCTTTTATGCAATAGAAACATCCATGTGAAATTTCAGTTTAATTGGCCTTGTGGTTTCAGCGAAAGTGCTGCTAACGGACGACAGACGACAGACGACGGACGACTGACAACGCGCCATCGCATAAGCCCTTCTGGCCTTTGGCCAGTAGAGGTTAAAAAACAAACGGTTATATCATAAGTAGCTCTAGCTCTAATTTCAGTAAATATGCAAATCATTTCAAATAAGTATTACGAAACTCTAGTCTGTGTTGCAAAAAGGTTATGTTTGAAAAAGAGGAGATATAAGCAAAATGTCAAAAATGATTCCGACAAATTAAAAAAAATATGTGTGCAAGTGGTCTTGAATAAAAATGATAGTACTCCAAGGACAAAGAAAGCAATCAAAAATGGTAACAAAAATAAGCGGAACAAATTAAAAGCAAGCACAATCAATACATATGTCAATGTGAAAACGCAAGAGCAATCCAAAAACACTTTTTCACCATCTTACATTGCACTGAAAAGCAAAAAGTAGTGCTGTTCTTCAGAAAAAAATCACCACATATTAAATGGAGTATAATACTGTGAAGTGAAGAGAGTAAAAGAGTTATTGCCAGAAACACATAAAGAAAGAGCAGCTTTTGTTGGAAAAAATGATAGAATCTCCAAAAACATAAAAAAATATTGAAAGTGAAAGAAACATCTGTAGTAGGTGAAGCAAAGAAATAACATGAACTTGCTGAAGATGATTCAAAGATTAAACTGATGGAACCCAAATCCAAGAAAGAAAATAAAGGATTGGACAACTAACAAAAAAAAACGACTGTTTTTTACTTTTCTTATCACAGTAAATAAGTAAACACTGTCAGGTACCAAACAAGAAAGACGTTTGTTTGAAAGAAAGAAAGAACAGTAAGTACAGAAACATGGTATAGTAATGTCATGGGCATTTCACACACAATTACAAAACTAGAAATAGAGATGGATAAATAGGGTTTCCATTGTTTTAAATCTTAAAGCCTAAATAAGTAAGACAAGAGTCTGAAACAATCAAGAAGTCATGACTATGTCAAATTTGTTGCAGCATAGCCTTGACAACAAAATCATTGACATCCTAAATAAGAAATCATTATGACAAAATGTACACGGTTATAAATACTGACAAGAAGACGCTGTCTGACCTGACACTTGGTCCAGTAAGTGTTGATGACAAACAAATTGACTTAGGAGAATGTTCTACCTGTGGCACAAAATTACTGAAAGACTCTTAAACCTCTAGAACAGGAAAGTCACACTGAAAATATTACTATAACTGGCATATATATCGTGGGAGCTTATTGATGTTGAAAGAATTGGTAGTTCTAAGAAAAGTTTAATAGGCATATGTATAGTTTCTTCTATTTTATACAACTACCATGTCACAACATAAGTGTATATCTCTCTTATGAAAAGCATGTTTTGTTTACTCTCTGCAATGAAATGTCCAGATACTTACAGCAACATGGCAGTGTTAATAGTATTTTCGTAAAGAATTTGTCAAGATATGGCACATTTCCCCTTAAATAAAATTTTGAGAAATGTTAAAAAATGTAAACTTTTCTTTTTATAAAGTTAGCCAAATTGATCTTAAAAAAATGTGTATTTAACATATTTATCTTTAAAATTTACACTTGGGATTAATTTTTTAAAACATGCATATATATCTATAGTCAGTAGGCCTAATTCAATAAACTATTTCCTGTTCATGTTCTTATTACAGCGTTCAAAAATTAAAAACAATACTTTTGGGTTTGATTTACAGCACCTCAATTATATATTACATGGCATAAATTATTTATGAAAGCGTCTAATTACACCAGAATGCTAAATGAAAAATGTGTACTTAAAATTAATTTCAGATACATGTAATGTATAATGAGAAAAAATCCTACTTATCCTTGAACATTTATTTCTTTTTTTATTAACTTGTATTAAGGTGATATTGTTCAAAGTTTCTATGACAATTATATGTTTATAAGGGAACTTTAACATTTTAAAGTATATGCGTTATGCTTAGACATGAACGTAGGCCCTCATAGGCGGATGTACTTGTGACGTCTAACTGTAACTTTTTCAATGACATCTGGAACATGGAAATCATTTCGACAAAATATGCACAAGAGTAACACATATATAAACCTGATTTAACCATTTGAATATGTTAAATTTCACCTTCCGTGCAACGCAAATGTCCACTTAGTCTTGGCTAAGCCGCTTATGATAATGTAAATGAACACTTAATGTAATAATGCTAATGTTATTGGACACTTATTGCACATATGATAATGTTTATAAACACCAATTGTACTTATGATAAGGTCAGTGAACACTAAATGGGCTTATGCTTATTTCAGTAAATACTAAATGTGCTTATGGTAATCCTTATGAACACTAGATGTGCTTATGACAAGGTCAATGAACACTAAATGTGCTTATATTAATGTTCATGAACACTAATTGTACTTATGATAATGTTAATGAACACTAATTGTACTTATGATAAGGTCAGTGAACACTAAATGTGCTTATGATAAAGTCAGTGAACACTAAATGGGCTTATGATAAGGTCAGTGAACACTAAATGTGCTTATGATAATGTCAGTGAATACTAAATGTGCTTATGGTAGTACTAATGAACACTATATGTGTTTATGATGAGGTCAATGAACACTAAATGTGCTTATGATAATGTTCATGAACACCAATTGTACTTATGATAAAGTTAATGAACACTAATTGTACTTATTATAAGGTCAGTGAACACTAAATGTGCTTATGATAATGTCAGTGAATACTAAATGTGCTTATGGTAATCCTAAAGAACATTAAATTTGTTTATGATGAGGTCAGTGAACATTAAATGTGCTTATGGTGAGGTCAATTAACACTGAATAAGATGATGCTAAAGTTAATGAACACTAAATGTGCTTATGGTAAGGTCAATGAACACTAAATGTGCTTAATGTAAGGTCAATGAACACTCAATGTGCTTATGGTAAGGTCAATGAACACTAAATGTGCTTATGATAATGTTAATGAACACTAAATGTGCTTATGATAAAAATAAATGAACACTAAATGTTTTTATGGTAAGGTCAGTACACACTAAATGAGATGATGATAAAGTTAATGAACACTAAATGTGCTAATGATAATGTAAATGATCACTAAATGTGCTTATGCTTAAGTTAATGAACACTAAATGTGCTTATAATAAAGTTAATGAACACTAAATGAGATTATGATAATGATAATGAACACTTACTGTGCTTATGATAAGATCAATGAACACTAAATATGCTTACGATACAATTTATCAACATTAGCTGTGCTTATGATACAGTTTTTCAACACTAACTATGCTTATGATACAGTTAATCAACACTAACTGTGCTTATAATACAGTTAATCAAAGCTAACTGTGTTCATGATACAGTTAATTAACATTAAATTTGATTATGATAAAGTCAGTGAATACTAGGCTTACTGTGCTTATGATATCGTCAATGAATAATAGCTGTGCTTATGATAAAAGTAATGAACATTAAATGAATGTTTGTGACTTTTGAAAATAAATTTGAATCTGATTCTGTAAAGTCCGTCAACTTACAAATATTAGTGGAACGCCATATATATTAGTTCTACTATCTCCCTTAAAGTTTTATAAAATAAAACTATTCTGATTTCACTGTATTTTTACGGTCCATCTGATTTCTATATACCGTGTTAGTAGTTGTGATCATCATTCTGGATCCTGATCATATAAAGCTATTTAGTTCATGTATCTAAAGTGACCATACTGTTCAGATGTGTTGCGTTTAAAATCATTGTATATAAGTTATGGTTGAAACCAGTTCTGTTTACTCAGAGTTGGTTGATTCTTTAAATTATATGGAATATATGCTATGGTCGGGTGGTTTGAACGTTCGACATGTAAACATATTCGATGTAACACTCTTCTGCACCAATAAGTTTGCCATTCCATGTTATTTTGTAAGGCTCGTGCAACAGATGGTAACAGCGAAAAAAATGTAAAAAGTGTACCGACCTCCTGCAAGAAGCACAACTGATCTTTAACTAAATATCTATCGATGTATATGTCATATAAATACCATTGAAAATATACATGCACTGTGTCTTGTTCCACCCCTTTAAACACACATATATATGACCTACCGAAGCAGTAAGCTTCGTCCACTTTCCCATCACAATCGTTATCTAGGCCATCAGCAGGTGACATCACATCAGTGTCAGAAATACAGTCAGTAGTCTGCAGAAACAAAATAGATGCATAACATTCTCAGAAGTATTTTGAAAATAAAATAATTATATACCTATCTAAAAACAAAATATAATTGAAGAACAATTACTTAATGTATAATCTGGTGAAACTTCTTATATATGTGGCTCACAATCGATACATGAGCTCCGGCTTGTCCATGGACGGCAACCGGGCTAAATCAGTTTATCACTATAACCTACATTAGACGGCAATCGGGCTGAATCAGTTTATCACTAGTACCTACATTAGACGGCAACCGGGCTGAATCAGTTTATCACTAGTACCTACATTAGACGGCAACCGGGCTGAATCAGTTTATCACTATAACCTACATAAGACGGCAACCGGGCTGAATCAGTTTATCACTATAACCTATATTAGATGGCAACCGGACTGAATCAGTTTATCACTATAACCTACATTAGACGGCAACCGGGCTGAATCAGTTTATCACTATAACCTACATTAGAAGCAATAGGTTGCAATTTTTTTTTTTTTTACTTTTTGACTGTGTTATAAAGTCAAAGGTCACCACAAGCAAATGTTTTAACAATACAAGATCATACCAAAAACATTCATATTTAAGATATCTGTTAATTGTTTTGACCATCACTATTGGTTTATTTTAAATTCCCAATGGCATGCGTATAAAATAATAACATGTATTATTCATTGAGATCATTCGGTCAATGTCAACAACTGAAACAGTGAAGATTTTGCTAAAAATACGACATAATATTAAATTGTTTTAACCTTATACAAGGCGACTCATAAGGGTTTGTGTGACATGTGTTTAATGTCATTATACAAACTTAAGCACAGCAACATTTTCAGTTGTTATAATGCAAATACCAGGTATACATCTAGTTTGACGGACTTAAAAAGCCAAAGGTCACCAAATAGTATCATGCGCATAATGGTAAGCTGGAACAAATATATATAAAATAACAATATTCATATTTAAGATATGTGTTATATATTTTACCAGAAGAACTGGTTTATTTTAAATATATCTTTAAATGTGTTTAAAATATTGTGTATCATTCATTAAGGTCATTGGGTCAAAGGTAAACTAGTCAAATGTTGAGGAGGGAATCGTTCAAAATATGTTGAATTCTTTTATTATTTTTTAACTTTGTTACAGGCTATTAATGGAAATAATGTTAAATGATTGTTTAATGTCATCACACACAAATATTTACTGTACATTTTGTTATTGATGAATATATTAATATATACATAATTGGAATGAATTTGACCTTATATGCCTTTCTTCGGTATTTTCTACAAAATGCAGCTGCATATAATTTTAAAGATGTGCTGTATGTAGCAAACATTTCAGAGGTTATGCTTCTACCCGGGGATATTACAAAAATAAATATGACATCAGGTTTGTCCGATAACATTACAGCAATAGCAGTTAAGCTTCGCCACTTAATGCCTAGCACATTTAATGTCCTGGTCCTTGAAAGCTTTGTATAATCAGGTTGGTAGCAATATGTGGTATAAAACACTGCCTGATGGGTAGCAAATCTAATGAGAACTCTCATATCTAACATTGGGTCTGATTTATGAGATTGTAAAATATGGGTATTAATCAATAAATCATAAGCATAAATCAAATGGCGAAATCAGGTTCCCAAATAAGATTTAGCCACCCGTACCTCCATCGTCATACAACATTTCACACAACATTTCATTTTTACAAACCTAACAAATAAAATATCAAATCAAATTGAAGATGGGTGTGTCAAATCAATCTTTGAAACTGTCTCTGAGAAATGATCACAAACACAATGTTCTACTACTAGCAACGGACAATACAGCACTGAAAAAAGATATTATATTTATGTCAGACTCGGACTCGGTAGCTATAAAATATTGGTATTGAAAATGCATTTAAGTTGTACCAGAAAGTCTATATCTGTTAAAATAACTATTTTCTTGATGAGGAGTATGATGGCGATAACGGTGTCGATTGTAAATTTGTAATTCAGGGCTCACGCGAGACGTTGTATTTGCCACATCGAAGGTAAGTAAAATAATACGAAGATATATTCAATTAGGCATAAATATCCGTCAGGCCACACGGCTAAAGTCACTGGTAGAACTCGTTACATCTCTGCAAACTCTTGTATCGTATCATAAGGTCCATGCCATTGTTACCAATCTAGCTAACAAAGCACTAAAGTACATGATGCAGAATGCAATCATTTGAATGTGTGTAATTGATCAACAACATCATGTACATATATCAGCAAACTGAAACATAGTGAATTTCGGAGATATGTTGATTTACCACAATTCATACAATATGAACTGTTTTCTGTTCTTCTTGCTCCGATCTTGAGATCTAATACGGCTTATGGCCCTTCTAAACACATGATCTCGGTCATATTATAGAGTTAGGAGTAATTAACAGTGATGGCCAGGAACTTGTCCAAGGCAAAAGTAGACCAAAAGGGATCCAAAACCAATGGAATCTTGTGGACATGTTTACTGTCGTTATGACACGGCACTAGAAATCGAAATAGTATATTCAGCTTTTCAATAAAATATGTTTTTTACCCTCAAATTGGAAACAATTCAATGATCTTACTAAAATGTGTAAAACACATTTTGTCTAATATCATGATGACTAAATTGGAAGATGAATTTAGAAGTTATCACAACTAGAGAGGGTACCGTATAGTGTATATTATTTCACTATACATAAATATACATTAAATGTTTAACAATATTTAAATGGAAACACAATTATATTAAAATTTAAAAAAAATGAATTACACTGATAATGGCATCAAAATACTTGAGCCATATATCGGTGTTATTTCCAGTGTACATTTTAACGGGGAAAAAATCTAAAGCCAACACTCATTTTGTATGTGTTACATTGCCAGATAATTAAAATATGTTTGTTAGGATTGGCATTGTCCATACATACACATTCGATATGATTATTGTCGTTTAAACTATTCATAGAAACTATGTTGTTAAAAATCCAGTTTTCGAAAGTACTTTTGATACTTTGATTATTTTGTTGTTTTTTGGGGTTCAGAATTTCCGATATAAAGATCATAGCTTTGCAAGATTATGGAATTGATAATGAGCAAATATATGTATTCCATTGAAAAAAAACTCAAATGCAGTCTCAAGTGTTTGAGTATATCAGAAACATCGAGACATTCAAAATGATAACCTAGTGATCTTTAACCCCATTTTTTTGCCTTCATAACACAATTTATTTCTTGGCAACCGATGAAATATGGTCAAGTATAGTCTAAAGTTACTTTCTATAACAACAGATTTCCATGAGATTTCCTCATGCGATGATTTTTTTTGTTTACCAGACTAGTATTTTCATTTCTGGATTTATGAGATTTCAGACTTTAAATTTAATTTTTTTTACCTGCAATACAAGGTGGGCCATTGGGAAGACAGAATGACCTCCACATTCCATGACTCCACCAAAGACGGTAGTGTGTGCCGCTGCAGATAAAGAATAAATTTCCTGTGAAGACAACGTCGTCTCTCTGACACCATATGCTCTATCATAGGGTAATGTTTCTTCAGTAAACGTGACTTGATTACCATTTACGTACACGTCGGATCCAGGTATGGATATGAGCTGAATGGATATTAAATCTGTATTTTTACAGGCGACGACATACTCATCTTTGAAATGTTGTGTGGCTGGTACGAGCGTCATACCCGGGTTATACACTGGCTCACTAGTTGCATATGACAACCCCTTATAGAGTACTATCTGCACTGGCTTGCTCGACTCTACAAGGTACATTGTAGCCACCTCTGTTCGACGATAAATAGTTTGACCAGCTCTTGAAAGCTCCACTGTCGGAAAGCCGCTCATTTTGACAACCGTCTTCTTACTTCTACATGTTATGTGGACAATGTTGCCATATGAGTTAGTTCCGATGGTTTTAAAGATGAATTTAGATCCGAATTCCGTAACGGGAACGAGCTGTTCAAGCATATGGTATAGTGATTCAATAGATCGGCTACCAACAAAAACACCAACAGGTTTATCGGCGAATATTCTCGTACCTGTAAGTTGAATGTATATGTATTTATCATGCCAGTGACTTAGCCTCATTCTGCAGTTACAATTGCAACAAAAATAAATGAAGAAATACATGCAACTATCGGTAAAGCTATGAACATATCACTTTGATTAAAATGTATAATGCCAGGCCTTAAACCTGTTGTGCCGCAGATATATGTGACAGACGTTATACCTGTTGTGCCGCAGATATATGTGACAGACGTTATACCTGTTGTGCCGCAGATATATATATGTGACAGACGTTATACCTGTTGTGCCGCAGATATATGTGACAGACGTTTTACCTGTTGTGCCGCAGATATATGTGACAGACGTTATACCTGTTGTTGAGCGTATATATGTGACAGACGTTATACCTGTTGTGCCGCAGATATATGTGACAGACGTTATACCTGTTGTGCCGCAGATATATGTGACAGACGTTATACCTGTTGTGCCGCAGATATATGTGACAGACGTTATACCTGTTGTGGCGCAGATATATGTGACAGACGTTATACCTGTTGTGCCGCAGATATATGTGACAGACGTTATACCTGTTGTGCCGCAGATATATGTGACAGACGTTATACCTGTTATGCCGCAGATATATATGACAGACGTTTTACCTGTTGTGCCGCAGATATATGTGACAGACGTTATACCTGTTGTGCCGCAGATATATGTGACAGACGTTATACCTGTTGTAGAGCGTATATATGTGACAGACGTTATACCTGTTGTGCCGCAGATATATGTGACAGACGTTATACCTGTTGTGCCGCAGATATATGTGACAGACGTTATACCTGTTGTGCCGCAGATATATGTGACAGACGTTATACCTGTTGTGCCGCAGATATATGTGACAGACGTTATACCTGTTGTGGAGCGTATGTATGTGACAGACGTTATACCTGTTGTGGAGCGTATGTATGTGACAGACGTTATACCTGTTGTGGAGCGTATGTATGTGACAGACGTTATACCTGTTGTGGAGCGTATGTATGTGACAGACGTTATACCTGTTGTGGAGCGTATGTATGTGACAGACGTTATACCTGTTGTGGAGCGTATGTATGTGACAGACGTTATACCTGTTGTGGAGCGTATGTATGTGACAGACGGTTTACCTGTTGTGGAGCGTATGTATGTGACAGACGGTTTACCTGTTGTGGCGCGGATATAAGTGACAGACGTTTTACCTGTTGTGGAGCGTATGTATGTGACAGACGGTTTACCTGTTGTGGAGCGTATGTATGTGACAGACGGTTTACCTGTTGTGGAGCGTATGTATGTGACAGACGGTTTACCTGTTGTGGAGCGTATGTATGTGACAGACGGTTTACCTGTTGTGGTGCGGATATAAGTGACAGACGTTTTACCTGTTGTGGAGCGTATGTATTTGACAGACGGTTTACCTGTTGTGGAACGTATGTATGTGACAGACGGTTTACCTGTTGTGGAGCGTATGTATGTGACAGACGTTTTACCTGTTGTGGAGCGTATGTATGTGACAGACGGTTTACCTGTTGTGGAGCGTATGTATGTGACAGACGGTTTACCTGTTGTGGCGCGGATATAAGTGACAGACGTTTTACCTGTTGTGGAGCGTATGTATGTGACAGACGGTTTACCTGTTGTGGAGCGTATGTATGTGACAGACGGTTTACCTGTTGTGGCGCGGATATAAGTGACAGACGTTTTACCTGTTGTGGAGCGTATGTATGTGACAGACGTTTTACCTGTTGTGGAGCGTATGTATGTGACAGACGGTTTACCTGTTGTGGAGCGTATGTATGTGACAGACGGTTTACCTGTTGTGGCGCGTATATAAGTGACAGACGTTTTACCTGTTGTGGAGCGTATGTATGTGACAGACGGTTTACCTGTTGTGGAGCGTATGTATGTGACAGACGGTTTACCTGTTGTGGAGCGTATGTATGTGACAGACGGTTTACCTGTTGTGGCTCGGATATAAGTGACAGACGTTTTACCTGTTGTGGAGCGTATGTATGTGACAGACGTTTTACCTGTTGTGGAGCGTATGTATGTGACAGACGGTTTACCTGTTGTGGAGCGTATGTATGTGACAGACGTTTTACCTGTTGTGCCGCAGATATATGTGACAGACGTTTTACCTGTTGTGCCGCAGATATATGTGACAGACGTTTTACCTGTTGTGGAGCGTATGTATGTGACAGACGGTTTACCTGTTGTGGAGCGTATGTATGTGACAGACGTTTTACCTGTTGTGCCGCAGATATATGTGACAGACGTTTTACCTGTTGTGGCGCGGATATATGTGACAGACGTTTTACCTGTTGTGGCGCGGATATATGTGACAGACGTTTTACCTGTTGTGGAGCGTATGTGTGTGACAGACGTTTTACCTGTTGTGGAGCGTATGTATGTGACAGACGGTTTACCTGTTGTGCCGCAGATATATGTGACAGACGTTTTACCTGTTGTGGCGCGGATATATGTGACAGACGTTTTACCTGTTGTGGAGCGTATGTATGTGACAGACGTTTTACCTGTTGTGCCGCAGATATATGTGACAGACGTTTTACCTGTTGTGGCGCGGATATATGTGACTGACGTTTTACCTGTTGTGGCGCGGATATATGTGACAGACGTTTTACCTGTTGTGGAGCGTATGTGTGTGACAGACGTTTTACCTGTTGTGGAGCGTATGTATGTGACAGACGGTTTACCTGTTGTGGCGCGGATATATGTGACAGACGTTTTACCTGTTGTGGTGCGGATATATGTGACAGACGTTTTACCTGTTGTGGAGCGTATGTATGTGACAGACGGTTTACCTGTTGTGGCGCAGATATATGTGACAGACGTTTACCTGTTGTGGCGCGGATATATGTGACAGACGTTATACCTGTTGTGGAGCGTATGTATGTGACAGACGGTTTATCTGTTGTGGCGCGGATATATGTGACAGACGTTATACCTGTTGTGGAGCGTATGTATGTGACAGACGGTTTACCTGTTGTGGCGCGGATATGTGTGACAGAAGTTTCACCTGTTGTGACGCAGATGTATGTGACAGACGTTATACCTGTTGTGACGCGGATATATGTGACAGACGTTTTACCTGTTGTGCCGCAGATATATGTGACAGACGTTATACCTGTTGTGGAGCGTATGTATGTGACAGACGTTTTACCTGTTGTGGCGCGGATATGTGTGACAGACGTTTCACCTGTTGTGACGCGGATGTATGTGACAGACGTTATACCTGTTGTGGCGCGGATGTATGTGACAGGTATTTTACCTGTTGTGGCGCGGATATATTTGGCGGACGTTTTACCTTTTGAGAAGCGTATGTGTGTGACAGACGTTTTACCTGTTGAGGAGCGTATGTGTGTGACAGACGTTTTACCTGTTGAGTAGCGTATGTGCATGACAGAAGTTTTACCTGTTGAGGAGCGTATGTGTGTGACAGACGTTTAACCTGTTGTGGAGCGTATGTGTGTGACAGACATTTAACCTGTTGTGGAGCGTATGTTTGTGACAAACGTTTAACCTGTTGTGAAGAGTTTGTGTATGACAGACGTTTGCGTATGTGTGTGACAGACGTTTAACCTGTTGTGGAGCGTATGTGTGTGACAGACGTTTTACCTGTTGTGGAGCGTATGTGTGTGACAGACGTTTTACCTGTTGAGTAGCGTATGTGAGTGACAGACGTTTTACCTGTGGAGGAGCGTATGTGTGTGACAGACGTTTAACCTGTTGTGGAGCGTATGTGTGTGACAGACGTTTTACCTGTTGAGTAGCGTATGTGAGTGACAGACGTTTTACCTAATGAGGAGCGTATGTGTGTGACAGACGTTTAACCTATTGAGTAGCGTATGTGAGTGACAGACGTTTTACCTGTTGTGGCGCGGATGTATGTGACAGACGTTTTACCTGTTGAGTAGCGTATGTGAGTGACAGATGTTTAACCTGTTGAGTAGCGTATGTGAGTGACAGACGTTTAACCTGTTTTGGAGCGTATGTGGGTGACAGACTTTTTACCTGTTGTGGAGCGTAAGTGAGTGACAGAAGTTTTACCTGTTGGGTAGCGTATGTGAGTGACAGACGTTTTACCTGTTGAGTAGCGTATGTGTGTGACAGAAGTTTCACTTGTTGAGTAGCGTATGTTAGTGACAGACGTTTAACCTGTTGTGGAGAGTATGTGTATGACAGAAGTTTTACTGTTGTGGTCGTATGTATGTGACTGACGTTTTACCTGTTGTGGTCGTATGTATGTGACAGACGTTTTACCTTTTTGTGGAGCGTATGTGTATGACAGACGTTTTACCTGTTGAGTAGCGTATGTGTTTGACAGACGTTTAACCTGTTGAGTAGCGTATGTGAGTGACAGACGTTTAACCTGTTGAGGAGCGTATGTGTGTGACAGACGTTTAACCTGTTGAGGAGCGTATGTGTGTGACAGACGTTTTACCTGTTGTGGCGCGGATGTATGTTACAGACGTTTTACCTGTTGAGTAGCGTATGTGTGTGACAGACGTTTTACCTGTTGTGGAGCGTATGTGTGTGAAAGACGTTTTACCTGTTGAGTAGCGTTTGTGTGTGACAGACGTTTTACCTGTTGAGGAGCGTATGTGTGTGACAAACGTTTTACCTGTTGAGGAGCGTATGTGTGTGACAGACGTTTTACCTGTTGTGGCGCGGATGTATGTGACAGAGTTTAACCTGTTTAGGAGCGTATGTGTGTGACAGACGTTTTACCTGTTGTTGAGCGTGTATATGTGACGTGCGTTTTACCTACCTTGGACAAAGGATTTTGACAGACGTTTTATTACATTTTACATGTTGTAGGGCGTATTTATGTAACAGTTACTTTACCTATGCTGGAGCGTAAGATTGTGACAGACGTTTTACCTGTTGTGGAGCGTGTGTATGTGACGCGTGTTTTACTCGCTTTATTGGACAAAGTATTTTGACAGACGGTTTATTTGTGACGTTTAACATGTTGTCGAGCGTATTTATGTAACAGGTACTTTACCTGTGCAGGGTTGTAATATTGTGACAGACGTTAAACCTGTTGTAGAGCGTGTGTATGTGACGTGCGTTTTACCTACCTACATTGGACAATGGATTTTGACGGTTTACTTGTGCTTATGAAGTTTAGTCACTATATCATATGTAGATATGTTCCAAAACATAAAAAGACTGAAACTTCAATCGGTTAATGCAAGAATTAATTTCATTAATCTAATTATATAAAACAATGAACATGGTGGATATCAAATGAAAGAATCAATACCTATTACTAAAAACAAAAAAGATTTATTTTAAAAATTCAAACTCGAGCTAATCCAAAAGTTAATCCTAAGATTTTGGAGCCCAAAGTGTAGAGAACTAAGAAGCTTAGTTTACTATATTGTCCGTGTAACAGTTAATGGATGTTTTACGATGTTTAGCCACTATCACAGAAGCAATTTGTTTCTAAAACTGAAAAAATTTTGATTTAAACATAAAAACCAAGACGACGACGACGACGACGGCGCCAGAATCATGACAATAGTTCTTCGTTTTTGTTTCTCAAGGAGGAGCTAAGCTATATTGGTATGAAGGTATTGAAGTGCTATATAAACTGATACTTTCTTACCAGTGAGGTCGTGTGTTGTCTCTATTTGTAGGACCTCTGGGTAAGTCAGAGTGACAGTCGTATCAGTTTTACTTCGCCAATAATGTTCTGCAACACACAAGACGATCTCTTCAGCCTCACTGGGAAGTTCCACATAAACCTGCGTTTTCCCACCTTCAGAACTGGCCACGGCAATTTGACAATAACCTCCAAGAGCACAAAATGTACTTACAAAATACTCATTTCCCAAGTGAGCTTTCGGCACTGCAACAAAGCCTTCTCTGTTGGTTGTGTTTGTGTATAAAATGATATACAGATTAAACGTCTCATTAGAATATACACTAATGCTGCTATTGCTTATTTCAGAACCGTTTAAAAGCTGTTCTTTCTCAAATTCCATCGAAACAACTTTCCGTTTATGATCTTCCACTGTTTGTCGTAGTAATATACTGCCATCTGAGTTATGTACGCCAACCACTACTATATGAAAATTATTGGGATTTGTTATTACCATTTTAAGATGGGTGTTTTCTTCTCGACCAAGCAGAGGTACTATGAAATCCGTTTGAATTGACCGACCATAGGATACACAGTACCCTGAAAATAAATATAAATACAAGAACTAGTGGTGGGTCATTGTTAAATACAAGAACTAGTGGTGGGTCATTTCTAAATACAAGAACTAGTGGTGGGTCATTGTTAAATACAAGAACTAGTGGTGGGACATTTCTAAATACAAGAACTAGTGGTGGGTCATTGTTAAATACAAGAACTAGTGGTGGGTCATTATTAAATACAAGAACTAGTGGTGGATCATTGTTAAATACAAGAACTAGTGGTGGGGCATTGTTAAATACAAGAACTAGTGGTGGGTCATTGTTAAATACAAGAATTAGTGGTGGGTCATTGTTAAATACAAGAACTAGTGGTGGGTCATTTCTAAATACAAGAACTAGTGGTGGGTCATTGTTAAATACAAGAATTAGTGGTGGGTCATTCTTAAATACAAGAACTAGTGGTGGGTCATTCTTAAATACAATAACTAGTGGTGGGTCATTCTTAAATACAAGAACTAGTGGTGGGTCATTTTTAAAAGTGAAATTAAATATAAAACATTGATGTATAATTTACAAAGAAACATCAGCTGTCAGTTATTCATGGATGCAATGTAAGTTATAATATAATTACTGACATCACTGCCGTTTGCTCATGATTACAATGTAGCTTATATACACAGTAAATGCCATTTTTTGCTCATGACTACAATGTAGCTTATATACACAGTAAATGCCATTTGCTCATGATTCAAATGTAGCATATATACACAGTAACTGCCATTTGCTCATGATTCAAATGTAGCTTATATACACAGTCAATGCCATTTGCTCATGATTCAAATGTAGCTTATATACACAGTAACTGCCGTTTGCTCATGATTACAATGTAGCTTATATACACAGTAACTGCCGTTTGCTCATGATTCAAATGTAGTTTATATACACAGTAACTGCCGTTTGCTCATGATTCAAATGTAGCTTATACACACAGTAACTGCCATTTGCTCATGATTCAAATGTAGCTTATATACACAGTAACTGCCGTTTGCTCATGATTACAATGTAGCTTATATACACCGTAAATGCCGTTTGCTCATGATTCAAATGTAGCTGAAATACACAGTAACTGCCATTTGCTCATGATTCAAATGTAGCTTATATACACAATAAATGCCATTTGCTCATGATTCAAATGTAGCTTATACACACAGTTACTAACATATGCTCATGATTACAGTGTAGCTTATATACACAGTAACTGCAATTTGCTCATGACTACAATGTAGCTTATAAACACAGTAACTGCCATTTGCTCATGATTCAAATGTAGCTTATATACACAGTAAATGCCATTTGCTCATGATTCAAATGTAGCTTATATACATAGTAACTGCCATTTGCTCATGATTCAAATGTCTCTTATATACACAGTAACTGCCATTTGCTCATGATTACAATGTAGCTTATATACACAGTAAATGCCGTTTGCTCATGATTACAATGTACCTTATATACACAGTAACTGCCGTTTGCTCATGATTACAATGTAGCTTATATACACAGTAAATGCCGTTTGCTCATGATTCAAATGTAGCTTATATACCTGTAAATGCCATTTGCTCATGATTCAAATGTAGCTTATATACACAATAAATGCCATTTGCTCATGATTACAATGTAGCTTATACACACAGTAACTACCATTTGCTCATGACTACAATGTAGCTTATATACACAGTAACTACCATTTGCTCATGATTACAATGTAGTTTACATACGCAGTAACTGCCATTTGCTCATGATTACAATGTAACTTATATACACAGTAACTACCATTTGCTCATGATTACAATGTAGTTTACATACACAGTAACTGCTATTTGCTCATGATTACAATGTAGATTATAAAAAAGTAACTGCTATTTGTTCATGATTACAATGTAGCTTATATACACAGTAACTGCCATTTGCTCATGATTACAATGTAGCTTATATACACAGTAACTACCATTTGCTCATGATTACAATGTAGCTTATATACACATAGTAACTGCCATTTGCTCATGATTACAATGTAGCTTATATATATATATATATACCGTAACTGCCATTGGCTCATGATTCAAATGTAGCTTATATACACAGTAACTGCCATTTGCTCATGATAACAATGTAGCTTATATACACAGTAACTGCTCATGATTACAACGGTAGCTTATATAGAGAGTAAGTGCCATTTGCCCAAGGTTACAATGTAGTTGATATATACAGTAACTGCCATTTGCTCATTGTTACAACGCAGCTGATATATACAGTAACTGTCATTTGTTCATCATTATAATGTATCTTATATATACAGTTACTGCCATTTTTAAATGGTTACAATGTAGCTAATTATACAATTATTGCCATTAGTTCATGATTACAATGTAGCTTATATATACAATAACTGTCATTTGTTCATGGTTACAATGTAGCTTATTAAACAAGTACTGCCATTTGTTCATGGTTACAATGTAGTTAAGTATACAATTACTACCATTTGTTCATGGTTACAATGTAGCTTATTCTACAATTACTGCCATTTGCTCATGGTTACAATGTTACTTATTATACAATAACCGCCATTTGCACATAGTTACAATGTAGCTTATTTGACACATACTGCCATTTGCTAACGGTTATAGTGTAGCTTATTTTAAAACTACATCCATTTACTTATGGTTACAATATAGCTTATTATACAATTACTGCCCTTTGCTCATGGTTACAGTGTAGATAATGATTCAATTACTGCTTTTTGCTTATGGTTACAATGTAGCTTATTATACAAGTACTGCAAATTGTTCATGATTACAATGTAGCTTATTATACAATTGCTGCCATTTGCTCATGGTTACAATGTAGCTTATTCTACAATTACTGCCATTTGCTCATGGTTACAATGTTACTTATTATACAATAACCGCCATTTGCACATAGTTACAATGTAGCTTATTTGACACATACTGCCATTTGCTAACGGTTATAGTGTAGCTTATTTTAAAACTACATCCATTTACTTATGGTTACAATATAGCTTATTATACAATTACTGCCCTTTGCTCATGGTTACAGTGTAGATAATGATTCAATTACTGCTTTTTGCTTATGGTTACAATGTAGCTTATTATACAAGTACTGCAAATTGTTCATGATTACAATGTAGCTTATTATACAATTGCTGCCATTTGCTCATGGTTACCATGTAGATTATTATACAATTACTGCCATTTGTTTATGGTTACAATGTAACTTATTATACAAGTACTGCAAATTGTTCATGATTACAATGTAGCTTATTATACAATTGCTGCCATTTACTCATGGTGAAAATGTAACTTATTATACAATTATTGCCATTTGCTCGTTGTTACATGTACAATGTATCTTGTTATACATAACTGTCATTTGCTCATGGTGACAATGTAGCTTATTATACAATTACTGCCATTTGCTCATGGTGACAATGTAGCTTATTATACAATAACTGCCATTTGCTCATTGTTACAATGTAGCTTATTATACAATTGCTGACATTTACTCACGGTGACAATGTAGCTTACTATATATCTATTGCCATTTGCTCATTGTGACAATGTAGCTTATTATACATTACTGTCATTTGCTCATGATGACAATATAGCTTTTTATACAATTATTGCCTTTACCTCATGGTTACAATGAAGATTAATATACAATTACTGTCATTTGCTCATTGTTACAATGTAGGTTATTATACATTACTGTCATTTGCTCATGGTGACAATGTAGCTTATTATACAATTACTGCCATTTGCTCTGGGTTACAATGTAGATTATTATAAAATTGCTACCATTTGCTCATGTTTACAGTGTAGCTAATTATACAATTGCTGCCATTTGCTCATTGTTACAATGTACTTTTTATACAATTGCTGACATCTACTCATGGTGACAATGTAGCTTACTATATATTTATTGCCATTAGCTCAATGTGACAATGTATTTTATTTTACATTACTGTCATTTGCTCATGATGACAATGTAGCTTTTTACACAATTACTGCCATTTGCTCATGGTTACAATGTAGATTATTATACAATTGCTACCATTTGCTCATGGTGACAATGTAGCTTATTATACAATAACTGCCATTTGCTCATTGTTACAATGTAGCTTATTATACAATTGCTGACATTTACTCATGGTGACAATGTAGCTCACTATATATTTATTGCCATTTGCTCATTGTGACAATGTAGCTTATTATACATTACTGTCATTTGCTCATGATGACAATGTAGCTTTTTATACAATTATTGCCATTACCTCATGGTTACAATGTAGATAATTATACAATTGCTACTGTTTGCTCATGTTTACAGTGTAGCTAATTATACAATTGCTGCCATTTGCTCATGGTTATGATGTAGATAATTATACAATTACTGTAATTTGCTCATGGTTACAATGTAAATTATTATGCAATTGCTACCATTTGCTCATAGTTACAATGTAGATTATTATGCAATTGCATCCATTTGTTTATGGTTACAATGGAGCTTAGTATAAAATTGCTTCCATTTGCTCATGGTTATAATTTAGCTTAGTATACAATAACTGCCGTTTGCTCATGGTTACAATGTAGATTATTATACAATTACTGCAATTGGCTCGTGATAACGTTGTAGATTATTATACAATTACATGGTTATAATGTAGCATAGTATACAATTGCTATCATTTGCTTATGGTTATAATGTAGATTAATATACAAATACCGCCATGTAGTCATGGTTATGATGAAGATTAGTATACAATTACCGCAATTTGCTCATGATTACAATGTAGATTATTATACAATTGATACCATTTGCTCATGGTTATAATGTAGCTTAGTATACAATAACTGCCATTTGTTCATAGTTACAATGTAGCTTATTATACAATTACTGCCATTTGCTCATGGTTATAATGAAGCTTAGTATACAATAAGTGCCATTTGTTCATAGTTACAATGTAGCTTATTAGACAATAACTGCCATTTGTTCATGGTTACAGTGTAGATTATTATACAATTGCTACCATTTGCTCATGGTCACAATGTTGATTATTATACAATTTCCCCCATGTGCTTTGCTTTTGGTTACAATGGAGCTTAGTATAAAATTACTGCCATTTCCTCATGGTTACAATATAGCTAATTAAACAATCACTGCTCTTTTCGCATGATTACATTGTAGCTTATTCTACAATAAATGCCATTTGCTCATGGTTACTATGTAGCTTATTAGACAATTATTGTCATTTGATAATGGTTATAATGTAGCTTATTCTACAATAAATGCCATTTGCTCATGATTACAATGTACCTTATTATACAAGTACTGCCATTAACACATAGTTACAATGTAGCATATTAGACAATAACGGTAATTTGCTCATCGTTACAATGTAGCTTATTATACAATCACGGCCATTTGCTCATGGTTACACTGTTGCTTATTATGCAATTACTGCCATTTGCTTATGGCTACAATGTTGCTTATTATGCAATTACTGCCATTTGCTCATGGCTACAATGTAGTTTGTTATACATTTTCTGCCATTTGCTCATGGTTTCCATGTAGCTTGCTATACAAGTACTGCTGAAGGTTACAATGTAGCTATAAGACAATAACAGCCATTTGCTCATGGTTATGCGGTAGCTTTTTATACAATCATTTGCTCATGGTTACAATGTAGATTATTAAACAATAATTGTCATTTGCTCATGGTTACAATGTAGCTTATTATACCATCCCTGCGATTTGCTCTTGGTTACGACGTAGTTTATTAGACAATTACTGCCGTTTGCTCATCGTTACAAAGTAGCTTATAAAACAATTACAGCCATTTGCTCATAGTTTCAATGTAGTTTATTATACATTTACTGTCATTTGCTAATGAATGCAATGTAGATTATTATATATTTGCTGCCATTTGCTCATGGTTATAATGTAGCTAATTATACAATTACTGCCATTTAGTCATGGTTACAATGTAGCTTAGTATACAATTACTGTCATTTGTTCGTTCATGATTACAATGTAGCTTATTATATAATTTCTGCCATTTCTTCATGGCAACAATGTAGCTTATTATACAATTACTGCCATTTGTCCATTTTTACAATGTGACTTAATAAATAATTACTGCCATTTGTTCATGGTTACAATGAAGCTAATCATACAATTTCTGTCATTTGCTCACGCGTACAATGTAGCTTATTATACAATTACTGTTACTTGCTCATGGATACAATGTAACTTAATATACCATTACTGCCATTTGCTCATGGTTACAATGTAGCAAACATACAATTACTGTCATTGCTCATGTTAATAATGTATCTGATCATACAATTTCTGCCATTTTTCCATTGTTACAATGTAACCTGGGAGACAGATTCACAAAAGCTGTAAGCTTTCTTCTGAATCCCTTTCATAATTGTATACACATGTGTTAACTAATATGTGATATTTACAATGTAATTGTATACTATTTGTGAATAAACTAAACTAACTTAGTATACAATTACTGCCAATTGATCATGGTTACAATGTAACTTATCATAAAATTTTTGTCATTTGCTCATGGTTACAATGTATTTTTTTATACAATTTCTGCCCTTTGCTCATGGTTACAGTGTAGCTAATCATACAATAAATGTCATTGCTCATAGTTACATTGTAGACTGTCATTTGCTTATGGTTACAATGAAGCTTATTATACAATTATTGCCATTTGCTCATGGTTACAATGTAGCTTATTATACAATTATTGCCATTTGCTCATGGTTACAATGTAGCTTATTAGACAATTACTGCCATTCTCTCATGATAACAATATAGCTGATTATAAAATTACTGTCATTTGCTCATAGCTACACTATAGTTTATTATACAATTTCTGCAATTCCCTCAGGGCAACAATGTAGCTTATTATACCATTACTTCCATTTTTCCATTGTTGCAATGTGGAGTAATATATAATTACTGCAATTTGCTCATGGTTACAATATAGCTAATCATACAATTACAGCTATTTGCTTATGGATACAATGTAACTTAGTATACAATTACTGCCATCTGCTCATGGTTACAATGTAGTTAATCATACAATTAATGTTATTTGCTCATGGTTACAATTTACCTTATTATACAGTTTCTGCTATTTGCTCACGGTTACAATGTAGCTAATCATACAATAAATTTCATTTGCTCATGGTAACAATGTACCTCATTATACAATTTCTGTCATTTGCTCATGGCTACAATATAGCTTATCATACAATTACTGCCATTTCCTCATGGCAACAATGTAGTATATTATACAATTACTACCATTTGTTCATTGTTACAATGTGACTTAATATATAATTACTGCCATTTGCTCATGTTTACAATGTAGCTTATTATATAATTTCTGTCATGTGCTCATGGTTGCTATGTTGCTTATTATACAGTTTCTGTCATTTGCTCATGGTTATAATGTAGCTTATAATACAATTACTGCCATTTGCTCATGGTTACAATGTAAGTTATTAAACATTTATTGCTATTTGCTCATGGTTACGATGAAGCTAATCATACAATAACTGTCATTTTCTCATGGTTACAGATTGTACAATGTAGCTTATTATACAATTACAGCCTTTCGCTTACGATTACAACGTTATTAGTATATAATTAAAGCATTTGTTCATGCTTACAAGTAGCTAATTATAAAATTTCTGCCATTTTCTCATGATTACAATATAGCTAATCATACAATTGCTGTCATTTGCTCATGGTTACAATGTAACCTAGTATACAATTAATGTCATTTGCTCATGGTTACAATGTAGCTTATCATACACTTTCTGTCATTTGCTTAAGGTTATAATGTAGCATATTATACAATTACTGTTATTTGCTCATGGATACATTGTAACTAAATATAAAATTACTGTCATTTGCTCATGGTTACAATGTAGCTAATCATACAACTTGAATTACTGCAATTTGCTCATGGTAACAATGTAGCTTATCATACAATAACTGTCATTTGCTCATGGTTACAATTTAGCTTATTGTAAAATAACTGTCCTTTTGGTTATGGCTACAATGTAACTTAGTATACAATAACTGCCACTTGCTCTTGATTACAATGTAGTTAATCATACAATTAATGTCATTGGCTCATGGTAACAATGTACCTTATTATACAATTTCTGCCATTATTCATGGTGACAATGTAGCTAATTATACAATTACTGCCATTTGATTCTAATTACAATGCAGCTTATTATAAAACTACTGCCATTTGCTCATGGTTACAATGTAGCTTACTATACAAATACTGCCATTGTTTCATGTATGCAATATAGACTGTCATTTCCTCATAGTTACAATGTAACTTTTTATACAATTACTGCCATTTGTTCATGGTTACAATGTAACTTAATATATACTTACTGCCATTTGCTCATCGTTACTATGTAGCTTAGTTAGTTTACAATTATTGCCATTTTTTCATGGTTAAAATGCTACTAAATATATTATTACTGCCATTTGTTCATGGTTTAAATGTCACTTAATTTATAATTACTGTCATTTGCTCAAGGTTACAATGTAGCTTAGTATACACTTATTGCCATTTGTTCAGGGTAAAAATGTAAGTTTATATATTATCATTGCCATTTGTTCATGGTTACATTGTTGCTTGTTATAGAATTACTGCAATTTGCTCATGGTTGCAATGTAGCTAATTATACACTTGCTGTCATTCGCTCATGATTACATTGTAGCTTATTATTCAATTGCCGCCATTTGATCGTGGTTACAATGTAGATTATTATACAATTGCTGTCATTTGCTCATGATTACAATATGGCTAATTATACAATTGCTGCCATTGCTCATGGTTACAATGTAAATTATTATAACATTTCTGCCATTTGCTGATGGTTACGATATATATTAATATAGACCTACTGCCGTTTGCTTATAGTTACAATGTTGCGTATTATACATAAATGCAATTTGCTCATGACCACAATGTAGATTATTATACAATTGCTGTCATTTGCTCATGGTTACAATGTAGATTATTATACCAATAACTGCATTTGCTCATGACCACAATGTAGCAAATTATACAATTGCTGTCATTTACTGCAATTTGCTCATGTTACAATGTAGCTTATTATACAATCGCTGTCATATGCTAATGGTTACAATGTAGATTATTATACAGTCAATGCCATTTGCTCATAGTTACAATATAGATTATTATACAATCACTGCCATTTACTCATAGTTACAATATAGATTATTATACAATCACTGCCATTTACTCATAGTTACAATGTAGATTATTATACAATCACTGCCATTTACTCATAGTTACAATGTAGATTATTATACAATCACTGCCATTTACTCATAGTTACAATGTAGATTATTATACAATCACTGCCATTTTCTGATGGTTACAATGTAGATTATTATACAATCACTGCCATTTTCTGATGGTTACAATGTAGATTATTATACAATCACTGCCATTTGCTAATGGTTACAATGTAGATTATTATACAATCACTGTCATTTGCTTATGGTTACAATGTAGCTAATTATACAGTCACTGCCATTGTCTAATGGTTACAATGTAGATTATTATAGAATTACTGTCATTTACTTATGGTTACTATGTTGCTTATCATACAATAATTGTCATTTGCTAACATTTACAAAGTAGATTATTATACCATTACTGCCATTTGCTTATAGCACAATGTAGCTTATTATACATTTTTTGCCATTTGCTCATGGCAACAATGTAGCTTAGTTAGTATACAATTACAGCCATTTGCTCATAGTTACAATATAGCTAATCATACAATTACTGTCATTTGTTCATGGTTACAATGTAACTTATTATACAAAAAGTTAACTTGTAATTGTTATTATTGTAACTGTATTACTAATACAGCTGATGGTGGCATAGTTCTGCAAGCCTGATAGTCACCATAAAACCTCATGGTATCTGCATCTCTCGTGTCATGGGAAACCGATGGCTATTTAAAATCAGCTTATATACAACAATGAAGTCAGTAGATGCTGTGAACTGTTCGGAACCGAATCATTTATAGATTTTTATTGAGAGAGATAAACCGGGCAATAGTGAATGATAACTTGGCAATTTACTCTTACACAGTTGTGCAATATTATTAATACACATACATTATTTTTACCAGAAAGTGACAATGCTTTGTTTGTTACTGACACCAAATTACCTAATGGAGTTTCATTATGTTTGTTTTCTAATTATCTGTACTTTATTCAACGGCCGAAAAAAAAAAGTTTTTTTATGAATTGATATTAAATTGAAGAATCTGAAAACCAACGCAAAATATCAGTATTTGTGTGTGAGTATTAGTAATGATAACACGAATTTCTCGGAAACATAAAAGTAGATTTTTACAAATTGAAAAATAAGCAAAAGCTTCATTTTCATTTCCACATAACTTTATATACAATAGTAACATATATTCGGACAAGCCGGAAAATAGTTCGACATTTTACTTAGAGAGCTGAGTAATACGGGAAACACCAGGCGATCAATCGGACGTCATATTACTTAGAGAGCTGAGTAATACGGGAAACACAAGGCGATCAATCGGACGTCATATTACCCAGAGAGCTGAGTAATACGGGAAACACCAGGCGATCAATCGGACGTCATATTACCCAGAGAGCTGAGTAATAAGGGAAACACCAGACGGCCAATCGGACGTCATATTACCCAGAGAGCTGAGTAATACGGGAAACACCAGGCGATCAATCGGACATCATATTACCCAGAGAGCTGAGTAATACGGGAAACACAAGGCGTCCAATCGGACGTCATATTACCCAGAGAGCTGAGTAATACGGGAAACACCAGGCGATTAATCGGACGTCATATTACCCAGAGAGCTGAGTAATACGGGAAACACCAGGCGACCAATCAGACGTCATATTACCCAGAAAGCTGAGTAATACGAGAAACACCAGGTGGCCAATCGGACATCATATTACCCAGAGAGCTGAGTAATACGGGAAACACCAGGCGGCCAATCGGACGTCATATTACCCAGAGAGCTGAGTAACACGGGAAACACCAGGCGTCCAATCGGACGTCATAACACACTAGGTTGATATTAAAAATATGACATGGGTTTATTATACTCATGCACCATGAATTATGCAATAAATATACACAGTCTTACACATGTAGCGTGTATTTCTTGTAAAACCTACATTTTTCGACCCGGTTCGCAGACGGGTATTTTGTTGTTCAGGTAATAACAACAATATTGAACAGTAACTCGTAAATTTGGTGCTTTTGACATAATTAGAATATTAACAGCAAAGCATTTATAGTAAAAAAAATATTTCAAACATTAATTCACATGTATTTCAAATAATAGCTGTACTTTAAATTAATATTTCCATTGATGATGAATTAAAAAAAGTATTTCTGTTTTGGCCGATTTTAATTTCTTATTATTTTAACCCAGAATAAAAGCTCCAGCCGCGGAACACAGGTAATGTACCTTGTTATTCTCGTTATGTCCCGGGTGTTTCACTTGTCATAGATCTAAATGCTTCTTAAAATAGAACGGGACTGCATTTCGACATATACTTACAATATTTTTGTACATTATATATGTAAGACACAGCATACATGACTATAAACTGTTATTACCAAGTAAGAACATTTGAGAGTTTGAATATGTCAGACTTCATATTTGATAACTGTATTTACAGCAAATTTATACAAAACGGCCATGAACGAGAATTGTTTTTATCTGTTTAATTCAATTTATAAGCATATGTACGTTACGATTGATGTGGTTCAAATATTGACACTACGGAGAAGAAGCGAACGGATGGAACATGTATATTGTGATAGTTTAGTTTAAACTTATATGTCTTAACTCAATTGTGAAACAAGTTATCACAACTTAGACAAATCAGGCTCGAAGTCTTCCGGGGTAGAACCGATACTAAGCATAGTTAGACCAAATGTCTTGCTCAAGAACATCACACATAGCCGTGGCGGAGTATCGAACCCGTAACCCTCCGATCGTGGGTCCGATGCTCTACCACTGGACCACGTGATAAAGACAACACTAAAATGTTGATTTATAGTTCGTAATATTAATATTATGCCACACTCCATCAGATTTAACATGTATAAATAAATAAAGAATAAATTTAAATGAAACATAGACTAATGCAGGTGAGAACAGTTATACCTAGCAATAAACTGCATGCTAACAGCAAACCGCCGCCAGAGACACCGCAGAAAATTCCCATTTGTCTTTTAACTGGAAAGAAAGAATGATAATCTATATGATAAACAATGATTTCTAACAAATCTCGATATTGTATTTTTCACGTCATATTTGTATGCAGTAAATTATTTTATGTATATAATTTTATAAATACTTTGGAGCGTATTGTAAGTTGTGTTTATGTCGCTTTTGTTGACCCGAAACAGTACTCTAAGCACTGCCACACTGGAATATCATGCCAAATACACACATGGTATGGCAACTTACGCAATCACGTTATACTGACACCAGGCTGACCCGAACTAGAAATATCCTCTAAATTCTAAGCGCCTAATGAAGAACCTTGGTACTGTAGTAGTAGTTTTTCAAGTCGTTAATATGAACCTGCCGAAGATCGAGACGACCTCTCACTTGCATAACTGAGCTATGTCACTAAACCATCGCTGCTCTGTCACTAAACCATCGCTGCTTGGTCACTAAACCATCGCTGCTTGGTCATTAAACCATCGCTGCTCTGTCACTAAACCACGGTGACCGCTGCTCTGTCGCTAAACCATCGCTGCTCTGTGACTAAACCATCGCTGCTCTGTCACTAAACCATCGCTGCGAGAAGCTATTTAAAACGTCAACCCAGTATTCATGATTTTACATAAATCGAAGCTCGCTAGAAAATGACACACTTTAAGTAAAAAAACAAATTTATATATATTTTGAAATGATAGATTAAAACCAATAAATATAAAACTCTGGGACTTAATACAGTGTCGTATCATTAAAACATCTCACTTTTCATACCTCTCAGTAGGCTTGGTGTTTAAACATACATACGAATGCACGATTGTAATCAAAATGCGTATTTACCTTAGTTGTGTTCCTATTCAAGTGTATAACATTTCACACAATTTTACTAAAACAGTTCACTGTTAAAATGAAAACGTTGCATATCCACAGAACGCAATTTTACAGATAAAAGATCTACATTTCTATTTCACCATTTTATAGCTGAGCGAAACTACCATTTTAAATCTATATTTGTTAACGGAAGTCGAGTGAGATTCCATTGATGCAAGCATGAAACCGGCCATTAAAATATCGATATAATGTCAACGATCTGTAATCGTACACAGGAAGTGATGTGTGCCAAAACTTAGTTTCAAACTTCAAACACCATTAAGCTATACTTGTTAGATTGTTTCATCGATGACATTTTATTTACAAACACTAAATACACTTTACAATGTAAATAATACAAGACAGTGTGTTCAAACAATGCTCTTACTTTGCCAACATGAATTAATACATAATCAAAATGTAATTTATTAAAGTTAAAAAAGTTATAAAATGCTTTAATCTATTTAATATAAGTGGTGTAAACAGTCCTTGTCTATATCTTTACGGAACCAACTGTAACCACAAACATAGAGGAATAACTCTAACTCCAGTCTCTCGATTTAACCATTTACTTGCTATCTAACTCCAGTCTCTCGATTTAACCATTTACTTGCTATCTAACTCCAGTCTCTCGATTTAACTTTTTACTTGCTATCTAACTCCAGTCTCTCGATTTATAGATCAAAATATGTTACATGAGCAATTTTCTTTGTTGTCAAACCGGAGCTGTTTATTGAGCCATTATTATAGCGGCATAACCAGTATCTAATGATATTTATTTGATAGAAACAACTTAGTTATGAATAACAAACATTTTCGTGATTTCTCATGGCCTTTGAAGCATTTATTAAATCAATATCTCTCTTGCATGTAAATAAATCGTTTTTAAAATCTATATTAACTCATTGATAAATTAGTTGCTTCTTTGACGGAAATTATCCGATTCAATCGTTTATACTCGATCAATTCCGTCAACATTCAGTATTAGAACTGGCGCTAGATATGTGCATGTTGATGTGTATATAGACAAATATTTCTTTTTCATTTTGTTGGAACATATATTTTTGGATAAGAGAAGTCGTTTATGTAGCACTGTAAAATATATACTACATAGTGTTGCCTGTGAAATGAACAAAAACATAAAAGTTGTTACGAGATTCGACTTCGGATCGCCCGATCAACAATTCGCAGGTGTAACCACTGCACAATGTAGATAATAGCGAGTTTAAATACATATTTGTTGATCAAAAGTCACAATTTATGCATATATTTACAATTAAACCAATTATGTATTGAATTAAAAGGGTAAAACTTGCAGGTTATGTCCCTTTAAAGTTGTCATTTAGTTTAAAGTGCAAAGGCATATTTTTTAACATTTAAGATTCACTTCATTCACGTAGAATATGAAATATGATGATCTCCAACATTATTGACTAAACTTAACATTTTTTAAGAATCTGTAAAAAAAGTCAAATAGTACTTTTGATTACATCTTGTATGTAATTTACATACACCAAATAAACAAATGCCCAAGTACACAAAGTAATGCCTAAGTACACCACCTAATGCCCAAGTTCATCACCTAATGCCCAAGTACACCACCTAATGCCAAAGTACACCACCTAATGCCCAAGTACACCACCTAATGGAATGCTGCTAAGGACCCTTTCCAATTATAGTTGCCGACTAAAGCCTGATGTTTGCAATTATTTAAGAAATATTTAATAAAACATAACACCTAGTCATTATATTTTAGTATTACATGGACGAAGAAGCTAACCATGCCGTACAGCATTAAACACTTTCATCTACATTCACATTAACATGAATCCTTCATCAATCTCTTTTAGTTCAGTTCACGTGTTTCAAAGCAGTGAAACATCAACCGCATATGTTTGTATGTTGAAGTCGTAATAACCAATTATATATATTGTAGTGTCAATCTATATTGTTTAAAAAATCTTAGCATTTTGGTCAATATCACTGAGAGTATCGCCATAACAAGTCGATTTCAGTGATACCCTTCTGCATTTATAACCGCCGTTATTGGCAATATCAGTGTATTACCATGACCAGTCGATTTCAGTGATACCCTTCTGCATTTATAACCGCCGTTATTGACAATATCAGTGTATTACCATGACCAGTCGATTTCATTGATATCCTTCTGCATTTATAACCGCCGTTATTGGCAATATCAGTGTATCGCCACGACCAGCCGATTTCAGTGAAACCCTTCTGCATTTATAACCGCCGTAATTGGCAATATCAGTGTATCGCCACGACCAGCCGATTTCAGTGATACCCTTCTGCATTTATAACCGCCGTAATTGGCAATATCAGTGTATCGCCACGCTCAGCCGATTTCAGTAATACCCTTCTGCATTTATAACCGCCGTAATTGGCAATATCAGTGTATTGGCATGGTCAGTCGATTTCAGTGATGCCATTCTGCATTTACACCCACCGTTATTGACAAAGTCGGTGTATCGCCATGACCAGCCGATTTCAGTGATACCCTTCTACATTTACAACCGCCGCTTTTGGCAATATCAGTGTATCGCCACGACCAGCCGATTTCAAAGTACCCTTCTGCCTTTATAACCTCCATAATTGGCAATATCAGTGTATCGGCATGATCAGCCGATTTCAGTGAAAACCTTCTGCATTTATAACCTCTGCTATTTACCATATCAGTGTATCAGCATGGTCAGTCGATTTCAGTGATGCCATTCTGAATTTACACCCGTCGTTATTAGCAATATCAGTGCATCGTCATGACCAGTCGATTTCAATGATACCCTTCTGCAGATATAACCGCCGTTATTCACAATATCAGTGTATCGCCATGACCAGCCGATTTCAGTGATAACATTCTGCATTTACACCCACCATTATTGACACTATCAGTGTATCGGCATGACAATTATATTTCAGTGATACCCTTCTGCATTTATAACCACCGTTATTGACAATATCAGTGTATCGCCACGACCAGCCGATTTCAGTGAAACACTTCTGCATTTATAACCGCCGTAATTGGCAATATCAGTGTATAGCCACGACCAGACAATTTCAGTGATACCCTTCTGCATTTATTACCGCCGTAATTGGCAATATCAGTGTATCGCCACGACCAGCCGATTTCAGTGAAACCCTTCTGCATTTATAACCGCCGTAATTGGCAATATCAGTGTATCACCACGACCAGCCGATTTCAGTGAATCCCTTCTGCATTTATAACCGCCGTAATTGGCAATATCACTGTATCGCCATGACCAGCCGATTTCAGTGATACCCTTCTGCATTTATAACCGCCGTAATTGGCAATATCAGTGTATTGGCATGGTCAGTCGATTTCAGTGATGCCATTCTGCATTTACACCCACCGTTATTGACAAAGTCAGTGTATCGCCATGACCAGCCGATTTCAGTGATACCTTTCTACATTTACAACCGCCGCTATTGGCAATATCAGTGTATCGCCACGACCAGCCGATTTCAATGATACCATTCTGCCTTTATAACCTCCATAATTGACAATATCAGTGTATCGGCATGATCAGCAGATTTCAGTGAAAACCTTCTGCATTTATAACCTCTGCTATTTACAATATCAGTGTATCGGCATGGTCAGTCGATTTCAGTGATGCCATTCTGAATTTACACCCGTCGTTATTAGCAATATCAGTGCATCGTCATGACCAGTCGATTTCAATGATACCCTTCTGCAGATATAACCGCCGTTATTCACAATATCAGCGTATTGCCATGACCAGCCGATTTCAGTGATAACATTCTGCATTTACACCCACCATTATTGACACTATCAGTGTATCGGCATGACAATTATATTTCAGTGATACCCTTCTGCATTTATAACCACCGTTATTGACAATATCAGTGTATCGCCACGACCAGCCGATTTCAGTGAAACCCTTCTGCATTTATAACCGCCGTAATTGGCAATATCAGTGTATCGCCACGACCAGACAATTTCAGTGATACCCTTCTGCATTTATAACCGCCGTAATTGGCAATATCAGTGTATCGCCACGACCAGCCGATTTCAGTGAAACCCTTCTGCATTTATAACCGCCGTAATTGGCAATATCAGTGTATCACCACGACCAGCCGATTTCAGTGAATCCCTTCTGCATTTATAACCGCCGTAATTGGCAATATCAGTGTATCACCACGACCAGCCGATTTCAGTGAAACCCTTCTGCATTTATAACCGCCGTAATTGGCAATATCAGTGTATCACCACGACCAGCCGATTTCAGTGAATCCCTTCTGCATTTATAACCGCCGTTATTGGCAATATCAGTGTATCGCCATGACCAGCCGATTTCAGTGATACCCTTCTGCATTTATAACCGCCGTAATTGGCAATATCAGTGTATTGGCATGGTCAGTCGATTTCAGTGATGCCATTCTGCATTTACACCCACCGTTATTGACAAAGTCAGTGTATCGCCATGACCAGCCGATTTCAGTGATACCTTTCTACATTTACAACTGCTGCTATTGGCAATATCAGTGTATCGCCACGACCAGCCGATTTCAATGATACCCTTCTGCATTTATAACCTCCATAATTGACAATATCAGTGTATCGGCATGATCAGCCGATTTCAGTGATACCCTTCTGCCTTTATAACCTCTGCTATTTACAATATCAGTGTATCGGCATGGTCAGTCGATTTCAGTGATGCCATTCTGAATTTACACCCGTCGTTATTAGCAATATCAGTGCATCGTCATGACCAGTCGATTTCAATGATACCCTTCTGCAATTATAACCGTCGTTATTCACAATATCAGTGTATCGCCATGACCAGCCGATTTCAGTGATACCATTCTGCATTTACACCCGCCATTATTGACACTATCAGTGTATCGGCATGACAAGTATATTTCAGTGATACCCTTCTGCATTTATAACCACCGTTATTGACAATATCAGTATATCGCCACGATCAGCGGATTTCAGTCATACCGTTCTGCATTTATAACCGCCGTTATTGGCAATATCAGTGTATCGCCACGACCAGCCGATTTCAGTGATACCATTCTGCATTTACACCCACCATTATTGACACTATCAGTGTATCGGCATGACAAGTATATTTCAGTGATACCCTTCTGCATTTATAACCACCGTTATTGACAATATCAGTATATCGCCACGATCAGCGGATTTCAGTCATACCCTTCTGCATTTATAACCGCCGTTATTGGCAATATCAGTGTATCGCCACGACCAGCCGATTTCAGTGATACCCTTCTGCATTTATAACCGCCGTTATTAACAATATCAGTGTATCGCCACGACCAGCCGAATTCAGTGATACTCTTCTGCATTTTCAACCACCGTTATTAACAATATCAGTGTATCGGCTTGATCAGCCGATTTCAGTGATACACTTCTGCATTTTCAACCCGCGTTATTGACAATATCAGTGTATTGGCTTGATCAGCCGATTTCAGTGATACATTTCTGCATTTACAACCGCCGTTATTGACAATATCAGTGTATCGCCACGATAAGTCAATTTCAGTGATACTCTTCTGCATTTATAAACGCCGTTATTGACAATACCAGTGTATCGCCATGATCAGTCGATTTCAGTGATGCCCTTCTGCCTTTATAACAGCCGTTATTGACAATATACAATGTATCGACATGATCAGCCGATTTCAGTGATGACATTCTACATTTATAACCACCGTTATTGACAATATCAGTGTATCGGCTAGTCAGCCGATTTCAGTGATACCCTTCTGCCTTTATTACCTCCATAATTGGCAATATCAGTGTATCGGCATGATCAGCCGATTTCAATGATACCCTTCTACATTTATAACCTCTGCTATTGACAATATCAGTGTATCACCACGATCAGATGATTTCAGTGTTATCCTTCTGCATTTATAACCGCCGTTATTGACAATTTCAGTGTATCGCCACGACCAACCGATTATAGTGATACCCTTCTGCATTTATAACTGCCGTTATTGACAATATCAGTGTATCGGCATGATCAGCCGATTTCAGTGATACCCTTCTGCACTTATAACTGCCGCCATTGGTAATATCAGTGCATCGCCATTACCATTCCGATTTCAGTGATACCCTTCTGCATTTATAACCGCCATTGTTGACAAAATCTGTGTATCACCACGACCAGCCGATTTCAGTGATACCCTTCTGCATTTATAACCGCCGTTATTGGCAATATCAGTGTATCGCCACAACCAGCCGATTTCAGTGAAACCCTTCTCCATTTATAACCGCCGTTATTGGCAATATCATTGTATTACCATGACCAGTCGATTTCAGTAAAACCCTTCTGCATTTATAACCGCCGTAATTGGCAATATCAGTGTATTACCATGACCAGCCGATTTCAGTGATACCCTTCTGCATTTATAACCGCCGTTATTGGCAATATCAGTGTATCGCCATGATCAGCCGATTTCAGTGATACCCTTCTGCATTTATAACCACCGTTGTTGACAATATCTGTGTATCGCCACGACCAGCCGATTTCAGTGAAACCCTTCTGCATTTATAACCGCTGTTATTGGCAATATCAGTGTATCGCCACGACCAGCTGATTTCATTGATACCCTTTTGCATTTATAACCACCGTTGTTGACAAAATCTGTGTATCACCACGACTAGCCGATTTCAGTGATACCCTTCTGCATTTATAACCGCCGTTATTGGCAACATCAGTGTATCTCCACGACCAGCCGATTTCAGTGAAACCCTTCTGCATTTATAACTGCTGTTATTGGCAATATCAGTGAATCGCCACTACCAGCCGATTTCATTGATACCCTTGTGCATTTATAAGCACCGTTGTTGACAAAATATGTGTATCACCACGACCAACCGATTTCAGTGATACCCTTCTGCATTTATAACCACCGTTGTTGACAATATCTATGTATCGCCACGACCAGCCGATTTCATTGATACCGTTCTGCATTTATAACTGCCGTTATCAACAATCTCAGTGTATCGCGACGATCAGTCGATTTCATTGATACCCTTCTGCATTTATAACCACCGTTGTAGGCAATATCAGTGTATCGCCACGACCAGCCGATTTCAGTGATACCCTTCTGCATTTACAGTCACCGTTATTGACAAAATCAGTGAATCGCCAGGACAAGTCTATTTCAGTGATACCCTTCTGAATTTACACCCGCCGTTATTGGCAATATCAGTGTATTGGCATGATCAGCCGATTTCAGTGATACCCTTCTGCATTTATAACCGCAGTTATTTAGAATATCAGTGCATCGCCATGACAAGTCGATTACAGTGATACCCATCTGCATTTACAACCGCCGTTATTGACAATATCAGTGTAACGCCATGACAAGGCGATTTCAGTGATGCCCTTCTGAATTTACACCCGCCGTTATTGGCAATATCAGTGCATCGCCACGGCCAGCCGATTTCAGTGATACCCTTCTGCAGTTATAACCGCCGTTATTGACGATATCAGTGTATCGCCAAGACAAGGCGATTACAGTGATACCCATCTGCATTTACAGCCGCCGTTATTGACAATATCAGTGTATCGCCAAGACAAGGCGATTTCAGTGATGCCTTTCTAAACGCCGTTATTGACAATATCAGTGTATCGCCATGATCAGTCGATTTCTGTGATACCCTTCTGTATTTGTAACCGCCGTTATTGACAATATCAGTGTATCGCCACGATCAGTTGATTATCTGTGATACCTGTCTGCATTGATGACTGCCATTATTGACAATATCAGTGTATCAACATGACTAGTCGAGTTCAGTGATACCATCCTGCATTTACACACGCCATTATTGACAATATCAGTGTATCGCCTTTACCAGCCGATTTCAGTGATACCCTTCTGCACTTAAACTCGCCGTTATTGGCAATATCAGTGTATCGCCTTTACCAGCCGATTTCAGTGATACCCTTCTGCATTTACAACCTCCGTATTGACGATATTAGTGTATCACCATGACCAGTCGATTTCAGTGATGCTCTTCTGCATTTACGCCCGCCGTATTGACGATATCAGTGTATCGCCGTGACCAGTCCATTTTAGTGATACCCTTCTGCATTTACAACCACCGTATTTACGATATCAGTGTATCGCCGTGACCAGTCGATTTTAGTGATACCCTTCTGCATTTACAACCTCCGTATTGACGATATCTGTGTATCGCCGTGACCAGTCGATTTTAGTGATACCCTTCTGCATTTACAATCACCGTATTTACGATATCAGTGTATCGCCGTGACCAGTCGATTTCAGTGATGCTCTTCTGCATTTACAACCACCGTATTTACGATATCAGTGTATCGCAGTGACCAGTCGATTTTAGTGACACCTTCTGCATTGACAACCGACGTATTGACGATATAAGTGTATCGCAGTGACAAGTCGATTTCAGTGATGATCTTCTGCATTAACACCAACCGGATTAACGATATCAGTGTATCGCCGTGACCAGTCGATTTCAGTGACACCTTCTGCATTGACAACCACTGTATTGACGATATCAGTGTATCGCAGTGACCAGTCGATTTCAGTGACACCTTCTGCATTGACAACCGACGTATTGACGATATCAGTGTATCACCATGACCAGTCGATTTCAGTGATGCTATTCTGCATTTACACCCGCCGTATTGACGATATCAGTGTATCGCAGTGACCAGTCGATTTCAGTGACACCTTCTGCATTTACAACCGACGTATTGACGATATCAGTGTATCGCCGTGACCAATCGATTTCAGTGATGATCTTCTGCATTAACACCCGCCGGATTGACGATATCAGTGTATCGCCGTGACCAGTCGATTTCAGTGACACCTTCTGCATTGACAACCACTGTATTGACGATATCAGTGTATCGCAGTGACCAGTCGATTTCAGTGACACCTTCTGCATTGACAACCGACGTATTGACGATATCAGTGTATCACCATGACCAGTCGATTTCAGTGATGCTCTTCTGCATTTACACCCGCCGTATTGACGATATCAGTGTATCGCAGTGACCAGTCGATTTCAGTGACACCTTCTGCATTTACAACCGACGTATTGACGATATCAGTGTATCGCCGTGACCAGTCGATTTCAGTGATGATCTTCTGCAATAACACCCGCCGGATTGACGATATCAGTGTATCGCCGTGACCAGTCGATTTCAGTGACACCTTCTGCATTGACAACCACCGTATTGACGATATCAGTGTATCGCCGTGACCAGTCGATTTCAGTGATGCTCTTCTGCATTTACACCCGCCGTATTGACGATATCAGTGTATCGCAGTGACCAGTCGATTTCAGTGACACCTTCTGCATTGACAACCGACGTATTGACGATATCAGTGTATCGCCGTGACCAGTCTATTTCAGTGATGAACTTCTGCATTAACACCTGCCGGATTGACGATATCAGTGTATCGCCGTGACCAGTCGATTTCAGTGACACCTTCTGCATTGACAACCACCGTATTTACGATATCAGTGTATCGCCGTGACCAATCGATTTCAGTGACACCTTCTGCATTGACAACCACCGTATTGACGATATCAGTGTATCGCCGTGACCAGTCGATTTTAGTGATACCCTTCTGCATTTACAACCACCGTATTGACGATATCAGTGTATCGCAGTGACCAGTCGATTTCAGTGACACCTTCTGTATTGACAACCACCGTATTGACGATATCTGTATATCGCCGTGACCAGACGGTTTCAGTGATAACTTTCTGCATATACACCCACCGTTATTGACAATTTCAGTGTATCGCCTTAACCAGTCGAAGTCAGGGATACCTTTTTTGCATTTATAACCGCAATTATTGGCAATTGCTACATTTTACCGACAGTAAGGGACGATGTTTTTTTAAAGGTGGTACACAGAACTATCATTATACCTTCCGTCACTAGTTAAAGATTCAGAGGAAATATACTCGGAATTTCTACAAACATAACGAGTGCTGTAGGATAGGTCGAAAACAAGTTAACGTAAATTTCGCAACAACACTGGCCTATAAAGTATAAATCAACAAAAATAAAAGAAAATTAAACCCTACCGTGTCAGAACGTCTCCCAATTTTACAGCTGGTTTGGTTTTCCTATATGCCTTAGGATAACCGTTTTAATAATGTGACATTCGGACTCATTTATTTTTAGATTTATTATACTCGTCAGTTTATTTGCTATATGTTGCCATTTCGTTTGATATTTTGGTAATAAATGTTCACTGTATGTCTTCTAAACACTCCTGCTCTATTCGACACGTAGTTTTACTCCCAAAAAGTCCGAGTATTTTATTCATCTTCCACCATCCATTTCTGGTAGAGAAAGAGAAACATTTTGTCAATATGGAGGTGTTAACATGTGTGACCAGCTGTAGCAAATCGACTGGAAACATAGAATTCATATAAAATATTTAGCTTCCAATTCGATTTCAAAATCAACCATCTGTATGGATCGCCGCCGTTGATGAGCGTTAGATCGGTTGGATAATTGTGTTTCCTGTTCGACAACGTTATAGGAAATGACATTGAGACATATCTGCATACTGTGTTTTTATCTGACATGTGAAGCGGACAAAATCCGATGTGACATTCATTTGAATCAACTATTCCTGTTCTGTTTGAGTTGTGGTTTGCGGATGGTTTTAACATTGCGCGACATTATATATCAACTTAGAGTCGTGACTGCACTATACGTGGATGGTACACAATGCATGGTTAGTAACCACATTCAGGACAATAATGGATATACAAGATGAAAAAATTGTCGGCATTTAACTGTTACAATACATGCAAGTTAGTTAAAGGCTAGAACTTAATACAATATCCAATCGCCAGTCGTAGAAAATATGCAAAGCGTAGCTATTGTATAAGAAAATATGTTTTAAGTTTATAAGTTCACAATCAAAATAAAATTTATACACCTATATATACATGTATTAGTGAAAGAGATGTCCTTAAATTGGTGTAAAGGTTTGAAAAGAATAGGGCCACTTGCATCTTTCTTATTCGTAGTGTTCGATCATTAGTCTTGATCATTTGCAATGCTTGCTGCTTGCTTTTCTTCTTGAAAGATTCGAATGGGAATAAATATGTACAACATAATTGCAATGACTTCCGTCGGAATAAATGTTTTTAAATTTTATTAAAACATAACTGTTGCAGAGTGTTTGTTTTAGCCAATCAGATCATACTTCCATATTTAAAAGTGTCTTCTTCACAACTTGCCAGGACGTTTGTATTTTAGAAAAGCAAGCGTCGCAGATGATCAATATTATCCAATTACACGCATTACCGGAAGTATGTCTATTTAATGTATAATCTGCGTTATGTTATCGTTGTAATCCAACGTTTGATATTTGTTCATAATTCTATAGCAAATAATAAAAGTTTGAAGGCTTGTCATTCATAGAAAGACCCATATGAAAGAAGTGAAACTTACATTTTACTGTGTGTCAACCTGTGCACTATCACAATATGATGTGAATAGTAGGGGTCATGTGTCATATAAGAGATTTTTTCTGCTCAGTGTGTGCACTGTTGACAAAGTGAAAGTAGACTTCCAAAATAATGAAGTCATACCCCAATTTCCAGGCATCATTTTTTTCTAAATTCAAACATGATAATGCTGTCAATATGTTCAAAATACATCAATAATGCCATTCAAATAAAAAAATGAGCATTAAAATAACGTAAATGCATTTTTAAAGAAGAATAAAAGAGGATTATTTGTAACCGCCATTATCAGACTACCCCAAGGAAGCACTTCCTTTTTCCAATGGTGGTACTATGCCTAAAACACTTCTTAAAGATGCGGGTGGGGTAAAATGCTCAATGGTTAATCGGTATGCTCCACGTGTTCGAGTTAATAATGATTTCATAAATATTTTTGATTAACATGAATTCGCTCAATTTAATCAAGATTAAAAAAGTGCGTATTATTTTCGTATTGTATAGTGTTATATTCATATATACGTATGTCTTTCGGGTTCAACTACATGTGAAGAGGCATATTTAAAGATATATTGAGATAAAGTAAAACATTAAAACAGATTATTTTGACACATGGTGATACACTGATGATCGTAACATAAAATCATTATGGTTTTTGACACTCATTGTTTTACTTATTTCAAAAAGAAAACAGTGTATGTCCTTCAGACTCAGCCTCACTTGTACAAAATGGACATAAACGATTATTTTCCAATCGGTTGTCCTACCGAGATGTTTTTTAAGGGAGCTACCTCGAATCTGAAAGGGTGAAATGGCTCAGCAACACAATCAAACTTAAACAGTGGATACATTCAAGCTTATTTCGATACTATCTGTTAGACCTTCCACTACATCCAGACAGATTGATCAATCTGCAATGCTTTCAGAAATAGTTAAAATAGTACCATAATATTCAAGGTTGAAACTTTTTAATTTGTCAACCACCACATAATTTCCGTTTAACATAAATGACTGGCTTTTTATAATACCTCGCAAAATAACATTTATTTATTATTATATCCCTCAATTTCACAATTCTACTAACAGTTTTCAATCATTTAATACAAGAAGGCACTCAGCCCTTATCGCCAGCCACATATCAGTTGTTGGAATATATTTGCAAACTCCAAAAAAATGCGTTGTTCTATTTTGAATTGTGTTAATGCATGGGTATTATTTGATATATTAATTAAAAATAAACAGTTCAAATAAATGTATTTTTCCAAACTTGTGCAAGTTGGATATGTCTGATTCTTCTAGCACGCTGAACACCACACCGGTAAAACCATACCGATTAAACCACTTTGCTTTTAAAGAAAATATATGTCCTTAATCTGTACCAAGCATAATATATGTCCTTAATCTGTATCAAGCATAATATATGTCCTTAATCTGTACCAAGCATAATATATGTCCTTGATCTGTATCAAGCAAACTAAACATTGACAGCTTCTGGATGTTGTTCTTATTTTCATTTTCTATGAGTTCAGTATATAATAATGTTTGTAACAGTTTATTAAAAATGTGGTTATTTGAAAACGATTTACGTTAACTCAGAAGGAATTGATAAAAAAACCGGCGAACAATCGTCAAGAAAGATAAGTTTCGAGAGCTAAATGTTTTATTTTTATTTTAATTTTCAATATTTTCTTATTTAATATACAAATGACATTGTATAATAACTAACACACGGTTATTGTTATTTGAAAATGATTTACATTAACTCAGCAGGAATTTGTTAAAACAAACGGCGAAAAACCGTAAAGAAAGATAAGTTTCAATACCTAAATATTCTTTATTTTATTTTTCAATATTTACTTATCTGATATACATATGGGAATGCGTCGTGACTTCAAATTAGTGCATTTAATGTCGCATACATTATAACACACAACGCATTTTTCTTTTAATTGCAGCTGGAAAACGGACGGCAATGTAATGGCGACCTCATTTCGGCGAATGCAGAGTTTTTGACACGTGGTCGCGACGTTTCAATATCGTAGCGTCCACAGTCAATTTCTAAAGTGGCCTTTATATAGAGTTCAGTCTCTCATGTGACCTAACCAAAAACACGCAACGCATCTAACTAACGTGTTTAATTAAGCGACCACGCACTCGTCATTCCAACCAGCATTACTATAAATAGATATATCGATAAAAGGAGCATTGTCCTCTTCGCATGGCATTTTGAAAACAGTGGGTTGGCAACACCTAGTACAATATTGGTAAACTCATTGATTAGGTCATTTATTGAATCTTGTTTAGAAATGTCAATTTCATTTGCTAACTGATTGAAAACCGATAACTTTCCTATAAGGTCTAAAAAAATTTTTTATGAATATCGTTACGCTTTAAGCTGACCTCGTCGATGAGACCTGTTATAACAGTACAAAGAAAAACTGATTGATGTCACTTCATTCATACATAGATTCAATGTATTAGCAATTTAAACAATATCGTCGGTATGATAAAAAAAGATACCCTCATTGTCAACAGATATACCACTACAAAGTGCAACAGATACGCTCATTGTCAGCAGATAAACCATTACAATGTGTAACAGATGCGCTCATTGTCAGCAGATACACCACTACAAAGTGCAACAGATACGCTCATTGTCAGCAGATAAACCATTACAATGTGCAACAGATGCGCTTATTGTGAGCTGATATACCACTACAATGTGCAACAGATGCGCTCATTGTCAGCAGATATACCACTTCAATGTGCAACAGATGCGCTCATTGTGAGCAGATATACCACTACAAAGTGAACCAGATGCGCTCAATGTCAGCAGATATGCCATTACAATGTGCAACACATGCGCTCATTGTCAGCAGATATGCCACTAAAATGTGCAACAGATACGCTCATTGTCAGCAGATATACCACTACAATGTGCAACAGGTACGCTCATTACCAGCAGATATACCACTACAATGTGCAACAGATACGAATATTGTCAGCAGATATACCACTACAATGTACAACAGATACGCTCATTGTTAGCAGATATACCACTATAATGTGCAACAGATGCGCTCATTGTCAGCAGATATACCACTACAATGTGCAACACATGCGCTCATTATCAGCAGATATGCCACTTCAATGTGCAACAGATGCGCTCATTGTCAGCAGATATACCACTACAATGTGCAACAGGTACGCTCATTACCAGCAAATATACCACTACAATGTGCAACAGTTACGCACATTGTCAGCAGATCTACCACTACAATGTGCAACAGATACGCTCATTGATAGCAGATATACCACTACAATGTGCAACAGGTACTCTTATTGTCAGCAGATATACCACTACAATGTGCAGATATACCACTACAACGTACAACAGATATGCTCATTGTCAGCTTATAAGCCACTACAATGTACAACAGATATGCCCATTGTCAGCAGATAAACAACTACAATGTGCAACAGATGCGCTCATTGTCAGCAGATATACCACTACAATGTGCAACAGATACGTTTATTGTCAGCAGATAAACCACTACAATGTACAACATATGCGCTCATTGTCAGCAGATATACAACTACAATGTGTAACAGATGCACCCATTGTCAGCAGATAAACCACTACAATGTGCAACAGATGCGCTCATTGTCAGCAGATATACCACTACAATGTGCAACTGATAGGCTCATTGTGAGCAGATAAACCACTACAATGTGCAACTGATAGGCTCATTGTCAGCAGATATACCGCTACAATGTGCAACAGATACGCCCATTGCAAGCAGATATACCACAACAACGAACAACAGATACACTCATTGTCAGTAGATATGCAACTACAATGTGCAACAGATGCGTCCATTGTCAACAGATATACCATAACAATGTGCAACAGATGCGCTCATTGTCAGCAGATATACCACTACAATGTGCAACTGATAGGCTCATTGCCAGCAGATATATCGCTACAATGTGCAACAGATGCGCTCGTTGTCAATAGATATATCACTACAATGTGCAACAGATACACTCATTGTCAGTAGATATGCAACTACAATGTGCAACAGATGCGTCCATTGTCAACAGATATACCATTACAATGTGCAACAGATGCGCTCATTGTCAATAGATATATCACTACAAAGCAACATATACGCTCATTGTCAGTAGATATGCAACTACAATGTGCAACAGATGCGTCCATTGTCAACAGATATACCATTACAATGTGCAACAGATGCACTCATTGTCAATAGATATATCACTACAAAGCAACATATATGCTTATTGTTAGCAGATATACCACTACAACGTACAACAGATACGCTCTTTGTCAGCAGATATACCACTACAATGTGCAACATATACGCTCATTGTCAGCAGATAAACCACTACAATGTGCAACATATACGCTCATTGTCAGCAGATATACCACTGTTTCAGTTTTCGTCCTTGTTTCTAGAATATATGTTAAAGTTGAGATTCGTATTAATGTACTCTGTTGTTTTTTCTAAACCCATTACGTTTATCTGCAATGTTATTATTTTATTCAGGCCACAATGGAAGTATGCTTAGTTGTCAGTAGATGCCAGGACGATCATGTCTGCTGCTATCGTAAATCCTAGCTCGTGTAATCAGTTACCAATTATGAAGCACTTATATTAATTACGGGATACTCTAACAGCCGACAGAGAGAAGACCATTTACTTATCATTGTTAAATAAGCAAACACGTGACCTGCACTGTTTGTCCTACAATGTATTACTTTGTTCAACAGTTGAAACCACACATAATTATAAGATGTTGGTTTCCTTCAAATCTTTACTGCTCTAGAGTTATATGATTGTATGTATACCATTACGGATATAGATAATATTGTACCAGAATTATACCTACATGTGTATATACTCTGCTTTTCCCCATTGTCTGTTTAAAATGAGTTTGTATTAAACATACACTCGCCACGTCGATATCTATATTAGAATAAAACATACATATAAAGTGATTGGACGGCAACGTCATGTACGAGAAAGGAGTTTGAAGTAAGTACATACACTTTTACGTCTCTCTACAAAGTTACGCCCCATTTTCCCCACGGTAACATGATTCTTACGCTTAAGGCCAATGTAATTTGGTTTTGAAATAATTTCAAAATGGTTCAGAGTGGCTGTGATTTCTTGCTGCAGATGAGTTGAGCAACAGTTGGCGTAGCATATGCAGCAATAAAACATCACTGGTGTTAAAAAGGTGACTTTTATAAGATTTCAACATATGCATGTATTTATGAGCATTTGAGGACTTCTTTTTTAAAAAACAATCTCCGGGTTAACCTACAAGTTATTGTACATTTTTATGTGGGTATACATTCCTGCTATGAAAAAAAGTAGAATTATTTTTTTACCATGGAAATCTTAAACCTTATTTTATATAGAACAAAATACAAGATTCAACTGTATAGTGAGACCTATTATTAATAATTGGTTGTTTACACATGCCAGTTGTATTGTAAAGCAGTATTATTCACTATCCTTCATAGTAGATTTGTTTTAATTAATTTCAGGACAGAAACTCAATTTTTAAAACAGGCGAGACTAGCGGACCCACGTTTAACACCAAGAGTAATCGGCTGGTGAAACCGTGTTGCAAGAACGCGCCGGCACAATTACAAATAATGAAAAACCTGCAAATCAATATGATAAATGGCAAAATGTTCACGCTGACGAACCATTACAACATGTGACAATTATTGATCTCACTGCGACAATGATCACATTACAGACAAGATAAATTGTGAAATATCCGATTGACTGATTTTCTTTGACATCTAAGTCTCCAATTAATGTTATTGCTTCTGGCATTTTTTCTCTAAATTTATTTCCTAGAAATAGACATTTATAGGATTTCTGGCAGTTTTAATGAAGTATTCAATGACACCAGCCATTCCTGTACAAACCCACTTTGACACGAACACATGTGTGATTAAGTCGGTTTATCTCAAAATATTTAATATGCTATTTTCATGTATAACCGGAATTGAGTTGGAGCATTTTAAATTTCCAAGGAGATGAACCATATATAAAGAAAACCAGATAATATTTCCTACATGTGAACCCTATCTATGGTAAGATACAGGTTATTATTTGGCTGCCTTAGGTCGTAGAAACAATCCTTACTCACGATCCACACCTGTCAATGTCAGTCAATGTTAGTCAAATAATATATCATGATTACAAACCTTACACTGCTTTTATGGACTAAACAACTCTTAGTAGTTGGTGGTGGGTCCTGCATATCTCACGAGTATACGAGGGCCGTTCAAAAAGTAATGTTATATTGGTAATAACATGAAAACAACAACTAATATCTTGACAATATATACATCTATAATGTATTCTCTTTTAACAGAAATGCACTTTTTCAGTCTTTTAATCAGTGAAAAACACCTGACTTAGTGCTTGTCGGGAAGTGAACGACTTTCAGCTCAATGTTTCTTTTTCGCTGATAAGTAGGTGGTCGAAAACGTATGTGAAGAATTCAGGTTGCTGATCGACGTTTGCGAAACTTTAAGAACTGCAACTTGAAACACATGATCTTTGTAAAAGGAAATGGTATACCTCATATTCTTCACAATTCTGTCGAGCTTCTGTCTTTTGTGGGCCATATTTTGCTCCCATTCTATCAATGGGTCTCGAAATAGTGAACCAATGTTTTATTTATTTCTAAATCTATATATTTATATGAAAATCGGTGGTGTACGTATTCTACGTGTAGTGTTAGGCCTACTTTGGCATGACAAACGTTGCAACATATTGAATATTTTTATATTAATTTTGTATTCACTGTTCATACATTTCTATTGTATATTGTTACAGTTGTAATTTATATCTTTTCATTTATATTCTATACTTCTCATTTGTATTTAATAGCTGTTGATTTGTGTATTGTATAAGTTATATATATGTATCCTAATAGCAGTATATTTATATACTTATACTGTATCTCTTACATTGAATTTAAAAACAAGACAACGTAATAAATCACTAGAATGTATGGTTTGATGTTGATGTTGTTAACATTTTGCAAGGGTCGCTTTCCGTGTCCCCGCCAACAGGAGAGATTATCCCGCCGTCACTATCCCCTACGTCTTGACTCGCAGTGCATGGTGTAGGGTCTACTGGGTTTGAAACTCGTTGGAAATTCGCTTTTATATACACCGGAGTGTTTTGTGTGTGTGTTTTTAAATAACAACGTCTGAAAGAAAAAAAAAAGCATTGACGTAAATGATAACCATATTTTCTAAGAACTAAGTAGAATGCAGCATTTGGTCTTTAAGATATAACTTGTTTTGGTGGCGGTTCCCCGTATCCCACCAGCGGGAGTACCCCAACCAGAGGGAGAAGGACACCCTTCCCAGGTTGCCGCTCCCCAATACTGAAGTGTTCTTGTGTCCATATAAGTATCGTTTACCTACAAAATACTAATATATGCGTCAAATTACTAAAAATAAAAAGGCATGCCGTTCCTTTTAAAAGGAAAGTTTATTGTAAATGAAAGGCAAATTGAACACCTAAATCAGAGAAACGACCTTGTTATACAGTCTTACTTTCATTTATTAACAATAATAACCGACTATACATGCATTTTTACAGCATTAAAAAAGAACGCGGAAGGACAGATTAGGCGTTCAAAGTCAACATTATTCACAATTTTGCAGTGGCACCATAAAACATTATATTATTAATGCTGACTTTAACAGTAAAAACAACGTAATAATAAACGCCAAAATAAGCATGAAGTTTAAAAGTCAGGACAGTGAGTTAGCTTTCTTAAAAGTAACACAGAACTTCCTTGAATGTGTATCATTAATTTTCGTTGATAAAAGTACAAACAACACGGCACTGTTGGAACATTCTACCACCATAGTCATTTTTTAAAGTATTTAAGTAAGCTAATCATTTATTCTGCAAATTCAGTACGTATTTCATCAGCAACCTTTGAAGAAGATAATGAAAGACGGTATATAAGTATAGTACTGCTTTTGTCGACTCGTTATAATTATGATATTATAGCTCATTATCACAGGGTTCTCTTTGTTCCTTTAACAGTAATGTGATTATAAAAAAGACGAACAACAGATCAGATATATTTCAAATATCTCTACCTATGGCATCATATACCAATTATGTTACTTAGCTAAATTAAACACGGAATATAATAAAAAGGGACGATGTTAAAAGTGTATTTCCTTCAGGCTGTATAACATAATAGATAGATATAAAATAAAATACAGTACTATGTGATAGAAAACAAAATACAGTACATGTGATAGATAACAAAATACAATACATGTGACAGAAAAAAAATACAGTACATGTGATAGAAAACAAAATACAGTACTATATGATAGATAACAAAATACAATACATGTGATAGAAAACAAAATACAGTACATGTGATAGAAAACAAAATACAGTACTATATGATAGAAAACAAAGTACAGTACATGTGATAGAAAACAAAATACAGTACATAAGAAAACAAAATACAGTACTATGTGATAGATAACAAAATACAATACATGTGACAGAAAAAAAATACAGTACATGTGATAGAAAACAAAATACAGTACTATATGATAGATAACAAAATACAATACATGTGACAGAAAAAAAATACAGTACATGTGATAGAAAACAAAATACAGTACTATATGATAGAAAACAAAGTACAGTACATGTGATAGAAAACAAAATACAGTACTATGTGATAGAAAACAAGATACAGTACTATCTGTATAAAACAAAATACAGTACCTTAAAAAACAAAAAACAATACATTAGAAAACAAAATACAGTCCATGTAATAGAAAACAGTACAATACTATGTGATAGAAAACAAAATACAGTACTATTAGAAAACAAAAAACAGTTCTATACGATAGAAAAAAAAATTAAGTACTATGTGATAGAAAACAAAATACAGTGCATTAAGAAACAAAATACAGCACTCTGTGATAGAAAACAAAATAAAGTACTATGTGATAGAAAGCAAATACAGTACATTAGAAAACAAAATACAGTACATGTGAAAGAAAACAAAATACAGTACATAAGAAAACAAAATACAGTACTTTGTGATAGAAAACAAAATACAGTACTATGTGATAGAAAACAAAATACAGTACATTAGGAAACAAAATACAGAACTTTGTGATAGAATACAAAATACAGTACTATGTGATAGAAAACAAAATACAGTACATGTGATAAAAAACAAAATACAGTACTGTGTGATAGTAAACAAAATACAGTACATGTGATATAAAACAAAATACAGTACTATGTGATAGAAAACAAGATACAGTACTATTTGTATAAATCAAAATACAGTACCTAAAAAAAAAAATACAGTACATTAGAAAACAAAATACAGTCCATGTAATAGAAAACAAATACAATACTATGCGATAGAAAACAAAATACAGTACATGTGATAGAAAATCAAAATACAGTACATGTGATAGAAAACAAAATACAGTACTATGTGACAGAAAACAAAATACAGTAATTTATGATAGAAAACAAAAAACAGTACTATGTGATAGAAATCAAAATAAAGTACATTAGAAAAACAAAATACAGTACTATGTGAAAGAAAACAAAATACAGTACATAAGAAAACAAAATACAGTACTTTGTGATAGAAAACAAAATACAGTACTATGTGATAGAAAACAAAATACAGTACTGTGTGATAGTAAACAAAATACAGTACATGTGATAGAAATAAAATACAGTACATGTGATATAAAACAAAATACAGTACTATGTGATAGAAAACAAGGTACAGTACTATTTGTATAAATCAAAATACAGTACCTAAAAAAAAAAATACAGTACATTAGAAAACAAAATACAGTCCATGTAATAGAAAACAAATACAATACTATGCGATAGAAAATAGAGTACATGTGATAGAAAATCAAAATACAGTACATTAGGAAACAAAATACAGAACTTTGTGATAGAATACAAAATACAGTACTATGTGATAGAAAACAAAATACAGTACATGTGATAAAAAACAAAATACAGTACTGTGTGATAGTAAACAAAATACAGTACATGTGATAGAAATAAAATACAGTACATGTGATATAAAACAAAATACAGTACTATGTGATAGAAAACAAGATACAGTACTATTTGTATAAATCAAAATACAGTACCTAAAAAAAAAAATACAGTACATTAGAAAACAAAATACAGTCCATGTAATAGAAAACAAATACAATACTATGCGATAGAAAATACAGTACATGTGATAGAAAATCAAAATACAGTACATGTGATAGAAAACAAAATACAGTACTATGTGACAGAAAACAAAATACAGTAATTTATGATAGAAAACAAAAAACAGTACTATGTGATAGAAAACAGAATACAGTACATGTGATAGAAACAAAATATATTACTTTATCACAGAAAACAAAATATAGTACATAAGAAAACAAAATACAGTACTCTGTGATAGAAAACAAAATACAGAACTATGTGATAGAAAACAAAATACAGTACATTAGGAAACAAAATACAGTACTGTGTGATAGAAAACAAAATACAGTACTATGTGAAAGAAAACAAAATACAGTACAATCATGTGATAGAAACAAAATACAGTACTATGTGACAGAAAACAAAATACAGTACATAAGAAAACAAAATACAGTACTCTGTGATAGAAAAACAAAATACAGTAATGTGTAATAGAAAACAAAATACAGTACTCTGTGATAGAAAACAAAATAAAGTACTATGTGATAGAAAACAAAATAAAGTACTATGTGATAGAAAACAAAATACAGTACATTAGGAAACAAAATACAGTACTCTGTGATAGAAAACAAAATACAGTACTATGTGATAGAAAACAAAATACATTACATTAGAAAACAAAATACAGTACTATGTGATTGAAAACAAAATACAGTACATTAGAAAACAAAATACAGTACTGTGTAATAGAAAACAAAATACAGTACTCTGTGATAGAAAACAAAATAAAGTACTATGTGATAGAAAACAAAATACAGTACATTAGGAAACAAAATACAGTACTCTGTGATAGAAAACAAAAAAAAGTACTATGTGATAGAAAACAAAATACATTACATTAGAAAACAAAATACAGTACTATGTGATAGAAAACAAAATACAGTACATTAGAAAACAAAATACAGTATTATGTGATAGAAAACAAAATACAGTACTATGTGATAGAAAACAAAATACAATACATTAGGAAACAAAATACAGTACTTTGTGATAGAAAACAAAATGCAGTACTATGTGATAGAAAACAAAATACAGTATATTATAAAACAAAGTACAGTACTATGTGATAGAAAACAAAATACAGTACATGTGATACAAAACAAAATACAATACTGTGTGATAGTAAATAAAATACAGTACATGTGACAGAAAACAAAAAACAGTACATTAGAAAACAAAATACAGTTCATTAGAAAACAAAAAACAGTACATGAGATAGAAACAAAAATAACAGTACTTGATATAGAAACAAAACACAGTACATGTGATAGAAAACAAAATACAGTATATTAGAAAAAAACAAAATACAGCACTCTGTGATAGAAAACAAAAAACAGTACATTAGAAAACAAAATACATTACATGTGATAGAAACAAAATACAGTACATGTGATAGAAAACATAATACAGTTCTATGTGATAGAAAACATAATACAGTTATATGTGATAGAAAACAAAAAACAGTACATTAGAAAACAAAATACAGTACATTAGAAAAAAAAATACAGTACTATGTGATAGAAAACAAAATACAGTACATTAGAGACAAAATACAGTACTATGTTATAGAAAATAAAAGAGCGCATATACAATGTAGATGGACACACACTAGGTTGCCTGCATGTCGTGTATTTGTAAACATGTTACTTGATTTATGGGGCGAGTATCACTAGTTATCTTCACACCGGTGATTATTTGGGCGTACGCTACACTGCTGATCTCGAGTTACAGTTGAGAGTTACTCCTGTCATATAGCTGTACTGTATTACTGAGGTAAACGCAGGAATACACATTATTCAAATAAGTACATCAATGTAGTTAACATATTTATTTCTTGTTTGTATATGAGTTATATAGTATGCAGTCCTCTTGTAATGTGATGAAAACAACGCAAAATCATATTACGTTTGATGTGTATGTATTATGGTTGTTTCATATATGGCAAAGAATAGTATTAACGTAGTGTTATACGAAGTGTTATATGTGGTGTTATAAGAAGTGTTATATGTGGTGTTATAAGTAGTGTTATATGTAGTGTTATATGGATTGTAATACGTAGTGTTATATGTGGTGTTATAAGTATTGTTATATGTATTGTTATATGTGGTGTTATAAGTAGTGATATATGTATTGTTATGTGTATTGTTATACGTAGTGTTATATGTGGTGTTATAAGAAGTGTTATATGTAGTGTTATATGTGGTGTTATAAGTAGTGTTATATGTATTGTTATATGTGGTGTTATAAGTAGTGATATATGTATTGTTATGTGTATTGTTATACGTAGTGTTATATGTGGTGTTATAAGAAGTGTTATATGTAGTGTTATATGTGGTGTTATAAGTAGTGTTATATGTATTGTTATATGTATTGTTATACGTAGTGTTATATGTAGTGTTATGTGTAGTGTTATTACGTGGTGTTATACGTGGTTTTATACGTAGTGATATACATAGTAGTATACGTTGTGTTATGTGTAGTGTTATACGTAGTAATATAAGTAGTAGTATATGTAATCCGCTGCGAATCGCCAACTACCGACCAGCTGCAAGTTGGGGATTCGGATTTATTTTTTAAATCGCTGTTTTATTATTTAACATATCAATTCAATAAAAAACAAGTTTATAATAGTAAATAATACACCAGTGCCGGGTTGGTTCTTTAATATATGAAGTATACTCACCAGAAAGCGACCCTCAAAACAAGTTAGAAGTTGCCAGTTAGGGATTCGGATTTTTTTTAATCGCTGTTTTATTTTTTATCAATTCAATAGAAAAAAGCTTAAAATAATAAAAAAAAAGACACCAGAACTGTGTTGTTTACAAAATATACCGAGTATACTCACCAGACGTCGATTCAAACTGTTCAGTTGGGGATTCGCCGCGACATATAAACACGAGTAAAATATGTAAATTAACTAGAGTAATTATGATAACAAATCCGAATCCCCAACTTGCAACTGGTCGGTAGTTGGTTATTCGAATCCCAAACTACCAACTGCAAACTACCTACTAACTTTACACTCATGCTCTCCTCATATTATAGGAAATAAAAATATCTTTAATCAGTCGCAGTTCAGTAGAGCCCGAGTGTCAGTAGAAACCGAGGGTCAGTAGAACCCGAGGGTCAAATGTCTTGATTCGCTCTCCATAAGAATTTAATACTGACCTTGCCACTCTACGTTCGATTTTGAAAAAAAATCACAATGGATGTGGAAAATCATGTGGTTTTCTACGAACCTAAAGTGTAAAATTCAAATTAAATAAGATTCCCAACTATTTTACTATCATGGTAATAGAATTTGAAGAGGGAGTCACTTGCAGACTGTCAGTTGGAATAATGTCCTGCGCACAAGATAACACGCAAGCATAACAGTAAAACAGAAAAATACGTGGGGAATATTTAAAAGAGCACGAAGACGGTATCTGTGATGATCGATATCTGAGACGTGTGACGTTCGTTTGTGTTTGTTTTGTCCAGAAATACAGAATAACAATACGGTGCCGCTGCTGGATGTTTATTGTCTCATTGTGATCTGTGTACCGAGTCACTTCTGTTTTGTAATATAGCACAACTATGGCTTCGACGTGTGTGGATAACTATGGTAGATATTGCTGTTATTATATACATGCCTGGTAGATATTGCTGTTATTATATACATGTCTGGTAGATATTGGTGTTATTGTATACATGCCTGATAGACATTGCTGTAATTATATACATGCCTGGTAGATATTGATGTTATTATATACATGCCTGGTAGATATTGCTGTAATTATATACATGCCTGGTAGATATTGCTGTTATTATATACATGCCTGGTAGATATTGCTGTAATTATATACATGCCCGGTAGATATTGCTGTAATTATATACATGCCTGGTAGATATTGCTGTTATTATATACATGTCTGGTAGATATTGCTGCTATTATATACATTTGCTGTTATCATATACATGCCTGGTAGATATTGCTGTGATATATACATGCCTGGTAGATATTGCTGTTATATATACATTTGCTGTTAATATATACATGTCTGGTAGATATTGCTGTAATAATATACATGCCTGGTAGATATTGCTGTAATTATATACATTTGCTGTTATCATATACATGCCTGGTAGATATTGCTGTGATATATACATGCCTGGTAGATATTGCTGTTATATATACATTTGCTGTTAATATATACATGTCTGGTAGATATTGCTGTAATAATATACATGCCTGGTAGATATTGCTGTAATTATATACATGCCTGGTAGATATTGCTGTTATTATATACATGTCTGGTATATATTGCTGTTATTATATACATGTCTGATAGATATTGCTGCTATTATATACATTTGCTGTTATCATATACATGCCTGGTAGATTTTGCTGCTATTATATACATGTCTGGTAGATATTGCTGTAATTATATACATGTCTGGTAGATATTGCTGATATTATATACATTTCTGGTAGATATTGCTGATATTATATACATTTCTGGTAGATATTGCTGATATTATATACATGTCTGGTAGATATTGCTGAAATTATAAACATGTCTGATAGATATTGCTGATATTATATACATGTCTGGTAGATATTGCTGATATTATATACCTTTCTGGTAGATATTGCTGATATTATATACATTTGTGGTAGATATTGCTGATATTATATACATGTCTTGTAGATATTGGTGATATTATATACATTTCTGGTTGATATTGCTGATATTATATACATGTCTGGTAGATATTGCTGTTATTAAATACATGTCTGGTTGATATTGCTGTTATTATATACATGTCTGGTAGATGTTGCTGCTATTATATACATTTGCTGTTATTATATGCATGTCTGGTTGATATTGCTGTTATATATACATGTCTGGTAGATATTGCTGTTATATATACATTTGCTGTTATTATATACATGTCTGGTAGATATTGCTGCTATTATATACATTTGCTGTTATCATATACATGCCTGATAGATATTGCTGTTATATATATATGTCAGGTAGATATTGCTGTTATATATACATTTGCTGTTATTATATACATGTCTAGTTAATATTGCTGTAATTATATACATGCCTGGTAGATATTGCTGTTATTATATACATGCCTGGTAGATATTGCTGTAATTATATACATGCCTGGTAGATATTGCTGTAATTATATACATGCCTGGTAGATATTGCTGTTATTGTATACATGTCTAGTAGATATTGCTGCTATTATATACATTTGCTGTTATTATATACATGCCTGGTAGATATTGCTGCTATTATATACATGCCTGGTAGATATTGCTGTTATTATATACATGTCTGGTAGATATTGCTGTAATTATATACATGTCTGATAAATATTGCTGATATTATATACATGTCTGGTAGATATTGCTGTAATTATATACATGCCTGGTAGATATTGCTGTAATTATATACATGCCTGGTAGATATTGCTGTAATTATATACATGTCTGGTAGATATTGCTGTTATTGTATATATGTCTAGTAGATATTGCTGCTATTATATACATTTGCTGTTATTATATACATGCCTGGTAGATATTGCTGTTATTATATACATGTCTGGTAGATATTGCTGTAATTATATACATGTCTGATAGATATTGCTGATATTATATACATGTCTGGTAGATATTGCTGTTATTAAATCCATGTCTGGTTGATATTGCTGTTATTATATACATTTCTGCTATATATTGCTGTTATTGTATACATGTTTGTATCTTATATAAAGTTATAAAATAATGCAATGTCCGACGCGTTGCACTAATTTTTATTTACTTAATGTTTAAGATTAATCAACATATTTGCAATTATATAATTAGCACTATGCATTTTAATTACTTATTCTCAGTTTATTTACGTATAAACTATAACCTGACCGTGTAGGAACAGGTCTCTTAAGTCTCTTAATCACTTTTTTGTTGGCGTGGCTACTTCTCATAATAAATTAACATTGGAAAACTATTAATTAAGTATCTGGGATGAAATAGGTTAAAATTACAGTAGTACAAATGCTGACGATATTAAGTTCTCCTTTACATATGTATGACGTGTGCCGTTCCTTTTCTCCAGCAGGGCGTTAAACTACTTCTTGGCATAATTCTATATATATATAACATTAATTTTATATCCCTGCAGTGTGTAATGTAATACAATACATATATAACATTAGTTTTATATCCCTGCGGTGTGTATTGTAATGTAATACATATATAACATTAGTTTCATATCCCTGCGGTGTGTATTGTAATGCAATACATATATAACATTAGTTTTATATCCCTGCGGTGTGTATTGTCATGCAATATATATATATATATATATATATAACATTAGGTTTATATCCCTGCAGTGTGTATAGTAATGTAATACATATATAACATTAGGTTTATATCCCTACGGTGTGTATTGTAATATACATGTATACATGTCTCAATGAACCAGCCGTGCCACATACGCTTCAGTAGAAACTTTGGTAACTCGACCTGACTAAGATTACAGTAATGAGGATAATAATGTTCCTTCAATATTTCCTTTTGTATAATATTTACTACTCTCAGCCATACATGGCCCAGGGGTCATAAGGTGTTTTCATTTTTAGTCCGTTCGTCCGTCCGTACGCACAAAAGCCCTATCCTGTCCCTTAGCTGGTTGTGCCCATACAGACGCTGCTTTATGTCCATTGATACTATCGGAGATATGTACCTTAATGCAATGGTTATATAATGAGTAAATATTGCCAGAACTAATACTCCTTAACTTCTCAACTTTTGGTTGTAAGAGTATGAAGATCAGTAACACAGTTATATAAAGGCGTCAACGCGTTCCTCCAACTTCCATACAAGTGATTTTGGGTTGATTGGATGCTGTCTCGACTACATCTCATAAACGTTCTAACCTATTGTGACGATGCTTCGTTAGAAATACAAGTGTGCATACCGTTCCTACATTCCGGTCTATTTAACTCCGGTATAGTAATGACTATTTCATGATTTTACAACAACTCCGTTTTGTATGTAATGTTCAGAGTAAATTTTAATACAGATTGGAATGATACTTGTAAATAAATACCAACATGAGGTCTAGTTCCCCATGTCCTCGTTGCAGTCTAGTCCACTGAAGTTTAGTTCCCCATGACATCGCTGCAGTCTAGTCAACTGAAGTCTAGCTCCCCGTGTCATCGCTACAGTCTAGTCCACCGAAGTCTAGTTCCCCATGCAATCGCTGCAGTCTATGCCACTGAAATCTAGTTCCTCATGACATCGCTGCAGTCTAGTCCACTGAAGTCTATAGCTATACTGTATAACTGAGTTGAACTCAGGAATACACGATATTTTTAGAGCGCGATACGTTTGGTATGTATTATGGTTGTTTCATATATGACAAAGAAGAGCATTAACGTAGAATTATACGTAGTGTTATATGTGGTGTTATAAGTAGTGTTATATGTGGTGTTATATGTGTTGTTATAAGTAGTTTTATATGTAGTGCTATATGTTGTGTTATAAGTAGTGTTATAATAATTGTTATATGTATTGTGATACGTGGTGTTATAAGTAGTGTTATATGTAGTGTTATATGTGGTGTTATAAGTAGTGTTATATGTATTGTTATGTGTATTATTATACATGGTGTTATAAGTAGTGTTGTGTGTGTGGTGTTATGAGCAGTGTTATATGTATTGTTATAAGTAGTGCTATATGTGGTGTTATAAGTAATGTTATATGTAGTGTTATTTGTGGTGTTATAAGTAGTGTTATATGTAGTGTTATATGTGGTGTTGTATGTAGTTATAAGTAGCGTTATATGTAGTGTTTTATGTATTGTTATATGTAGTGTTTTATGTATTGTTATATGTAGTGTTATAAGTAGTGCTATACGTAGTGTTAAGTGTAGTGTTAAGTGTAGTTTTATACGTAGTGTTATAAGTAGTAGTATATGTAATCCGCCGCGAATCGCCCATTTTTTAAATCTCTGTATTATTATTTAACATATCAATTTTATCAAGTTTAAAAAAAATAACACACCAGTGCCGGGTTAGTTCTTCAATATATGGAGTATACTCACCAAAAGGCGATCACAAAACAAGTAAGTAGTTGCCAGTTTGGGATTCGGATTTTTTTTAATCACTGTTTTATTTTTTTAACAAATCAATTCAATAGAAAAAAGCTTAAAATAATAAAAAAAAGACACCAGAATTGCGTTGTTTACAAAATATACCGAGTATACTCACCAGACGTCGATTCAAAATGTCCAGTTGGGGATTCGCCGCGACATATAAACACGAGTAAAATATGTAAATTAACTATAGTAATTATGATAACAAATCCGAATCCCCAACTTGCAACTGGTCGGTAGTTGGTTATTCGAATCCCAAACTACCAACTGCGAACTACCTACTAACTTTACACTCATGCTCTCCTCATATTGTAGGAAATAAAAATATCTTTAATCAGTCGCAGTTCAGTAGAGCCCGAGGGTCAGTAGAACCCGAGGGTCAGTTGAACCCGAGGGTCAGTAGAACCCGAGGGTCAGTTGAATCCGAGAGTCAGTAGAACCCGAGGGTCAGTTGAACCCGAGGGTCAGATGTCTTGATTCGCTCCCCATAAGGAGTTAATACTGACCTTGCCATTCTACGTTCGATTTCGAAAAAAAAACACAAGTCTAGTTACCCGTGTCATCGCTGCAGTCTAGTCCACTGAAGTCTAGTTTCCCATGTCATCGATGCAGTCTTTTCCACTTAAATCTTGTTCTTCGTGTCATCGCTGCAGTCTAGTTCACTAAAGTCTAGTTCCCCGTGTAATCGGTGCAGTCTTGTCCACTGAAGTCTAGTTCCCCGTGCCATCGCTGCAGTTTAGTCCACTGATGTCTAGTTCCCAATGTCAACTCTGCAGTCTATCCACTGAAATTTAGTTCCCCGTGCCATCTGTGCAGTCTAATCCACTGACGTCTAGTTCCCCGTGCCATCGCTGCAGTCTAGTCCACTGAAGTTTAGTTCCCAACGTCATCGAAGCAGTATTGTCCATTGAAGTCTAGTTCCCCGTGCCATCTCTGCAGTCTAGTCCACTTAAGTCTAGTTACCCATGTCATCGCTGTAATCTAGTCCACTAAAGTCTAGTTCCTCATGTCATCGCTGCAGTCTAGTCCACTGGATTCTTGTTTCCAAAGCCATCGCTACAGTCTAGTCCACTAAAGTCTAGTTCCCCATGTCATCGCTGCAGTCTCGTCCGCTGAAGTCTAGTTCCCAGTGCCATCGCTGAAGTCTAGTCCACTGAAGTTTATAACGTTTGACTTGGTGAATTCACTGTAACGTTAACCTGGATGTATACACTGTAACGGTAGACTTGGTGTTTACACTGTAACATTTGATTGGGGGTATAAACAATAACGTTTGACTGGATGTATACACTGTAACGTTAGATTGGGTGTATAAACTGTAACGTTTGACTGGGTGTATAAACTGTAACGTTTGACTGGGTGTATCAACTGTAACGTTAGATTGGGTGTATGAAACATAATGTTTGACTTGGTGTATCAACTGTAACGTTTGACTGGTTGTATACACTGTAACGTTTGACTGGGTGTATAAACTGTTACATTTGGCTTGGTGTATAAACTGTAACGTTTGACTGGGTGTATCAACTGTAACGTTAGATTGGGTGTTTGAAATATAACGTTTGACTTGGTGTATCAACTGTAACGTTTGACTGGTTGTATACACTGTAACAGTTTGTATACACTGTAACAGTTGACTGGGTGTATAAACTGTTACGTTTGGCTTGGTGTATAAACCGTAACGTTTGACTGGGTGTATAAACTATACCGTTAGACTGGGTGTATAAACTATAACGTTAGGCTGGGTGTATAAATTATAACGTTAGACTAGGTGTATAAGCTGTAACCTTTGACTGGTATTGAAGATCAAAATTATAATGCAGAGAAAATAAATAATCAAAGCAATTGAAGCATTCTGTATGTCCTTCTTGATGTCTTTCTTGATGTCATTCTGTACGTCATTCTGTATATCATTCTGTATATCATTGTGTATGCTATTCTTGATGTCATTCTTGATGTCATTCTGTATGTCATTCTGTATATCATTCTGTATATCATTGTGTATGCTATTCTTTATGTCATTCTTCATGTCATTCTGTATGTCATTATGTATGTCATTCTGTATGTCATTCTTTATGTCATTCTTTATGTCATTCTGTATGTCATTCTGTATGTCATTCTTTATATCATTCTTCATGTCATTCTGTATGTCATTCTTTATGTCATTCTGTATGCTATTCTTGATGTCATTCTTCATGTCATTCCGTATGTCATTTTTATGTCATTCTTTATGTCATTTTGTATGTCATTTTTTATGCCATTCTTTATGTCATTCTGTATGTCATTCTTTATGTCATTGTGTATGTCATTATGTATGTCATTCTTTATGCCATTCTTTATGCCATTATGTATGTCATTCTTTATGTCATTCTGTATGTCATTCTTTATGTCATTCTTTATGCCATTATTTATGTCATTCTGTATGCCATTATTTATGTCATTCTGTATGTCATTCTTTATGTCATTCTGTATGCCATTCTGTATATCATTCTGTATGCTATTCTTGATGTCATTCTGTATGTCATTCTGTATATCATTCTTTATGCTATTCTGTAGGCTTTCTTTTTGTCATTATGTATGTCATTCTGTATGTCATTCTTTATGTCATTCTGTATGTCATTATTAATGTCATTCTGTATGTCATTCTTTATGTTATTCTTTATGTCATTCTTTATGTCATTCTTTTTGTCTATCTTTATGTCATTCTGTATGTCATTCGTTATGTCATTCTGTATGTCATTTTTTATGTCATTCTGTATGTCATTCTGTATGTTATTCTTTATGTCATTCTTTATGTCATTCTTGATGGCATTCATTCTTTATGTCATTTGTTATGTCATTCTTTATATCATTCTATATGTCATTCTTTATGTCATTCTTTATGTCATTCTTGATGTCATTCATTCTTTATGTCATTTCTTATGTCGTTCTTTATGTCATTCTATATGTCATTCTTTATGTCATTCTTTATGTCATTCTTTATGCCTAATTGTTAATTAATGCTTACATTGTTTTCTCTTTATTTCCTCTTTATAGAAATTTACAAACAAATATGGGCAATTTATTTTAAGCAGAAAAGTTGAATACATCATGTACAAGCTTAGGGCTATAAATGAACATACATAGTATAAGTTTGCATAAAAGAAGGAAAACAAAACGAAAAAGGAAGATGTAGAAGATGATGAAGACGAAGAAAAACTGAAATTACTACAAAATAACTTAAATCTAGAACTCGTTACTGTTTTGAAATATATTCCTGGGGAAAGTCCCCGTACATGTACCCCACTCTTCGATCATTAGTGCATTCACATTGTTAATGTTCACGGACATAACGGTTGATTTGTGTGTAAAATTTTATGTTAACATTGCCCTTTTATTTACAGTAAACTGATTAAATTAATCAATATTGAGCATTACTGTTTTGATTTGAATTTATTTTTTTTACCAATGGAAATGCGAGATGGAGTAGTTGCTAATGTGACAGATAACGGGGTCAAAACAAGGAAGCGAACAACGTGAGTTTCCTCAGCGTTTATACATATTGGATTTCCTATCAAATTACAACTTGTAAAGTGTGCTAGATTTACGTTGACTGTGAATAATTGAATGCACAATTTTATCTGGGATTACGGATGTAGATAAATAAATACTAGTTTCAATAAGTTGACAATTTAAATAAATACATACAAAACAGGTAAAGAAGTGATCTCCTTCTGAGAATGGTCAGTAACCAAATAAGCCATGAATGAATGAATGAATGAATGAATGAATTAATTAATTAATTAATTAATTAATTAATTAATTAATGATGTTTTACGTCACGTTGATACACAAATAGGTCATTTTGTAAGGATTTGTCGAGCTGGCTTTACTTCTAATATTATATATTTTAGGTTTCTTCGTTTTAATCTGTTTGTGTATATATATTTATATATATATATATTTGGTGAAGTCTCAAATCGGAATGCGACACAATTAATATGAAAAATGGATACGTTAAATATTTAACCTTTACCTGAAACTGTAAAAATGAGACTATTTTCTATTTTGCATGCTTGTAGTCAAAGTGACCTTTAACCTAATATTCCAATTAGAATATTGAACTTTGTACATGTACGAAACATTTTACTGAAGTTTCAGGCAGTATAACAGATCGAAATATAACAGTTTACAATAAAAGTTCCTATTTAATGTAACTTTATATAAATAATTATATATACAGCATTAATATCTAAAACAAAACAATTTTTTAATGATAATCTTAAATTGAAAGCGTTTCACTGTTCACGTGGTGTTTTACGTTTCACTTCAATAAGCACAGTTATCAGGTCGTGCTGGATTCCGTCTAGTCAACAGTTCTGCCATACATATGTAAATTACTTCGCTGGATTCCGTCTAGTCAACAGTTCTGCCATACATATGTAAATTACTTCGCTGGATTCCGTCTAGTCAACAGTTCTGCCATACATATGTAAACTATTCCGCTGGATTCCGTCTAGTCAACACTTCTGCCATACATATGTAAATTATTCCGCTGGATTACGTCTAGTCAACAGTTCTGCCATACATATGTATATTATTCCGCTGGATTCCGTCTAGTCAACAGTTCTGCCATACATATGTAAATTATTCCGCTGGATTCCGTCTAGTCAACAGTTCTGCCATACATATGTAAACTACTCCCCTGGATTCCGTCTAGTCAACAGTTCTGCCATACATATGTATATTATTCCGCTGGATTCCGTCTAGTCAACAGTTCTGCCATACATATGTAAACTACTACGCTGGATTCCGTCTAGTCAACAGTTCTGCCATACATATGTAAACTACTCCCCTGGATTCCGTCTAGTCAACAGTTCTGCCATACATATGTAAACTACTACGCTGGATTCCGTCTAGTCAACAGTTCTGCCATACATATGTAAACTACTACGCTGGATTCCGTCTAGTCAAAAGTTCTGCCATACATATGTAAATTACTCCGCAGACGACAACTTGTGAGGCTGACAACAGTTCTGTCATACATATGTCAATGACTCCGCAGACGACAACTTGTGAGGCTGACAATATATCATTGTGAAACAAATCAAAACCTAATTTAGGTAACACCAGGGAGTGCTTCCGCCTTATGAAATAACGTTAAATTGATTTTCTTAAAGACAAATCTTAATCCAGAATGCCTTGACCTACCGTTTCCATCGTCACAGGAAGTTGGAACATGAATAATATTACGGATGTTATTAATTGATTAATTAATTATTTGTGTGTTTAAACGCGTGTGTTTTATTGTAATTATACGCCATATATATGACGTGTGCAATGCTGCAATACCAGCCACTATTCACCATATGTGCGGTACGTGCAATGCTACAATGATTTTTATATGGCACGTGCAGTAATGTGTTTCACCGAGAAGACATGTGTGAGCTTTATTAATCCCGATCAGTGATGTAAGAACAAGGTATCCATGTGCTTGAAGTGTAACTATATTTAATCGTGATGATAAATTGTAACAGTTGAAATCGTTTTGTGAATGTAACCAGGTCACAAAAAGGAAACATATGCGGTGTGAGCAATGCACACTTACGCGGTGTGAACAATGTACACTTACGCGGTGTGAACAATATACACATACGCGATGTAAACAATGTGCACTTACGCGGTGTGAACAATGTACACTAACGCGGTGTGAACAATGTACACTAATGCGGTTTGAAGAATGTACACTTACGCGGTGAGAACAATATACACTTACGCGGTCAGAACAATGTGTACATACGCGATGTAAACAATGTACACTTACGCGGTGTGAACAATATACACTTACGCGGTGTGAACAATGTGTAACTACGCGGTGTGAACAATGTACACTAACGCGGTGTGAACAATATACACTTACGCGGTCAGAACAATGTGTACATACGCGATGTAAACAATGCACACTTACGCGGTGTGAACAATATACACATATGCGATGTAAACAATGTACACTTACGCGGTGTGAACAATGCACACTTACGCGATGTGAACAATGTACACTTACGCGATGTGAACAATATACACATACGCGATGTAAACAATGTACACTTACGCGGTGTGAACAATGTACACTAACGCTGTGTGAACAATGTACATTAATGCGGTTTGAAGAATGTACACTTACGCGGTGAGAACAATATACACTTACGCGGTCAGAACAATGTGTACATACGCGATGTAAACAATGCACACATACGCGGTGTGAACAATATACACATACATGATGAAAACAATGTACACTTACGCGGTGTGATCAATGTACACTAACGTGGTGTGAACAATGTACACTAATGCGGTCTGAACAATGTACACTTACGCGGTGAAAACAATATACACTTACGCGGTCAGAACAATGTGTACATACGCGATGTAAACAATGTACACTTACGTGTTGTGAACAATGTACACTTACGCGGTGAGAACAATGTACACTTACGCGGTCAGAACAATATACGCATACGCAATGTAAACAATGTACACTAACGCGGTATGAACAATGTACACTTACGCGGTCAGAACAATGTACACATACGCGATGTGAACAACGTACACTTACGCGGTGTGAATATTGTACATTAATGCGGTGAGAACAATGATCACATACGCGGTGTGAACAGTGTACACATACGCGGTAAGAACAATGTATACTTACGCGGTGAGATCAATGAACACTAACTAATGTACACTTACGCAGTGTGAACAATGTACACTTAATAATGTACACTTACGCCGTGTGAACAATGTACACTAACTAATGTACACTTACGCTGTTTGAATAATGTACACTTACGCGTTGTGAATAATGTACTCGGTGTGAACAATGTACACTTACGCGATGTGAACGTTATATACATGCACATAGTATGCAACCTGATTAACCGTCATTTATAGCATATTGAATTTAGACTTATTTTGATATATGTCGGGATTATTCTATCACTGGCCAATTGGTGTGGCAAATTGAAGTGAAATGAATTTAATAGTTTATCTTAATAGATCTAATACGTGTATTCATTATATATACGCAATTCATTAGTAGATGTAATTAGATTAGTGGCGGTAATTTGAAGTGGGGTTGCTAGCAGATACTGTAATTAGATGCCAGTTTTGATAATCACTTACAACGCCCTCAAATGTCGACGTATACAGGAAACAATCGGTTCTGTTCAGCATTGAACAAGTCTACATGCATTTCCTCACTCAGAACTAATATAGCATATATTCGTGACTGTTACAGACACTCTGAGGACGGCAAATGGAGTAATTAAGATTAAGAACTTTGAGAATTAGTTTTTATTTTGTTATAGATCGCATTCCATACGTTACCACACATACTGACACAGCGGGATATTTGAAGGGTTTTAAGTAAACAGCATTGTGATATTGAACAAGTAAGTGTATTCACCATATATTTTCTATGAATACTTTTGATTTTCCGTAACTTAAAGAGCTAATTATCGGCGTTTAGTATAGTACGGTATTTGAATAGATATATGTATGTAGGTGCCTAATGGTGACTGACACGTGACTCTTCCATGTATATAGCTGTAATTCTATGTTCGTACAATCTTAATTTTAAATGATCCTTCTATTCTACTAATTACAACTATTGTTTACAGTGGAATCACTGATACAAGCGACTGGTGTATTCATCAAAATAGTAACATTTATATTCGATCATAAAATGTTTCGTGATTTCGAGATGAAGAGTCCGTTTTTTTTACATATAGGCCAACTTATATCTATACATGCATAAATACATGTCACGAGCCGAGCAATTAAAAATCCCAAAGCTACCATATAATATAATAAAGTAAAAAAATACCACCAGAATTTTACAGACAGGCAAAACGAAGTTTGTACAAAACTTAGTATGATCGGGAACTGGTTGTATTTTAACGCCAGATCCGGGAAGCAATTTATTGATTGACGTCTACCAAATTAAAACATGTTTTCTTTCTTAAGACTTAGGTCTAGGATAAATAATATAAAGCAATGTCGTCACGGGAAGCAAACGGCGTCTGCTCAAAACGCCAGTGTTTGAAGAAACGTTATTTACAGAATTACATTTTTATTTTCTATTTATATTGCATTATTTTTTTTATATTACAACTGTTATTTACTCCCTGACATAATAACCACTTTTCTGTTGCTTAATATATTAATTAAACAAATATAGTATAGATATAGACAATGAAAGTGTTTAATTATTATGGTTCATTAACGTCTAAAGTGTTTCAAAATAATTTAAACACCATTACGTGGTCTTTTCTGCTAAATATTCATGGTCTTACATTGGATTTTGTATAAACAAGATGACACATAAGTAGACATAGAAATAAGAGTATATAAAGACAAATATAAAAGACACAATTACCATTCAAAAAATTGAACGAGCATTCATTACGCTTGTAAATTAAACTGTACCTGATACAGGAATGTTGACCCCGGGGTCATTATCACACATAACTTTTACATAGGAAACTAACCGTCTTTAATTAATCATAAACTGTTTTTTATTAACACTATTAACTGATTAGATGATAACTTTGCTTGATATAACAGTTATAATGGTTATATGAGCATATGTCTTTTTATTTAAAAACATATAATTCAAACATTATAACCAGTCCAACAGACATGCCCAATATCGATTTTAACCCATTTTGAATCATTTACCAAATTTTGGATGGAAAATGAAATACACAGACATGTGACTATGTGCTAAGCTTTTTGTCACTTTCAGTGACGGAATATCAGAATATGAAATTAAAGCGTTCTTTAATATTCATACTGGGATGTTATATTCATATTTGAATATCATATAGAAAAAATCAATAATTATCAATACTTTGTTGAATATAGAATTTGAATATGAAAATGGAACTCAAGTTGTAATTAACAATTGAAAAAGGAATCTTTTTAATACAATACCTGTAATCATCATGTTGATACAAAGTAGATAAAGTCGTATGACAGAGGCAGTGCCAATGATATTTGTAATTAATTAAAGTTTCTGGTTAGGTCGCCTGAGCAACCGAACCTTATATAAGGGCCTCTTTAGAAAATGACTGTGGGCGCTGCCATATTGAAACGCCACGCTCACTTGTTAAAAACATTTGCATTCACCGGAAGGAGGTAGCCATTGCTTTTCAAAACAGTGCCCTATGGAATTGGAGTTCCGTCAAACCGGCCATTTCCCGGCTGCAGTTAAAAGGCAAATGCGGCGTGTGTTATAATGACAGTGGGGTTTTAATGCATTGATTTGAAATCATTATGCATTGCCATTTGTATATTAAATTATTGAAAAATGAAATATTTAGGCCTTGAAATTTATCGTCGTTTTGTAGACTGCAAATTCCTTTTTTAGTTAATGTAAATCATCAAATCAAATTACCATGTTTTTAATCAATTGTAACAAAGATATGCTGAACTCATTAGAATGAAATAAAAACAAGATGAAGAAGCTGCAATAGTTTATTTTGCTCAATGCATATGTATAAAACAAAGTGGTATAATCGGTGTGGGTTTACCGGTGTTGCGGTCAGCACGTTACATATAAGATTAAATTAATTTAGAAAATATATTTTCACAATAGTAAATTTTATAGAACATTACAGTAAAATATATAAGGTAAGTTTCAAGACCTTTTTCCATACATTTTCTTATGGAATTTAAGCATTTAAACACCATAATTACTATTAAACACACCATATTTGCCTTTTCCCTGGAACTGGAATTTGACCAGGTCAGCTGGAACCTGATCGAGGTTTGTTACCACCCATGCATGTGTTTAGTACTCGGCGCGCGGTTGTTTTTATCTTTACTACATTCACTCAAATTTTGCATATTTTAGCTCGATGAAAGCTCAGAACCAGTACTGGGTGTTGCTGTATGAGAGGTATCGGCTCGAGCTTGGGATCGCAACCTCTGGCGTGAGCGGCCAACACTATCCATTAGACTACCGCCCCAAGTAGAACGAATGTAAACAAGTGAAAGTTCACATGCAACAATGAATATGATGACTAATGAAATCATTTTCGATGTTGTTTAAGTATGTGATGTATTCACATCCAAGATCTAAATATCATCAATTACACAAGTAATCAAAACCATGTACATGATTATCAAAATCGTTTATGGAAGAAAACAAGCAGCTTTTGTCATTCATGCAAGCGGTTTTTATATCCAGATCAGGTTAAAGTTCTCTGTCGACAAATATTTCTGTAATAAATTCGGCCTGGAAATGCCTTGTAATGTGTGTTCAACTTATTCGTGTTTGAGAAAAGGTATCAAACATCACACAGTCCTTGATGTGGAGTTTTTCTATTTTTTTACTCTGGTAAAACGACAGAATTTGTTTATTTTTCAATTTTATATCTCATTTTTTTTTACCTAGATCAAGCTAGCCTTACATGTTCAAAATGATTGTTTTGTCTTTTTATAACATTTTACACTAAACAGTCATTCTCTATTGGTACATATTCATAAAATAAACATACAAAGCAAACTCATTGGTGTTTCTTTCAATCAAACTTGTGGTGCCATTGATACCTTGCATCAATCTTTGTCTCGTACCTTAATTCACTCTAACTGCCACTTCCTTCATAAGACCTAACCATTGGATGCTTTTTTAAAAGCAGTCAACTTGTTAGCGATTTAGGTCATTCAAATTACTGCCAATGAAATATTAACACTGACTCTAATGAAATGTTACAGAAATGGAAAACGATCATATCTTAGTCGAGTCAGCATGAAAAAAATGTACAATGTTACATTCCTTCACTTACCTCAGTATATCTGATACTTCCTTCACTTACCTCAGTATATCTGATATTTCCTTCACTTACCTCAGTATATCTGATACTTCCTTCACTTACCTCGGTATATCTGATACTTTTTTACAGTTACCTCAGTTTATCCAGAGACATGTATTATGTCTCTGGTTTATCTGATACTTTTTGCAGTTACCTCAGTATATCTGATACTTCCTTACAGTTACCCCAGTATAACTGATACTTTCCTACAGTTACACCAGTATATCGGATACTTCCTCACAGTTACCCCAGTATATCTGATACTTCTTTACAGTTACACCAGTATATCTGATACTTCCTTACAGTTACCCCGGTATATTTGATACTTCCTTACAGTTACCTCAGTATATCTGATACTTCCTTCACAGTTACCTCGGTATATCTGATACTTCCTTCACAGTAACCTCAGTATATCTGATACTTCCTTCACAGTAACCTCAGTATATCTGATACTTCCTTACAGTTACCTCATTATATCTGATACTTCCTTACAGTTACCTCAGTATATCTGATACTTCCTTCACAGTAACCTCAGTATATCTGATACTTCCTTACAGTTTCCTCAGTATATGTAATACTTTCTTACAGTTACCCCAGTATATCTGATACTTCCTTACAGTTACCCCAGTATATATGATACTTCCTTACAGTAACCTCAGTATATCTGATACTTCCTTACAGTTACCCAAGTATATCTGATTCTTCCTTACAGTTACCCCAGTATATCTGATACCTCCTTACAGTTACCCCAGTATATCTGATACTTCCTTACAGTTACCCCAGTATATCTGATACTTCCTTACAGTTACCCCAGTATATCTGACACTTCCTTACAGTTACCCCAGTATATCTGACACTTCCTTACAGTTGCCCCAGTATAGCTGATACTTCCTAACAGTTGCCCCAGCATATCTGATTCTTCCTTACAGTTGCCCCAGCATATCTGATACTTCCTAACAGTTGCCCCAGCATATCTGATACTTCATTACAGTTGCCCCAGCATATCTGATACTTCCTTACAGCAACCTCAGCATATCTGATACTTCCTTACAGCAACCTCAGCATATCTGATACTTCCTTACCATTACCCCACTATATCTGACACTTCCTTACAGATACCCAGGTATATCTGATACTTCCTTACAGCAACCTCAGCATATCTGATACTTCCTTACAGCTACCTCTGCATATCTGATACTTCCTTACAGCTACCTCTGCATATCTGATACTTCCTCACAGCAACCTCAGCATATCTGATACTTCCTTACAGCTACCTCTACATATCTGATACTTCCTTACAGTTGACCCAGTATATCTGATACTTCCTTACAGTTGCCCCAGTATATCTGATTCTTCTTTACAGTTGCCCGAGCATATCTGATACTTCCTTACAGTTGCCACAGCCTATCTGATTCTTCCTGACAGTTGCCCCAGCATATCTGATACTTCCTTACAGTTACCTCAGCATATCTGATACTTCCTAACAGTTACCTCAGTATATCTGATACTTCCTTACAGTTACATCAGTATATCTGATACTTCTTAACAGTTACCTCAGCATATCTGATACTTCCTAACAGTTACCTCAGCATATCTGATACTTCCTAACAGTTACCTCAGCATATCTGATACTTCCTTACAGTTACATCAGTATATCTGATACTTCCTAACAGTTACCTCAGTATATCTGATACTTCCTAACAGTTACCTCAGCATATCTGATACTTCCTAACAGTTACCTCAGTATATCTGATACTTCCTTACAGTTACATCAGTATATCTGATACTTCTTAACATTTACCTCAGCATATCTGATACTTCCTTACAGTTACACCAGTATATCTGATACTTCAGTTACCCCAGCATATTTGATACTTCCTTACTGTTACCTCAGCATATCTGATACTTTCTTACAGTTACACCATTCATTAAAGTTGCCTCAGCATATCTGATACTTCCTTACAGTTACCCCAGTATATCTGATTCCTATTTCGGTTACCCCAATATATCTGATACTTCCTTACAGTTACCTTAGTATTTCTGATACTTCCTTACAGTTACTTCAGTATATCTGATACTTCCTTACAGTTACCCCAGTATATCTGATACTTCCTTACAGTTACCCCAGTATATCTGATACTTCCTTACAGTTACCCCAGTATATCTGATACTTCCTTACATTTACCTCAGTATATCTGATACTTCCTTACAGATACCTCAGTATATCCGATACTTCCTTCACAGTTACCTCAGTATATCTGATTCTTCCTTACAGTTACCCCAGTATATCTGATACTTCCTTACATTTACCTCAGTATATCTGATACTTCCTTACAGTTACCCCAGTATATCTGATACTTCCTTACAGCTACCTCAGTATATCTGATACTTCCTTACAGTTACCTCAGTGTATCTGATACTTCCTTCACAGTGTACTTGTACTAATATGTAATAACAGTACATTATTCTTTGTCATCTATCAGTTCCATGGTAGTGTTATCAATATGCATAACAGTACATTTATATCTCACCATCTATCAGTTCCATGGTAGTATAATCAATATGTAATAACAGTACATTATTTCTTACCATCTATAAGTTCCATGGTAGTATTATCAATATGTAATTACAATACTTTCATTTCTTATCATCTATCAGTTCCATTGTAGTACTATAAATATGTGATAACAATACATTCATTTCTTACCATCTATCAGTGCCATGGTAGAATTGTCAGTATGCAATGACAATGCATTCGTTTCTTACCATCTATCAGTTCCATGGTAGTATTATCAATATGCAATAACAATACATTTATTCCTTACCATCAATCAGTACCATGGTAGTACTATCAATGTGTAATCAATACATTCATTTCTTACCATCTATCAGTTTCATGGTAGTACCATCAATATGTAATAACTATACATTCATTTCTTACCATCTATCTGTTCCATGGTAATACTATCAATATGTAATAACAATACATTATTTCTTATCATCTATCAGTTCCATGGTAATATTATCAATATGTAATAACAGGACATTCATTTCTTACCATCTATCAGTTCCATGGTAGTAATATCAATATGTAATAACTATACATTCATTTCTTACCATCTATCAGTTCCATGGTAGTAATATCAATATGCAATAACAATACATTCATTTCTTACCATCTATCTGTTCCATGGTAATACTATCAATATGTAATAACAGGACATTCATTTCTTACCATCTATCAGTTCCATGGTAATATTATCAATATGTAATAACAGGACATTCATTTCTTACCATCTATCAGTTCCATGGTAGTAATATCAATATGCAATAACAATACATTCATTTCTTACCATCTATCTGTTCCATGGTAATACTATCAATATGTAATAACAGTACATTATTTCTTACCATCTATCAGTTCCATGGTAATATTATCAATATGTAATAACAGTACATTCATTTCTTACCATTTATCAGTTCCATGGTAGTAATATCAATATGCAATAACAATACATTCATTTCTTACCATCTATCTGTTCCATGGTAATACTATCAATATGCAATAACAATACATTATTTCTTACCATCTTTCAGTTCCATGGTAATATTATCAATATGTAATAACAGGACATTCATTTCTTACCATCTATCTGTTCCATGGTAGTAATATCAATATGTAATAACTATACATTCATTTCTTACCATCTATCAGTTCCATGGTAATAATATCAATATGCAATAACAATACATTCATTTCTTACCATCTATCAGTTTCAAGGTAGTATTATCAACATGTAATAACTGAGAACATTCTTTTCTTACCATATATCTGTTCAATGGTAGTATTATCAATATGCAACCACAGTACATTTATTTCTTACCATCCATCAGTTCCATGGTAGTACATGTACTATCAATATGTCATAACAATACATTCATTTCTTACGATCTATCAGTTTCATGATAGTACTATCAATATGCAATAACAATACATTAATTGCTTACCATCTATCAGTTTCTTGGTAGTATTATCAATATGAAATAACTATACATTCATTATTTACCGTCTATCAGTTCCATGGTAGTACTATCAATATGTAATAACTATACATTCGTTTCTTACCATCTATCAGTTCCATGGTAGTTTTATAAATATGTAATAACTATACATTCATTTCTTACCATCTATCAGTTCCATGGTAGTAGTATCAATTTGCAATAACAATACATTCATTTATTACCATCCATCAGTTCCATGGTAGTAGTATCAATATGCAATAACAATACATTCATTTCTTACCATCCATCAGTTCCATGGTAGTAGTATCAATATGCAATAACAATACATTCATTTATTACCATCCATCAGTTCCATGGTAGTAGTATCAATATGCAATAACAATACATTCATTTCTTACCATCTATCAGTTCCATGGTAGTAGTATCAATTTGCAATAACAATACATTCATTTATTACCATCCATCAGTTCCATGGTAGTAGTATCAATATGCAATAACAATACATTCATTTATTACCATCCATCAGTTCCATGGTAGTACTATCAATGTGTAGTAACAATACATTTATTTCTTACAATCTATCAATTACATGGTAGTTCTTTCAATATGCAATAACAATACATTCATTTCTTACCATCCATCAGTTCCATGGTAGTAGTATCAATATGCAATAACAATACATTCATTTCTTACCATCTATCAGTTCCATGGTAGTAGTATCAATTTGCAATAACAATACATTCATTTATTACCATCCATCAGTTCCATGGTAGTAGTATCAATATGCAATAACAATACATTCATTTATTACCATCCATCAGTTCCATGGTAGTACTATCAATGTGTAGTAACAATACATTTATTTCTTACAATCTATCAATTACATGGTAGTTCTTTCAATATGTAATAACTATACATTCATTTCTTACCATCTATCAGTTTTATGGTAGTACTATCAATATGCACTAACAATACTTTCATTTCTAACCATCTATCGGTTCCATGGTAGTATATTATCAATATGAAATTACAGTAACATCTATTTGTATTACCACATTTCCTTTCCACATTACATAAAAAACAATTCTAAACTGCTGATTTTCAATACATAATCATTAATGCAATATAAACAGCTCCAAATACGTTCATAGACGTTCTAATAAACAATTCTCAATATCTCGAACATGATATTAAATCGACCACTTTCTCGTCTGAATAGAAATAAACAATTAATCACCATACAACAATAACTTAGCTCTGATTCTGTAGAAATATCGTTCTCGGATTTTTACATTAGTAATCTATTGAAAAGCATATATTAAACTTGCAAATAACAACTCAAAATAATAAATCGTATTTACTCATGATACAGTGTGATTTACTCGTTGGATTTCTTCTGTCACAAGGACTCGTGATGACAAAGTCATATATGGATTGTCACATGTGAGGCCCTCCCAGGAGTTTTGGAGATCTGGAGAATATGACCATTTATTTTCAGAGATCTGGGGAACATTTGTCATTACTTTCAGAGATTCAGAGATCAAAATCCTAATTTTAGAGATCTAGAGATATTGTCCTTAAAGACAAAAAGTATCTTATTTTATCAATTTTATGTATAATTTGTATACTTGATCATAATTTACTTTTAAAATGAGATGTTGAAACGGCTTTTGACAGCTATGGAGGCAACGTGTTAGTCTAGGACCTTGCCCAAATTCATTCCGTAATGGAGAGTAACAGAATGAAGTTGGGCAGGGTACCAGACAAGCAACATGTACTCTTGATCACCAAGACGCTCTTACTCTAAGAGAAGATCAGTTTTTCTGTTGTGTTGTATGATAATGATCGATGGTGGTTCGTGCTTTTTGTGAAAAATGGAGCCAAATAAGACAAATATGAATAATATCAACGTTATTATCGTCCCTGTAACTGAAGCTATATAGAACAAGAAAATATCTGTGGAACCGATGGATGCTCCCCCAAGTGAGTACCATTTGGTAATGATAATGAAAGGGCCATATATTCATGAAAAATCATCAAACCGGAACACAAACATAGCAAGTTTCATAAAATTCCAACCAGAGGTTGTAGAGAAATAGCACGGACAATAATTGTGTTACGAACTCAATGAAAGGGCCATAACTCCGTGAAAAATCATCGAACCGGAACCGACAATATGCGCATCTCCACTTGGTAGTGATGCATCCAAGCAAGTTTCATAAAATTCCAACATGGGATTGTAGAGAAATCGCGCGGACAAGAATTTGGTCACAGACAGAATCAAATGGCCATAACTCCGTGAAAAATCATCGAACCAAAACACAAAGACAATATGCGCATCTCCACTTGGTAGTGATGCATCCTAGCAAGTTTCAAAAAATTCCACATGGGGTTGTATAGAAATAGCGCGGACAAGAATTTGGTCACAGACAGAATCAAAGGGCCATAACTCCGTGAAAAATTATCAAACAGGAACACAAAGACAATATGCGCATCGGCACTTTGTAATGATCCATCCTATAGAAATAGCCCGGACAAGAACGGACGTTCTTGTGGAAGTGATGTTGTGGGGTGAGGTTTTGATATGTTATAAAACATCTTTTTTTTTCATAAAACAAAAAAAAAACTATTTTCTTTCTAACTCTAATATCACAAACCTTGAGATCCAACCCTAATGACACTAAAAAATAATGAAAAAAGGAGAAAAAAAAGTAAAAGAGAAATGTGAAGAAAATTAAATTAACCCCACAATGCCATTTGCACGGGTATTCGCACTTGTGGGGTGAACATTGCACCCCACAAGTACCAAAAAAACCCACAAGTCCATTCTGTACTGGCAACTCAACCCACAAGTGCTGCTCCAGACGTACTTGTGGACGCACGGACGGACGGACGGACGGACGGACGGACGGACGGACGGACGGACGGACAAAGCGGCAACTATATGCTTCCCCCCTTTGGGGGAGCATAAACATATAATTGAAAGAACCACCTCTCGAATCTTTGCCGATGCCAGTCTGTTGTATAGGAAGGTTCGCTCTACTGTTAACTCCAAGGTCCTACAAGAAGACCTGAACAGACTCCAGTAGTGGGAAGAAGACTGGATGATGTGATTCAATCCCAGTAAGTACGAGGTGATCCGCATCACAAAGAAGAGAAATCCAATATAGGCCACATACAACATTCATGGCCAAGACCTGACTTTTGTCCCATTTTGACATCTACTGGCACTCCTTCTTTCTCTCGGGCAGCAGACTGTGGAAAAGTCTTCCAGAGCGCATCGCCACACGTAGAGGCTTTGCGAGGAGAGATGGTCTCTGCACTATAGATCGTTATTATCATTTTAATCTTAATCTTATACGCGCTGCACAATTCCCTTGTATCATACACCAAATTGAACGACGATGCCTCAGAGTGGGATTTTGTACAGTAACGCATACAAGTATGTTTGTGACAAAAATGTCATCTAAATACTTCAAGCCATGTTCACTAGAATGTCGGAAGGGACGAATTTTCGCAAAAGATTCGCAAGTGCAAAGGGCAATTGTGCTTCTCAAAATCATGAGACAAGAGAAGGTGAGACTGAGCTATTCCGGGGAAGGGTTGTACAGGTGTTCAGTCTTTACCCTGTATTCCCACTGCCCCATCTTCCTTCCCCTTTCCATTTTCTGCAAATTTCAATAAACATAAGAGAACGACTTGAAAGGTGGCATGCATAACTGCGAAGTCTGATCTGCAAGCGTAGAAGGTCAGAAAGTGCCAGGAAAAGAACTTGAGACAGTGTATGGAATTTGTTCATTATGGTGATGTGTAAATAATAAAAGACTATAGCAGACCTAGAGATCTAGAGAACAGTGGAAATACTTTGAGAGATCTGGGAAACATGGATAAAATACTTTTGGGGAACTTTAGCAAATACTTTTAGAGATCTGGGGAACAATGGCCATTACTTTAAGAGATCTAGGGAACATGACCCCCCCCCCCCCTCAATCTCCAGCAACTCATGATTTGACACAGCAGGTGACATTTGTTTACATTTAAGGCCACATGGACATTAGATACCAGTACTGTTTCCTCTAATACTCAACGGATTTTTATGTTAATAAACGTCAAAATGACATCATTCATCCCAAAAATGAGTATGACTATTATAAAAGATCTTTAAAACGCTCCATCGCTGTCTAACTAGGTGTCAAAACTTGATCAACTTGTACTACCTGACACTGTTCAGTGTAAATGAACATATACTCAATGACATCGATAATTTAGGCCACGTAAACTATTATTTGTTACACATGTGTATACATGTAAACGTGTTAAGTGGACAGTACTGGCGGCGTTTGAGACCAGCGTAATCTCATATCAGGCTGACGGTGAAGTTAGAAGCGGATCAACAAAGTTAAACATTTAAAGATATATATCAGACTCTGTCCTCCAGACTTTACCATTTTCTTGAACTCGAATAAATTTTCCCATCCGAGCGGAAGCGAAACCTAAAATCTGACACTAACAGCATTTTGTCAGAGCAATGTTTTTTTTTAATCCATGGCGAGACTGGTTTCCGCAGCTTAATGAAGAATATAAATTATTAAGTTCCTTTTCTAAAACAATTTCCATTTTCTGTTATGTTTTCTAATTGTCAAGATAAATTGGTGCCTTAAAATAGATAATTCAGTTTACTTCCAGGAAAGACATCTTCTGAGTTGATACTTATGAAAAGTAAATCAATATTGTAACCGCACGGACACATCAGATGAGAAAATGTAATAATAGAATAGGCATCATCGTCAGTAATAAGCCGCATGTGTCTCTCCTCCTCCACCTCCTCCACTTCCTACTGCTCCTGTCTGTCTGTCTGCCTGCCTGCCTGCCTGCCTGCCTGTCTGTCTGTCTGTCTGTCTGTCTGTCTGTCTGTCTGTCTGTCTGTCTGTCTGTCTGTCTGTCTGTCTGTCTGTCTGTCTGTCTGTCTGTCTGTCTGTCTGTCTGTCTGTCTGTCTGTCTGTCTGTCTGTCTGTCGGTCGGTCGGTCGGTCGGTCGGTCGGTCGGTCGGTCGGTCGGTCGGTCGGTCGGTCGGTCGGTCTGTCGGACAGTCTGTAGTGCAGTCTGTGTGTGTGTGTGTGTGTGTGTGTGTGTGTGTGTCTCTCTCTCTCTCTCTCTCTCTCTCTCTCTCTCTCTCTCTCTCTTCGTGTCATTTTTCCATATGTGTTACATAAATGTATATATCAGGTTTTCGTCTTTCAATATTTAGGCGTAAAACTCCGCAATACTGTAGGTTACGGTTAGTTTAAAAGTGAATATCAAAATACGAGATGTGAATATTAAGGTAAAAAACATTCTATAATCAGGGGAGTAGTGAGAGTGGTACTGCCTTCAAACTATATCCAAATTAATTATTTTCAGGTTTAAGTTGAACAGATGACAGGATGCTTCCAATTGTTTTCTTACTGGCAGTAGTTTGTCACTCGGGTAGGTTCAATATTGTTATCTTACAGTTTGATATTGTTACCTTACAGTTTGATTGTGTTACCTTACAGTTTGATATTGTTACCCTACAGTTTAAAAATGTGACCTTACAGTTTGATAGTGTTACCCTACATTTTGATATTGTTACCTTACAGTTTGATAGTGTTACCTTACAGGTTGATAGAGTTACCTTACAGTTTAAAATTGTTACCTTACAGTTTGATAGTGCTACCTTACAGTTTGATAGTGTTAACTTACAGTTTGATATGGTTATATTACTGGCAGTAGTTTGTCACTTGCGTAAGTTCGATATTGTTACCTTACAGTTTGATATTGTTACCTTACAGTTCGATAGTGTTACCTTACAGTTCGATATTGTTACCTAACAGTTTGATATTGTTTCCTTAGATTTTGATAGTGTTACCTTACAGTTCGATATTGTTACCTTACAGTTTGCTAGTGTTACCTTACAGTTTGATATTGTTACCTTACAGTTTGATAGTGTTACATTACATTTTTATAATGTTACCTTACATTTTGATATGTTACCTAACAGTTTGTTAGTGTTTTCTTCCATTTTGATAGTGTTACCTTACAGTTTGATAGTGTTACTTTACAGTTGGATAGTGTTACCTTACAGTTTGATATTGTAACGTTACAGTTGGCTAGTGTTACCTTACATTTTGATATTGTTACCTTACAGTTTGATAGTGTTTCGTTACAGTTTGAAAGTGTTATCTTACATTTTGATATGGTTCCCTTACATTTTGATAGTGTTACCTTACTGGCAGTAGTTGGTCACTCAGGAAGGTTTGATATTGTTATCTTACTGGCAGTAGTTCGTCACTCAGGTAGGTTTAACATTGCTATCTTACAGAAGGTTGTTCGTCAATTAGGTAGGATTAACATTGCTATCTTACCGGCAGTAATTCGTCACTCACGTAGTTTTTACATTGTTATCTTACTGGCAGTAGGTCGTCACTCAGGTAGGTTTTACATTGTTATCTTACTGGCAGTAGGTCGTCACTCAGGTAGGTTTTACATTGTTATCTTACTGGCAGTAGTTTGTCACTCAGGTAGGTTTTACATTGTTATCTTACTGGCAGTAGGTCGTCACTCAGGTAGGTTTTACATTGTTATCTTACTGGCAGTAGTTGGTCACTCAGGTAGGTTTTACATTGTTATCTTACTGGCAGTAGTTTGTCACTCAGGTAGGTTTGATATTGTTATCTCACTGGCAGTAGTTTGTCACTCAGGGTTGTTTGGTATTGTTATCTTACTGGCAGTAGTTCGTCACTCAGGTAGGTTTTACATTGCAATCTTACAGGAAGTTGTTTGTCACTCAGGTAGGTTTAACATTGCTTTCTTACCGGCAGTAATTCGTCACTCAGGTAGGTTTTACATTGCTATCTTACTGGCAGTAGTTCGTCACTCAGGTAGGTTTGATAGTGTTATCTTACTGGCAGTAGTTCGTCACTTAGGTAGGGTTTACATTGCTATCTTACCGGCAGTAGTTCGTCAATCAGGTAGGTTTGATATTCAGTAGATTTTCACTCGGGAAGGTTTGATAATGTTATCTTACAGTCATTAAATCGTCAGTCGGGAAGGTTTGATAGTGTTATCTTACAGGCAGTAGTTCGTCACTCAGGAAGGTTTTACATTGCTTTCTTACAGGCAGTTGTTCGTCACTCAGGCAGGTTTGATATTCAGTAGTTTTTCACTCGGGAAGGCTTGATAGTGTTATCTTACAGGCAGTAGTTCGTCAGGAAGGAAGGTTTGAAAGTGTTATCTTACAGGCAGTAGTTCGTCACTCAGATAGGTTTTTACATTGTTATCTTAATGGCAGTTATTCGTCACTCAGGCAGGTTTGATATTCAGTAGTTTTTCACTCGGGAAGGTTTGATAGTGTTATCTTACAGGCAGTAGTTCGTCACTCAGGCAGGTTTGATATTCAGTAGTTTTTCACTTGGGAAGATTTGAAAGTGTTATCTTACAGGCAGTAGTTCGTCAGTCGGGAAGGTTTGAAAGTGTTATCTTACAGGCAGTAGTTCGTCACTCAGGTAGGTTTTACATTGTTATTTTACAGGCAGTTGTTCGTCACTCAGGTGGGTTTTACATTGTTATCTTACTGGCAGTAGTTCGTCACTCAGGTAAGTTTGATATTGTCATTTTACTGGCAGTAGTTTGTCACTCAGGTAGGTTTGATATTGTCATCTTACTGGCAGTAGTTTGTCACTCAGGTAGGTTTGATATTGCTATCTAACTGGCAGTAGTTTGTCACTCAAGGTTGTTTGGTATTGTTATCTTACAGGCAGTAGTTCGTCATTCAGGTAGGTTTTACATTGTTATTTTACAGGCAGTTGTTCGTCACTCAGGTGGGTTTTACATTGTTATCTTACTGGCAGTAATTCGTCACTCAGGTAAGTTTGATATTGTCATTTTACTGGCAGTAGTTTGTCACTCAGGTAAGTTTGATATTGTCATTTTACTGGCAGTAGTTCGTCACTCAGGTAGGTTTGATATTGCTACCTTACTGGCAGTAGTTTGTCACTCAGGTAGGTTTGATATTGCTATCTCACTAGCAGTAGTTTGTCACTCAGGGTTGTTTGGTATTGTTATCTTACAGGAATTAGTTCGTCACTCAGGTAGGTTTTAGATTGCTATCTTAACGGCAGTAGTTTGTCACTCAGGTAGGTTTGATATTGTTATCTTAAAAGGAGGAGTTCGTCACTCAGGTAAGTTTTACATTGCTATCTTAACGGCAGTAGTTTGTCTCTCAGGTAGGTTTGGTATTGTTAACTTACTGACAGTAGTTTGTCACTCAGGTAAGTTTGATATTGTCACTTTACTGGCAGTAGTTTGTCACTTAGGTAAGTTTGGTATTGTTATCTTACTGACAGTAGTTTGTCACTCAGGTAAGTTTGATATTGTTTTTTTATTGGCAGCAATTTGTCACTCAGGTAGGTTTGATATTGTCATCTTACTGGCAGTAGTTTGTCACTCAGGTAGGTTTGATATTGTTATCTTACTGGCAGTAGTTCGTCACTCAGGTAAGTTTGATATTGTCACTTTACTGGCAGTAGTTTGTCACTCAGGTAGGTTTAATATTGTCATCTTACTGGCAGTAGTTTGTCACTCAGGTAGGTTTGATATTGCTATCTCACTGGCAGTAGTTTGTCACTCAGGGTTGTTCGGTATTGTTATCTTACAGGCAGTAGTTTGTCACTCAGATTTGTTTGGTATTGTTATCTTACAGGCAGTAGTTCGTCACTCAGGTAGGTTTTACATTGCTATCTTAACGGCAGTAGTTTGTCACTCAGGTAGGTTTGATATTGATATCTAACTGGCAGTAGTTTGTCACTCAGATAGGTTTTACAGTGCTATCTTACTGGCAGTAGTTTGTCACTCACGTAGGTTTTACATTGCTATCTTACTGGTAGTAGTTTGTCACTCAGGGTTGTTTGATATTGTTATCTTACTGGAAGTAGTTCGTCACTCATGTAGGTTTTACATTGCTATCTTACAGGAAACTGTTCGTACTCAGGTAGGTTTAACATTGCTATCTTACCGGCAGTAATTCGTCACTCAGATAGGTTTTACATTGCTATCTTACTGGCAGTAGTTCGTCACTCAGGTAGGTTTTACATTGTTATATTACTGGCAATATTTCGTCACTCTGGTAGGTTTAACATTGCTATCTTAACGGCAGTAGTTCGTCACTCGGGAAGGTTTAACATTGTTATCTTAACGGCAGTAGTTCGTAACTCAGGTAGGTTTAGCATTTCTATCTTAACGGCAGTATTTCGTCACTCAGGTAGGTTTAACATTGTTATCGTAACGGCAGTAGTTCGTCACTCAGGTAGGTTTTACATTGTTATCTTACTGGCAGTAGTTCGTCACTCAGGTAGGTTTAGCATTGCTTTCTTAACGGCAATAGTTCGTCACTCAGGTAGGTTTTACATTGTTATCTTACTGGCAGAAGTTCGTCACTCAGGTAGGTTTTACATTGTTATCTTACTGGCAGTAGTTCGTCACTCAGGTAGGTTTAGCATTGCTTTCTTAACGGCAGTAGTTCGTCACTCAGGTAGGTTTTACATTGTTATCTTACTGGCAGAAGTTCGTCACTCAGGTAGGTTTAACATTGCTATCTTAACAGCAGTAGTTCGTCACTCATGTAGGTTTTACATTGTTATCTTACTGGCAGTAGTTCGTCACTCAGGTAGGTTTAGCACTGCTTTCTTAACGGCAGTAGTTCGTCACTCAGGTAGGTTTTACATTGTTATCTTACTGGCAGTAGTTCGTCACTCAGGTAGGTTTTACATTGTTAACTTAATGGCAGAAGTTCGTCACTCAGGTATGTTTGAAATTATTATCTCACTGGCAGTAATTCGTCACTCAGGTAGGTTTTACATTGTTATCTTACTGGCAGTAGTTCGTCACTCAGGTAGGTTTAGCATTGCTATCTTAACGGCAGTATTTCGTCACTCAGGTAGTTTTTACATTGCTATCTTAACTGCAGTAGTTCGTCACTCAGGTAGGTTTTACATTGTTATCTTAACGGCAGTAGTTCGTCACTCAGGTAGGTTTTACATTGTTATCTTACTGGCAGTAATTTGTCACTCAGGTAGGTTTAGCATTGCTATCTTAACGGCAGTGGGTCGTCACTCAGGTAGGTTCAACATTGCTATCTTAACGGCAGTAGTTCGTCACTCAAGAAGGTTTGATATGGTTATCTTACTGGCAGTAGTTTTTCACTCGGGAAGGTTTGATAGTGTTATCTTACAGGCAGTAGTTCGTCACTCAGGTAGGTTTTACATTGTAATCTTACTAGCAGTAGTTCGTCACTCAGGTAGGTTTGATGATAGTGTTATCTTACTGGCAGTAGCTCGTCACTCAGGTAGGTTTTACATTGCTCTCTTACCGGCAATAGTTCGTAACTCAGGTAGGTTTGATATTCAGTAGATTTTCACTCGGAAAGGTTTAATAATGTTATCTTACAGTCATTAGTTCGTCATTGGGGAAGGTTTGAAAGTGTTATCTTACAGGCAGTAGTTCGTCACTGAGGAAGGTTTTACATTGCTATGTTACAGGCAGTAGTTCGTCACTCAAGTAGGTTTGATATTCAGTAGTTTTTCACTCGGGAAGGTTTGATAGTGTTATCTTACAGGCAGTAGTTTGTCAGTCGGGAAAGTTTGATATTCAGTAGTTTTTCACTCGGGAAGGTTTGATAGTGTTATCTTACAGTCATTAGTTCGTCAGTCGGGAAGGTTTGATAGTGTTATCTTACAGGCAGTAGTTCGTCACTTAGGAAGGTTTTACATTGCTGTCTTACAGGCAGTATTTCGTCACTCAGGCAGGTTTGATATTCAGTAGTTTTTCACTCGGAAAGGTTTGATAGTGTTATCTAACAGGCAGTAGTTCGCCAGTCGGGAAAGTTTGAAAGTATTATCTTACAGGCAGAAGTTCGTCACTCAGGTAGGTTTTACATTGTTATCTTACTGGCAGTTGTTCGCCACTCAGGTAGGTTTTACATTGTTATCTTACTGGTAGTAGTTCGTCACTCAAGTACATTTGATATTGTCATTTTACTGGCAGTAGTTTGTCACTCAGGTAAGTTTGATATTGTCATCTTACTGGCAGTAGTTTGTCACTCAGGTAGGTTTGATATTGCTATCTCACTGGCAGTAGTTTGTCACTCAGGGTTGTTTGGTATTGTTATCTCACAGGCAGTAGTTTATCACTCAGATATGTTTGATATTGTTATCTTACTGACAGTAGTTTGACACTCAGGCAGGGTTGTTGTTATCATTTAGCAGGCAGTAGTTCGACACTTAGGTAGGCTTAAACCTGTTCTTTTACTCGCAGTAGTTTTACACGCTGGTAGATTTTACATTGCTATTTTACTGACAGTAGTTTATCACTCAGGTAGGTTTGATATTGTTATCTAACAGGCAGGAGTTTGTCACTCAGGTAAGTTTGGTATTGTTATCTTACAGGCAGTAGTTCGGCACGCAGGTAAATTTTACATTGCTATCTTACTGGCAGTAGTTTGTCACTCAGGTAGTTTGATATTGCCAATTCACTAGCAGTTGTTTGTCACTTTCAGGGTTGTTTGGTATTGTTATCTTACAGGCAGTAGTTTGTCACTCAAGTAGGTTTTACATTGCTATCTTACTGGCAGTGGTTTGTCACTCAGGTAGGCTTGATATTGCTATCTCACTGGCAGTTGTTTGGTACTCTCAGGGTTGTTTGGTATTGTTATCTTACAGGCAGTAGTTTGTTAGTCAAGTAGGTTTTACATTGCTATCTTACTGGCAGTAGTTTGTCACTCAGGTAGGTTTAATATTGCTATCTTACTGGCAGTAGTTTGTCACTCAGGTAGGTTTGATATTGCTATCTTACTGGCAGTAGTTCGTCAATCAGGTAGGTTTGGTATTGTTTTCTTACAGGCAGTAGTTCGTCACTCAAGTAGGTTTTACAGTGCTATCTTACTGGCAGTAGTTTGTCACTTAGGTAGGTTTTACATTGCTATATTACTGGCAATAGTTCGTTACTCAAATAGGTTTTACATTTCTATCTTACTGGCAGTAGTTTGTCACTCAGGTGGGTTTGGTATTGTTATCTTACAGGCAGTAGTTCGTCACTCAAGTAGGTTTTATATTGCTATCTTACTGGCAGTAGTTTGTCACTCAGGTAGGTTTGATATTGCTATCTCATTGGCAGTTGTTTGTCACTCTCAGGGTTGTTTGGTATTGGTATCTTACTGGCAGTAGTTCGTCACTCAAGTAGGTTTTACATTGCTATCTTACTGGCAGTAGTTTGTCACTCAGGTAGGTTTGATATTGCTATCTTACTGGCAGTAGTTTGTCACTCAGGTAGGTTTGATATTGCTATCTTACTGACAGTAGTTTGTCACTCAGGTAGGTTTGTTATTGCTATCTCACTTGCAGTTGTTTGTCACTCTCAGGGTTGTTTGGTATTGTTATCTTACAGGCAGTAGTTCGTCACTCAAGTAGGTTTTACATTGCTATCTTACTGGCAGTAGTTTGTCACTCCGGTAGGTTTGATATTGCTATCTTACTGGCAGTAGTTTGTCACTCAGGTAGGTTTGATATTGCTATCTTACTGGCAGTAGTTCGTCACTCAGGTAGGTTTGGTATTGTTATCTTACAGGCAGTAGTTTATCACTCAAGAACGTTTTACATTGCTATCTTACTGGCAGTAGTTTGTTACTCAGGTAGGTTTGATATTGCTTTCTTACTGGCAGTAGTTTGCCACTCAGGTAGGTTTGATATTGCTATCTTACTGGCAGTAGTTCGTCACTCAGGGTTTTTTGGTATTGTTATCTTACAGGCAGTAGTTCGTCACTCAGGTAGGTTTGATATTGCTATCTTACTGGCAGTAGTTTTTCACTCAGGTAGGTTTGATATTGCTATCTTACTGGCAGTCCTTCGTCACTCAGGATTGTTTGGTATTGTTATCTTACTGGCAGTAGTTCGTCACTCAGGTAAGTTTGGTATTGTTATCTTACAGGCAGTAGTTCGTCACCAAGTTGGTTTTACATTGCTATCATACTGGCAGTAGTTTATCGCTTAGGTAAGTTTGATATTGCTATCTTACTGGCAGAAGTTTGTCACTTAGGTAGGTTTAATATTGTTATATTACATGCAGGGGTTTGTCACTCAGGTAGGTTTGATATTGTTATCTTACAGGCAGAAGTTTGTCACTCAGGTAGGTATTACGTTGCTATCATACTGGCAGTAGTTTATCACTTAGGTAGGTTTGATATTGCTATCTAATTGGCGGTAGTTTGTCACTCAGATAGGTTTGACAGTGCTATCTAACTGGCAGTAGTTTGTCACTCAGGTAGGTTTGATATTGTTATATTACATGCAGTAGTTTGTCACTCAGGTAAGTTTGGAAGTGTTATCTTACTGGCAGTAGTTTGTCACTTAGGTAGGTTTGATATTGCTATCTAACTGGCAGTAGTTGGTCACTCAGACAGGTTTTACAGTGCTATCTTACTGGCAGTAGTTTGTCACTCAGGTAGGTTTTACATTGCTATCTTACTGGCAGTAGTTTGTCACTCACGTAGGTTTTACAGTGCTATCTTACTGGCAGTAGTTTGTCACTCAGGTAGGTTTGATATTGTTATATTACATGCAGGAGTTTGTCACTCAGGTAAGTTTGGTATTGTTATCCTACAGGCAGTAGTTTGTCACTTAGGTAGGTTTGATATTGCTATCTAACTGGCAGTAGTTTGTCACTCAGATAGGTTTTACAGTGCTATCTTACTGGTAGTAGTTTGTCACTCAGGTAGGTTTTACATTGCTATCTTACTGGCAGTAGTTTGTCACTCAGGTAGGTTTTACATTGCTATCTTACTGGCAGTAGTTTATCACTCAGGTAGGTTTTACATTGCTATCTTACTGACAGTAGTTTGCCGCTCAGGTAGGTTTGATATTGTTATCTGACTGGCAGTAGATTGTCACTCTAGTAAGTTTAATATTTTTTCTTTCTGGCAGTAGTTTTTCACTCAGTTAATTTTGATGTTGTTATATTACTGGTTGTAGTTTTTCATTCTGGTAGGATTTACATTGCTATTTTACTGGCAGTAGTTTGTCACTCAGGTGGGTTTGATACCGTTACCTTACTGGCAGTAGTACAAATTAGATATGACATGCATATAAGATTATACACACTTATTTAAATAAACACTGTTTAAAGAATCAATAAAATTGATGCTAGCATTTTGTTGTTTTGTTCTCATATTAAGTTACGACTCGCCTTAGTTGGGAAGTTTTACAAAAACTCCCCTAAACAAGACCTGCATATGTATATATTTTTCAAACGAAATGACAGCTTGCTAATGCAAACTTTTAATTTTAAGAATGAACGAACAGATATAGGCACTCAAAATACAAAAATCTGAAAAAGGCTTAAAAATAGAATAATGGAATACGAGAGACATATCTTAGTAACGCCTAATTATTGTTTATATACATTGTCTTTGTTTTACAGCCATTATAACTTCAGCGAACAATACACCAGACTCGTCTTCAGAGAATCCGCTATCAAACGAAGTTACAAGAACGTCTACTTTTCTGCACTCGACAAGATTATCGTTCAGTGAAAACTCGAAATCTGCCTCCTTGCTCACAGCATCAAGTGTTGGTCAACAACCTGGTCCGTGGTTGACATCTGTTTTTATCAGTCAGGCAGACACGACTAGTTTATATACAGTAACATATAACAGTGTTGCTGTTGTACCTACTTCTGTAGCGGGAAATACGCAAGTGACCAAACATAGTCAAGCGAGCGTCAATGTTGACACGAGTATTACACGGTCTAACGACTTACCGATAATTAACAGCAGCACCACACCCTATGTAGCTCAGCATCCGACTCCCGTAACCGCTTCTTCTATTACAGAGACAAAGTCATCCGATGGTTACATTACAACTGACAATGACCTATTACTTACATTTGCTACTATTACGGGAAGTTTACAAACTCATACTGAAAACTCGTCTTCGTTCAACTTTACGCGTTTTACACACGGTACCTCAATAGTGAGAAAGCATGATTCAATAAACAACACGCCATCAAATTCGATTCTCACAACTCCATTTATATCCTCTCATGTTTCATCATGGTCTTTCTCTACCAAAGAAACATCTATTATGCCAACAGCATCATCAAGTTTCTTATTCACGGAAACAGTCGAACAATCTGAAACAATTGACAAAAATCTGAGTATTAGCATTCCACAAATTGTACCAAGCAATGTTAATGAAGCCAACCTTATAACATCTTCTGATGGCGACATATCCAGTGATTTCCGTTCAGAAAATCCCTCTTTAACTAACATTCTATTTACACAATCACACTTAGCTATGACATCTTCCAAAGATTTCCTATCGATTCGTTCAAGCTTAGTTTTACCAGCATCGACTTCAACTCGACTTACGGAGTCAAAACTAAATGCATTACCTTCCACAGATATTCACCCTACATTATCAAGAAGACATATGGATAATTTACCTTCAACAGATATTCACCCTACATTATCAAGTAGACATATGGATAGTTTAACTTCAACAGATATTCGCCCTACATTAACAAGTAGACATGTGGATAGTTTACCACCAACAGATATTCTCCCTACATTATCAAGTAGGCACATGGATAATTTAACTTCAACAGATATTCGCCCTGCATTTACAAGTAGACATACTGATAGTAGTTTACATTCTGAAGACATTCTTCCTACATTTCCAAGTGTGTTTTATGCATCGCATTCAACAGATATAAGTCGAAGTAGATTAAATTCCGTTACATCTTTTGGCACACTATTGGAGTCTGTGATGTCAACAACTACTATTTCTGATACTTCTGCTATTTCAGCGTCTAAAACACAAAATAGTACTTCCAAGACGAAAACTGGATTGCATTCTTCTTTGATTATATCTGGAAGCCAGTTATTGCCATCGACAGGAATTTCTAAAACAATTATAAGATCAAGCCAATCATTTAATTCGATTGAAGTTCGGTCTTCGGACACCTATCCGTCAATTTTGATGCCATTCGCATCCCATATGAGTCAATTTACGACATCTGATATTGGGCCTACCGTCTCCAGATTTTTAACTGAAGTTTTTACATCTTCTCAAGAATCAACAACAGTTACAGTTACTTTGCATGAAGCCGGACCTTTAGAATCGAGTGTAATATCAGTAGAAATAAAAAGCACTGTTACAGCATCTGCTTCTAGAATCGTTGTACCGACAATATATTCAATCAATCCGCAGTCGACGACAACAACACCAGTCAATACTCTTAGTCGTGTTAAGTTTATGATTACTTTTATTGGTGATTGTGATAAGCTTAAAAACAACGAACAGCTTCAGTTGGAGTTTTGGACATCACTCCTTGACGTTATATCAACCATAACAAACACTGATGTTCCAACTGATGACATTAAACTCTCCCGTTTCGATTGTAATCCGTTAAGACTTGTACTTATATACACAAACGTCTCCAGAGATGATTTCATATCCAACATCAATAGCAGTATTCATGAATCTTCGTTTATAGTTCCCATTATTGATGACACCACCATGCTAACATATAACGGAACTAACATTAAGTCGCTACCGTTTACACGTGATACAGTTGGTGATGGTGGGAAGACAAGTGCTGGATTAGAGCAAATTGACGTCATAGTAATTGCTGTTGCCGCTTTTCTGTTTGCACTTTTGTTATTCATGGGAGGCTTGATATTGTGTCGTGAATGTTACAAACGAAAGCGGTCCGCATCATTTAACCTTCTCGATGTACCTCATGTTAATTTGAAGTTATCCGACTTTACGTTAACACGGATACCACGACCGCAGATGATCTACCATGAAAACAATACAGTGTTATCAGGTAAAACGGTTACAAATTGTCGATTAAAACAAAATAATAAAAATTCTAGTGGGAATATTGAAATGAAAAAGTCTGACAAGTTCGAGATGGACGCAGAACATTTACATGTGCGCATGCATGAACATAATGATGGGCTGGTTGTTGGGGTAACTTGTTCTCTTCCACCAAGTCCAACAAATGATTCGACGTCAGCATCCAGCTCACCAAAAAGTGTATCAACAAGTCAGTCAAAGCAACTTTTATTAAAGGGAAATGACTCTTCGACCTCTGCAGATGGCATGATTAATCCGAACTTTTTATCAGACGATCTGCCGCATCAGAGGAGCATTCAAGTTCAAGATGATGAAAATGAGCAATTACTGTGAATTTTTAAATATAATAATGTGGTCATGAAGGCTATAATAGACTTTGTGCATTTTCAATTCGACTTTCGCCATCCGCCTCTCCATTGTTAATGCTTTTTTATTGTGAGTGCAATACTTGTTGAATTTTAACCAAACATATTAGCTAATCAGTCATACCATCTCAGACAATTGTCATCAGTAGAATCATTTAATGGGTAGCATCTTGTTTTATTTTCTTAATCAAGTCTTATAATACATTATGAAGTCTTACATGCTGAAATGGACAAAATGGGCACACACTGTATATCAATGGTGACGATACAACACACAGTTCATGCATTACAAAACAAAATGCTATACGCTAGATCTATACAATTTTAAAATGAATGAAAGAAAGCTGCTATAATAACGATATAAATAGGCATAATGCAGATAAATCGAAATGAATAAATGATATCTAAAACTTTGATAGTAGGGAAATGACGTATTTTAATTGAATTTTGCTGAGAGAGAGAGAGAGAGAGCAGCAGCAGCAGAATTTAAGCAGTTCGGTTTATTATTAATGTGTTCGGTACTGGTCGCTATGTTGTGTTTAATTGTATTATCTACCTTATTGTATATATCTGTACACATCAATTCAAATAATAAAGGCAGGTTTATATATTTGATTTTCGTTTAACTTCCGTAAAGCTGAAATCGTAACTTAATCATTTATATACTGCTATAATGGTTGGGGTGGACATTGGTAGATACATTCTTTATTTCCTCCATATTTGGAGAGCATCTGATAACATACGTTTATACAACTGCAAAAAAATAATCACTTATGAATTAACAGTATACATCCAAATACAGGTGAAAAGTAAACCAACGATAAACAAAACTTAACATTACACATGTTTACAGTGAACAATAGAGAAGATGATAATATCATTCTAAACACTCTAAATATAAGATCTTTCATAAAGTGTTGTTAAAGACATGGATTAAATTATGTTTTGTAAAGATCAGGACATTTTTTTAACTGGCATGTAGAAAAAGTGAAATAATGACATTGCCCATCTATAATGGATTTTGCCGAAATAAAATACAAGACTCATTGATAGACTCATGCCAGTGGTGAACTTTTTGTATCTTACCGAAACGAAATGTAGAAAGTCGATCAAGCACTGAGTATCAAACAGTGAACACTAGCAGTATCGATAATATTTATCTAAACATGCTGCGAATTAAACCAATATTGAACAATAGTATATTTTCAATCTGCTCCGTGTTAGATAAATGTTCACTAAGACCAGAATGTTATACATGTTATCAATTTGCACAGGACATGTTAACGGATAATCATGTGCTTATATCAATTGCTCAGATGTATTGAACATATTGATAGGATGTAGTACCAACTGGTTTTACTCCCCCTCCCCCTCAGTTAATATTATTTTATGGCAAAAGATTTACGTGCGTCACATCGGCATTATTACCAGTCAAAGTCATATTCAGACTACATTTGATAGGCCTGTGTCTTGAGACATTCTACAATTATACCATGAATAATACAATGCGGAGTTTTTCAACTGGCAAAATTATATTCATATCTTCCGTCGTATGATACAAAGGTGAATGACGCATTGCAAGTAGCTAGTGTATTAGAAGAGATCATATTAATAGGATCATGTAAGAACTGTGTGAATGATTGATCTCTATAAGTACATGGGAATTTTGAAGAGGTTGCATTGAAGTCGCTTATAAATATTACAAACCCATTTTCTGAATATAAATTCTATCAGTTGAAAAGCTTATCAATGTAATACCTATATCTGTCAATGGGATGACTACTGCATGGTAAATACATTTGAAATATAAACAAAAACAATTGTGTGCATATGGAAACTGAACAGAAGCGCTCACAAACATTGAATCTGGACAGTAGCGCATTTTTTTCTTCCTCCAGATATTCACCTCCTCTCTCGTGGAGATATACGTACACTAAGTGGGCACACTTTGTTAATAGATGTTGAGCTTAAATCAGGATCTTGTTTGGCTTTGCCGTTGCTGGGTTGAGTTGAACAACTTGAACAATTTTATTCAAACTATAGACAGACTATGTTTAGACTTTAAAAACAATTTATTACAACTTATACAAGTCACCATCGTTGGATACCTACAGGTGTCATATGCTTGCATTGCGGCTTGGTAAAAACGACGCGAAGCTAGAGTGCAGTATCCCAAGGGTGCTAAAGTACCGGAATGGATTGCACGTGGGTATCCCATGATTGCACGTGGGTATCCCATGATCGCAAGTCACGCTCGGAGTCGTCTTGGGTAGAGCTAGTTTTAAGCATATTTAATATGCGGAAAAAAGTGTATTGGTCAAGAACATCACACATAGCTGTGGGGGAGTATCGAACCAACGACCTCTAATCATAGGTTCGATCATCTACCACTGGAGCATGCGCTCCACAGAATATATTCAATGTTCGTGCTCTGCTGTTCAGTGTTAATGTGCGTGCTCTGCTGTTCAGTGTTAATGTGCGTGCTCTACTGTTCAGTGTTAATGTGCGTGCTCTACTGTTCAGATTCAATGTACATGCACTACTGTTCAGATTCAATGTACATGCACTACTGTTCAGATTCAATATACATGCACTACTGTTCAGATTCAACTTACATGCACTACTGTTCAGATTCAATGTACATGCACTACTGTTCAGATTCAATGTGCGTGCTCTGCTGTTCAGTTTTAATGTGTGTGTACTACTGTTCAGGTTCAATGTACGTACTCTACTGTTCAGTTTCAATGTGCATGCAATACTCTTCAGTTTAAATGTTCGTGTGCTACTGTTCAGATTCAATGTGCTTGCTCTTCTGTTCAGTTTTAAAATGCGTGCGCTACTGTTCAGATTCAATGTGCGTGCTCTACTCTTCAGTTTCAATGTGCGTGCGCTGTTGTTCAGTTTTAATGTGCGTGCGCTACTGTTCAGTTACATGTTCGTGCGCTACAGTTCAGATTCAGCATGCGTGCGCTGTTGTTTAGATTCAATGTGCGTGCGCTTCTGTTCAGATTCAATGTGCGTGCGTTATTGTTCGGTTTCAATGTGCGTGCTATACTATTCAGTTTTAACGTTCGTGCGCTACTGTTCAGATTCAATGTGCGCACTACTGTTCAGATTCAATGTGCGTGCGCTACTGTTCGGATTCAATGTGCGCGCTACTGTTTAGATTCAATGTGCGTGCGCTACTGTTCAGATTCAATGTACGTGCGCTTCTGTTCGGATTCAATGTGCGCGCTACTGTTCAGATTCAATGTACGTGCGCTACTGTTCGGATTCAATGTGTGCGCTACTGAATAGATTCAATGTGCGTGCTCTACTGTTCAGTTTCAATGTGCCTGCGCTCTTATTCAGATTCAATGTGTATGCTTTACTATTAAGATTCAATATACGTGCGCTACTGTTCAGATTCAATGTGCATACGTTACTGTTCAGATTCAATGTTTGTGCGCTATTGTTCAGATTCAATGTTCACGCGCTACTGTTTAGATTCAATGTGCGTGTGCTATTGTTCAGTTTCAATGTGCATGCGCTTCTGTTCAGATTCAATGTTCGTACGCTACTGTTCTGATTCAACATGGTGCGCTTTGTTTAGATTCAATGTGCCAGCTACTATTCAGATTCAATGTTCGTGCGCTATTGTTCAGATTCAATGTACACGCGCTACTGTTTAGATTCAATGTGCGTGCGCTACTGAATAGAATCAATGTGTGTGTGCTACTGTTCAGATTCAATCTGTTCAGTTTCAACGTGGGTGCTCTATTGTTTTGATATGCGTTCGCTACTGTTCAGATTTAATGTGCGTTCGCTACTGTTCAGTTTCAATGTGCGTGCGCTGTTCAGTTTTAATATGTGTGCGCTACTGTTCAGATTCAATATACGTGCGCTACTGTTCAGTTTCAAAGTGCGTGTGCTACTATTCAGATTCAATGTGCGTGCGTTACTGTTCAGTTTCAATGTGCGTGCGCTACTGTTCAGATTCAATGTGCTTGCGCTACTGTTCAGTTTCAATGTCCGTGCGCTGTTCAGTTTCAATGTGCGTGTGCTATTGTTCAGTATCAATGTGCGTGCGCTTCTGTTCAGATTTAATGTGCGTGCGCTACTGTTCAGATTCAATGTTTGTGTGCACTACTGTTCAGATTCAATGTGCGTATTTTACTGTTCAGAATCAATGTGCGTGTTCTATTGTTTAGATGATTCAATATGTGTGTGCTACTGTTCAGATTCAATGTACGTATTGTTCTGTTCAGAATCAGTGTGCGTGCCCTACTTTTCAGATTCAATCTGTTCAGATTCAATGTGTGTGCGCTACTGTTCAGATTCAATGTTCGTGTTCTACTGTTCAGAATCAATGTGCGTGCGCTACTTTTCATATTCAATGTGTGTGTGTGCTACTGTTCAGATTCAATCTGTTCAGTTTCAACGTTGGGTGCTCTACTGTTCAGATTCAATCTGTTCAGTTTCAACGTGTGTGCTCTAATGTTCAGATTCAATGTGCGTGTGCTACTATTCAGATTCAATGTGCGTGCGCTACTGTTCAGATTCAATGTGCGTGCGCTACTGTTCAGATTCAATGTGCGTGCGCTTCTGTTCAGATTCAATGTGCGTGCGCTACTGAATAGAATCAATGTGCGTGTTCTACTGTTCAGATTCAATCTGTTCAGTTTCAACGTGGGTGCTCTACTGTTCAGATTCAATCTGTTCAGTTTCAACGTGTGTGCTCTAATGTTCAGATTCAATGTGCGTGTGCTACTATTCAGATTCAATGTGCGTGCGCTACTGTTCAGATTCAATGTGTGCGCGCTACTGAATAGAATCAATGTGTGTGTGCTACTGTTCAGATTCAATCTGTTCAGTTCCAACGTGGGTGCTCTACTGTTCAGATTCAATCTGTTCAGTTTCAATGTGTGTGCTTTAATGTTTAGTTTCAATGTTCATGCGCTGCTGTTCAGATTCAATGTGCGTGCGGTACTGTTCAGTTTCAATGTGCGTGCGCTACTGTTCAGATTCAATGTGTCTGCTCTGCTGTTCAATTTCAAAGTGCATGCGCTGTTGTTAAGATTCAATGTGCTTGCTCTACTGTTCAGATTCAATCTATTCAGTTTCAACGTGTGTGCTCTAATGTTCAGATTCAATGTGCGTGTGCTACTATTCAGATTCAATGTGCGTACTCTACTGTTCAGTGCAACGTGCGTGCTCTACTGTTCATATTCAATGTACGTGTAGTACTGTTCAAAATCAATGTGCGTGCGCTACTCTTCAGATTTAATCTGTTCAGAATCAATGTGCGTGTGCTACTGTTCAGAGTCAATGTGCGTGTTGTACTTTTCAGAATCAATGTGCGTGCGCTACTCTTCAGATTCAATGTGCGTGTTGTACTGTTCAGAATCAATGTGCGTGCGCTACTCTTCAGATTTAATGTGCATTTTGTACTGTTCTGAATCAATGTGCGTGCGCTACTGTTCAGATTCAATCTGTTCAGTTTCAACGTGTGTGCTCTACTATTCATATTCAATATGCGTGTGCTACTGTTCAGATTAAATGTGCGTGTGTTTCTGTTCAGATTCAACGTGCGTGTGCTACTATTCAGAATCAATGTGCTTGTCCAACTGTTCAGATTAAATGTGCGTGTATTACTGTTCAGATTTAACGTGCGTGTGCTACTGTTCAGATTCAATGTGCGTGCGTTACTGTTCAGATTCAATGTGCCTGTGCTACTGTTCAGATTCAATGTGTGTGTGCTACTTTTCAGATTCAATGTATGTGTGCTGTTCTATTCAGCTGAAGTATGAAAGCATCAGCTTGTCATTTATTACTCTATGGCTTCATATAAACACTGAAGAATGATATTGCCACACTAATTCGAAAAACTTCAAAACAAAGCATCAAGAAATGTCACATGACTAACCCGATTAATATATCTATTCAAAAACTGTATACTGAATGTGGATGGGGACCAATTAAAAGAGAAAAGAAATTCAGCTGTTTTAAACACGATACCACAATTTAATTAAATGTGTACTTTTATTTAAACTCTGTCTAGTTTTACAACTGTTCAGGGAATAGTCGACACAATTCGCAATATTAAAACCAAGAGCCTGTTCTAGTAACGGGTTAGATAAATTGTGTTATCCCCCGCCGAAGGCAAAGTGGGATAAGGTTATTGTGTCCTTCCGTCCGGCTGTAAAACTTTTATCCGAAGCATAACTACACAACTATTAAAGCGATTTTGTTAAATCTTCACACCGTGACAGAGGCCAGTGAGAGGAAGTATAGTGTTCAAGAACCATAACTCTACCTTGTTTACTTTTTGAATTACCTCCCTTATTAAATTTTCTCTTATGTCCGGGTCATAACTCCAATACTATTCAAGGGATTTTGTTGAATCTTCACACAATGACTTAGGACATGGTATCACCGCCATAACTCTTAGTATGAAATTTGTCGTTTGTTCTTTGTGCAATAGGTGTAAATATTTCTTTCTTCTTAGTTTTTTTGCGGGAAATGAAACATTTCACCTTTGTAACTTTGCTATTTGTCTATCCTACTATATCCTATCATTGTAAAAGTTGCATACGTCTTGTCTCTTTGTGTCAGATTAAACATTACTTGCTGCGTAAAATGTATTTTTAGAATTTGATGTAAGTTTCGATATGTGTTTTGACTGCAGTCAGTCACGAATATATTTTTATTCCAATGTTCACCCCTTTCTTATGAGTGTAGGGAATGTTTTTGGACAGGTTACCGGACCATTTCGACTGTGCTGCCGCTGAACGTCGTCATTGTAATAAATCACAATTTCCCATTATAACGGTCAGTGGCGCTGCAAAATTACAGACAGGTCCACTGTAAACAACCCAAGAATATTTCCATTCGCTGTAAACAGTCACCAGAATTCGCGACTCTAAATACAAGCCTTACACAAGGTCAGTTACCACCATTGCGTTTTCCATAGACTTACATTATAAGGTTTGGCGTGATTTTCACTATTTTTACCATTCGTGGACCAAAATGTCCTACATCATATTAAAGTATTATCCTCGACTCAAATCAAAATGTCCCCAAAATGGGGTCAAAAGTACCACTTTTGCCCTCTGAAGCTGGGTACCCCCACTTTCAGCATGAAAAAAACTAACTTTCACCAATTTTACTTTCCATACAGTTTCCTTAATAAAATGAATTTAGTCACAGAAACATAATTTTAATTTTTTATTGACACAAACATAACTTATATTTTATAGTGATCATTTGCCAGTTTGACATTTTCATCCAACCATAAATAAGCTTACTATAAAATTATATGCCCTGAACCCCTATATTTTTTTTCAGCCAATCAGAGAGCTTCTCTCAATGGTGGTAGCTGACCACAAAAGGTAAGTTTTTTGGTCAGCCACCACCATTGCGTTTTCCATAGACTTACATTATAACGTTTGACCTAATTTTCACTAGTTCTACCATTTGCGGACCAAAAAGTTTAGTTTAAACTTATTTATTTTACTTCGCTTGTGAAACAAGTTACTACAACCTACTAGTAGGCAAATCACGCTCGAAGTTTTCCTGGTTAGAACCAGTACTAAGTATATGCGGAAAAGTGTTTGCTCAAGCACACCACACATAGCCATGGCGAAGGACCGAACCCACGACTCTCCGATCATGAGTTCGGTGCTCTACCACTAGACCACGCGCTCCACCAAAATGTCCTACATCATAGTAAAGTACTATCCCAGACTCAAATTAAAATGTTCCTAAAATGGGGTCAAAAGTATCACTTTTTACCACTTTTTGCCCTCTGAAGTTGGATACCCCCACTTTCAGCATGAAAAAAAGGTAAATTTCACCAATTTTACTTTCCACACAGTTTCCTTAATCAAATGAATTTTGTCAGTCACAGAAATAAAAAGTTTTTATTGACACAAACATAATAAACTTATTTTTTTTGGTGATAATTTGCCAGTTTGACATTTTCATCAAACCAAAATTAAGCTTACTATAAAAATATATGCCCTGAATATCCCTATACCTATAGCCGATCAGAGAGCTCCTCTCAATGGTGGTAGCTGACCAACTGTTCCATATGACCAACGATGAAAAAAAAGCAACACCGATTCTATTAGGGACCAGTCGTTATTCTTTCTAAACGTCTAGCGGCACCTGTCGTAATAATTGACAATGCAAACTGTGAATTTCGCATTGATACATGTGCCTAAGTGCATTGTACAACATGCTTACTGCATAGCTTAACGTTTGCAATTCGAATCCTTTTTGAAACACGTGATTATGCTGAACTCGCTATATTATGACAGGAAGTATGTAACTTTTACAATAATAGGATATAGTAGGATAGCATTGAATAATTAGCGTCATTTTTATGCCATCGAGGACTAACAGACAATCAGTTAACCTAATCACTGTTTCCTGGGATTAACCAGTACTCGAGCACATCCCATTTCCGCAAATAACTGTTAACTGTCCCACTTGAATCAGCGGTGAGATACGGATGATAATGAGACACAATGTCGTATATCAATCATCACGGAGACTGTTGCCTGGCGGGGGATTCGAACTCACGACCCCTGGATTGATAGTCAGACGCGTAACCGACTGCACTACGCTACAGCATAGTAGCAAGTTACAAAGGTGAAATGTTTCATTTTCCACAAAGAACTAAGAAGAAAGAAACATTTACACCCATTGCACAAAGAACAAACGACACATTTCAGATAAAGAGTTATGGCGGTGATACCCTTCCATACACAGAGAGTAAATGCAGTCAACAAGAACGTACCATAACTTTATCTTGATTACTTTTTTAATTATCTCCCTTTATTAAATTTACACTTTTGTTCGGAGTATAATTCCAATACCATTCAAGGGAGTTTGTTGAATCTCCACACAATGGCTGAGGACATTAAGAGTTAATGCAGTAAACAAAAACACAAACTTTACCTTGTTTACTTTTTTAATTATCTCTCTTTATCAAATTTACACTTTTGTCCGGAGCATAACTCCAATACTATTCAAGGGATTTTGTTAAATCTTCGCACAATGACTGTATATATTGAGAGGAGGTGCAGTGTATAAGAACCATAACTGTACCTTGCTTACTTTTTGACTTATCTCCCTTTATTAAATTTACACTTTTGTCCAGAGCATAACTCCAATACTATTCAAGAGGTTTTGTTGAATCTTGACACAATGACTTAGGACATTGAGAGGACGTGAAGTGAAGTGTCTAACATGGCTCTTGTTACTTTATACACTATAATTATTTACTGAATCAGTCTTTTAAAAAAAAGTTGTTCGAATATAAGTCAAAATTGAATTTATAAAATGTATAGTCCAAACCCCCATACACACACTCAATGCAGTTGTACGTATCTCTTTCTTGTTTATATGGTGGGAAACGGAAGGAGGTCAAGTAGAGTGCATGTTATAACTTTGTTTAATGTTCATATTTGAAGGTTCAAACTTCCGTTGTTTTGATGTTTACTATGACATATATTACCAAATTACACAAATATAGATATTACATCACATTTCAAAACAGTCGTACTTCCACCAATCATATCTACAGTCAATAAGAACGCCATATATAGAAAATAAATCCATCCTTAAGCTGGTATTAAACCTGAGCCTGTATTCAATATACTGACAAGTATGGTAAATATGAAGTCTGTAAGGAAAAAGGCAACGAAAGAATGCTTACAGTTTTAATTTAGAACTATGCGGAGAACGGAAAAAATACACTTGGCGAACAATGTATGCTCTCTTTTACAGTTTCGATAAAAATATTAAAACTGATGCCAGTTTGCGAAAAGCGGGATATTTTTCATAAAGAAATAAACAACAACTTGTTTATGGATGACACATATTTTCGTGAATTTCCATCGCCTCCTATGGATTTATAACATCCGATACCTCTCTTGCACGTGTATAAATCGTGTTTAAATATCGTGAAGCGTCTGGTCCAGTGGTAGAACATAGGAATCATGATATTAGGGTCGTGGGTTTGATACTTTCCCAGGGCTATATGTGGTGTCCTTAAACAAGACATTTTTTCCGTACATACTTATTATTGGTTCTATCCAGGAATAATGTTATTGAAAATCAATAAATTAGCTGCCTCGCTGAGAATTTCCGAATGATATTTGCGCAAACATACGCCAATTCGCCATTTTGTTATTCTTCGGTATTAGTACTCCCAGATAGTCAGAGGATACACCAGCATGAAAATATTTGTGATTTATTCTCATTGATTATGAGTATTAAATCATCCCGACACACGGAATACGTTTAAAATTATAACTAGGTATGAAATAAGACAATTGTTTTTTGTTTAAGTAGCATAAATGATTAAAGATAACGAGCAGTTGCTTTCCGCGGCATGTAGACATGCGCGCAAAAATATAATGCATCTTCAGACATTTGTTGTTTGGTGTTTTTTTTTTGTGTTTATTTGTTTGTTGTTGTTTTTTGGGGGGAGGGGGTTACTAACAAGTATTCATAATTTCTAGTTTAAACTATTGTTTGTTTAACTATTTTAACTTTTGAATGTATATTATAATAAAACTCAATATTTGCACAACTTATCCCACATTTCACATTTAAACCCGGCTTAGCGAGATTATATGAAATGTAAGTTAGAGTGATAATTGCACGTATTTCGTGAAAATATGAATAATATTGCCAATAGTTTTGGGGTCTACCTCTAGGTATAAAATGTAAAACCTAAACTCTTTGACCTTAATAAAATCGTTATGTTCCATGAATGGGACGAGTGTGAAGCCTATATCATTTGATAATTTCCTCTGCACGTCAGACAGGAGGCCGAATCATTACATAAACCAGACGCCGGAACACTTCCGTTTTTATGTTTTTCTTGTTGAATCCTATCAACCATTGGCAGGGATGATAATCAACAATGTCTATTTTAGTCATTGCATCACAGCGTAGGTGTTCCAGTTATACGCATATGCAGAAAAAATGTAAAACTACTCGACCACATAAGTGCCATATCCCAAAAGCACCTCCAAATATACATCTACCAAACACACACAGTTAATAAGTTCTAGTGACTTATAGCGGCACATTCTATGTACTTTCCTCTGCTATAAGTGTTTATTCTCTTGCATGAATGCGTGTGTGTATAGTGGTGTTTATCAATTGGATGTTTGTTATGTACAATTGCATTACCATGAAATTACACGTACAATGGCTGAGCAGTAGTTACAGTAGTTGCTGTATTAATTCCTGTTATAGACTTTATATTTCCTCAATAGCACCGGGCTGCTGCCGATTTCTTAAATGTTTTAATTTCGCTGAAGCCGGGCCCGGGTCGGTGAGTTCGAATCCCTGGCCGGCCTCAGTCTCTGTATTGATTGATATACGACATCATTCCTCATTGTCAATCGTCTCTCAAAGCTGATTCAAGTGACAATGTTATCAGTTACTTGTGGATATGGATGTGCTCCTTCCAGTAACCTAGGAAAGGTTGATTAGGTTAACTGGTCGTCTTTTAGCCATTGATGGCATATTAACGAATATCTTGCAAAGCAACAGCATACAAGTATTGACTCATTAAATTAAACAAGACGTTATTAGATTCGACTCTGACATACAAGTACCGGCTCAGGTTCGACTTTGACATACAAGTATTGATTGACTCATTAAATTAAACTAGACATTATCAGGTTCGACTCCGACATACAAGTACCGGATCAGATTCGATTCTTACATACAAGTATTGATTGACTCATTAAATTAAACTAGATATTATAAGATTCGACTCTGACATACACGTATCGGCTCAGGTTCCACCCTTACATACAAGTAATGTTTGACTCATTAAAATAAACTAGACATTATCATATTCGACTCTGACATACAAGTACCGGCTCAGATTCGACTTTGACATACAAGTATTGACTCATTAAATTAAACTAGACATTATCATATTCGACTCTGACATACAAGTACCGGCTCAGATTCGACTCTGACATAGAAGTATTGACTCATTAAATTAAACTAGACATTATCATATTCAACTCTGACATACAAGTACCGGCTCAGATTCGACTCTGACATACAAGTATTTACTCATTAAATTAAACTAGACATTATCATATTCGACTCTGACATACAAGTACCAACTCAGTTTCGCCTCTTACATACAATTATTGACTCATTAAATAAAACTAGGAATTATCATATTCAACTCTGACATACAAGTAATGACTCATTAAATTAAACGAGACATTATCAGATTCGACTCTTACATAGAAGTAATGACTCATTAAATTGAACTAGACATATCATATTCGACTCTGACATACAAGTACCGGCTCAGATTCGACTCTGACATACAAGTATTGACTCATTAAATTTAACAAGACAGTTTCAGATTCGACTCTGATATACAAGTACCGGCTCAGGTTCGACTCTCACATACTGGTTCGACTCTGACATACACGTATCGGCTCAGGTTCGACTCTCACATACAAGTGTTGACTCATAAAATTTAACAAGACATTATCAGATTCGACTCTGACATACAAGTACCGGCTCATGTTCGACTCTCACATACAGGTTCGACTCTGACATACAAGTACCGGCTTAGGTTCGACTCTCACATACAGGTTCGACTCTGACATACACGTACCGGCTCAGGTTCGACTCTCACATACAGGTTCGACTCTGACATACACGAACCGGCTCAGGTTCCACTCTTACATACACGTATTGATTGACTCATTAAATTAAACTAGACATTATCATATTCGACTCTAACATACAAGTACCGACTCAGATTCGACACTTACATACACGTATTGACTCATAAAATTAAACTAGGCATTATCATATTCAACTCTGACATACACGTACCGGATCAGATTCGATTCTTACATACAAGTATTGATTGACTCATTAAATTAAACTAGATATTATAAGATTCGACTCTGACATACACGTACCGGCTCAGTTTCGCCTCTTACATACACGTATTGACTCATTAAATTAAACGAGACAGTATCAGATTCGACTCTTACATACAAGTACCGGCTCAGATTCGACTTTGACATACAAGTATTGACTCATTGAATTAAAACTAGACATGATCATATTCTACTCTTACATACAAGTACCGGCTCAGGTTCGACTCTGACATACAAGTACCAGCTCAGGTTCGACTCTGATTTACAAGTACAAGCATTAAATTAAATCAGATAATTATCAGATTTGACTCTTACATTATACATCAACAAATTTATGATAAAAAAAAAAGCAGTACATGTTTTATCGTTTTGATTAACTAAAATAAAAACGCTCCGATACTATATTTTATAAATTGTTTGTTTCCTGTCATCCTGACCTTTGTGTACAAATGACGCACGTAGATGATGTGATCGTTCAACCTCAGGTGTATATTGCAATACACGAAGGACGTAATTACAAGTATTTCATTTCTATATAGCTGTCAACACGCTTGTGTTCATGTAAGACAATGAGGTGGATTTTCCAACTATTGTTTGTGTTTTTTATATTTTTGGATCTGACAAAAAGCGGTAAGTGTTATATTATGATTTTCCTTTGTTCTAAAATATAGTCATATTTTAATTGTATTCATTCACTGTATAAATTTTAATAAAACTAACACATTATTGCACAAATTCGTAGATATATCATACAACATTGCTCTACACATGTGTTTATTATTTTTGATAAACACATGTCAGCGATATCATTTAAACTACATGTATTTCGTTTTAATCCTCCTCTCTGTAGAAGACCGCCATATATAACATTGACAGTTGAAATGATGAATAAAATAAACTTGTAATTAGTATAGACAATTATTAAATACACATTTCAGTCAACGGCATAGCTAAGAAGATAGGTAAGGTTTCAGCAGGGAAACAGTCAAGTAAAAAAGACATTGTTACAACAACAAATGTACCAAGCTCGGTAAACGATCAAATTGTTGGTGGGACTTCAGCGACAAAATCCAACTGGGCATGGCAGGTACTTGTTACACTTTTGTAATATTAACTGCCAAATATGTGTTTAAAAGTGTCACTTATAATTTAGGTAAAAACTACGGTGTTCCCTTAGGGCCATCGTGCTATCGCTTTGTCAACAAGCATGCGCGATGCCACGATAGCACGATGACACGGTGGTGATGACACGATTGTACGATAACACGATGGTGATAGTACGATGACACGATGGTGATGACACGATAGCACGATGACGATGACGCGATGATACGATGGTGATGGAGCGATGCTACGATGACACGATGACGATGACGCGATATTACATCGCGTCATCGTCATCGTGCCATCGTGTCATCACCATCGTGTCATCGTACCATCACCATCGTGACATCGTGTCATCGCGTCATCGTGCCATCGTGCCATCACCATCGTGTCATCGTACCATCACCATCGTGCTATCATACTGTCGTGTCATCACCATCGTGTCATCGTGCTATCGTAGCATCGCCTTCCTGTAAGACATGCGAAAAATAATAATAATGGAACACATCATGTATTCAAATATTCGGGGTTATTTTGTGTCAGGTTATACATAACCCTGAGACACAAATGCTGCTGAAAAGGGAAATTCATATAAGATACACAGTCATATGTTTTCTTTTTATATTATAATCACTAAATGTGAGTTATATATGCGTGCAAATATGTTATTACGTGAATGGTAAATTATTGAGAAGGTACATATTATGATTATAGTCCTTTCGACAGATTCACAAAAAAGTTGATGTCGATCCGGTAAACAACAGACAAAATCTTAAATGATAAAATAGTTGGTGTATAATACCGATGCGTAGTGGTCTGTCCGTCTGCCTACCTGTCTGCCTACCTGTCTGTCTGTCTGTCTGTCTGTCTGTCTGTCTGTCTGTTTTTGTTTGTTTATGTGTTTATGTGTTCATTCGTTCGTTAGTTCCATCGTCCGTCCATCCGTCCGTTCGTTCGTTCGTTTGTTCGTTCCTTCAGGCGACCGGTTTACTTAAACACTTTTTCCTGGGATCCTATGAGGCAAACCAGTACTCGAGCACGCCTATCTCTGCAAGTAACTGATGACTTTTTCAGTTCAATCAGCGATGTAACACAAATGACAATAAGGCGCAATGCCGTATATCAGTCAATCATCACAGAGACTATGGCTGGGCGATATGTCACCTTTGGTAGAGTTTTGAGTGTCTTAAAAGAAAGTTGAATGTCGAGTAAGAAAGCCGAGTGTCGAGTAAGAATGTCGAGTGTCGAGAAAGAAAGTTTAATGTCGAGTAAGAATGTCAAGTGTCAAGTGAAAAAGTTCAGTGTCGAGTGAGAAAGACGAGTGTATAGTAAGAAAACTGAGTATTGGGCAAGAAAGTCCAGTGTCGAGTAAAAAAATATTTTTGGTAGTTAAACACCCAATTAGGAATTAGTGAGCACTGTTCAAAGTGGATTGGCCATACATGGTAAAGACGGACCCTGTTCAATCAGTTGGTTACGTGTCTAACTGTCAATCCAGGGGTCATGAGTTTGAATAACCTACAACACATTCTCCGTGATGACTAATAAAAAAATGTCAGTCTCATTGTCATTCGTCTCTAACCACTGTTTCAAAAGTGTTATGGATAAGTCGCCCCAAAGACAACTCGTCCCACATTTTGAAACAATTCGTCCCAAGTTTCGAGACAACTTGTCCCCTATTTAAAGACAACTCGTCCCATCAAAAGACAAGTTGTCCCAATTAATTATTTCCTGTACCATGTAAAACTGGAAAGATATCAGTTAGTTGCACAAATGAGTTTAACTGATTGTCTATTAACACTTACTTTAAATGTATTTATTTCACATTGATGTGACACAAGTTATTATTATAAATCACGTTCGGTGTATTCTTGGGTAGTAACAGTACTAAGCATATACGAATATAGTGTCCGTCTCACACATAACCGTGGCGGGGGATCAAACCCACGACACTCTGATCGTCTGCTAGCTCTCGATAGCATAACAATTACGCTAAACACTCAACTCAACAATCAAATGGTAAGAGAAAAGTGAACAAGTTCATTGTTCAAGTGACATATGACTGAATGTACATTGTATTGTATTGTTGGGTGTTTATTGTCGTTTTCAACAACTGTTCAGTGCTGGCACACATGAGTATCATGCCGAACCTAATACCGTCTAGACAACTAGACTAAAACTTTGGAATTCATTTAAATACATTAATTATTTTATTATATATTCATTGTCGTGTTAAAATAAAGTACACGAGTAAGCGTTCCTCTTGATTTTCCATTTCTAGTTATAGAAGAAGAAGAAGTAGAATAAGAAGTAAAAGGAGGAGGAGGAGAATAAGACTATACACAGTTTCTCATCAAAGTACAAAGTTGCAGTAATATGCAGTAATATGCATATTTAAACACATAAACACAAAACGAGTTGAATGACTAACATGTACATACTTAAATATAAACACATAACTATACCTTCCGATACTATTATAAGAATCCCACTTAAATACAGGAAGGCGATGCTACGATAGCACGATGACACGATGGTGATGGCACGATAGTACGATAGCACGATGGTGATGGTACGATGACATCGTGTCATCGTGTCATCGCGTCATCGTCAACGTGCTATCGTGTCATCACCATCGTGTCATCGTACCATCACCATCGTGTCATCGTGTCATCGCGTCATCACCATCGTGTCATCGTGCTATCGTGGCATCGCGTGTGCTTGTTGACAAAGCGATAGCACGTTGGCCCTAACGGGACACCGTAAAAAACGGCTTTCAACACATTTTGAATATTTAAATTATACATATAATACTTGAAAATATTTTTGAATAAGTATGATTAAAACTGACTGTTTATTGAGAGACACAAATTTTGTTGAATTTCTAGTGAATTAGAAACTTTGAGTATTGTTATCAGTATTCAGACTACAGGTTCAGAAATTTGAAGGTACGTGGTCTGTAAAAACGACCAGTTTGGCTACAGATTCAGAAGTTTAAATGTACATGGACTAAAACACAACTTATCATGACTACAGGTTCAGAAGTTTAAAGGTATGCGGTCTGTAAAACGACCAGTCTTGACTAGAGGTTCGGATGTTTAAAGATACATGGACTGAAACACAACGAATCTGGACTACAGGTTCAGAAGTTTAAAGATACATGGACTGAAACACAACGAATCTGGACTACAGGTTCAGAAGTTTAAAGATACATGGACAGAAACACAACGAATCTGGACTACATGTCCAGAAGTTTAAAGATACATGGACTGAAACACAACGAATCTGGACTACAGGTTCAGATGTTTAAAGATACATGGACTGAAACACAACGAATCTGGACTACAGGTTCAGAAGTTTAAAGATACATGGACTGAAACACAACGAATCTGGACTACAGGTTCAGAAGTTTAAAGGTACGTGGTCTGTAAAACGACCAGTTTGACTACAGATTCAGAAGTTTAAACATACATGGACTGAAATACAATTAATCATGACTACAGGTTCAGAAATTAAAACGAGTATGGTCTGAAAAACGACCAGTCTTGACTAGAGGTTCAGAAGATTAAAGATAGACGGTCTGAAAAAAATCTGTAAAACGATCGGTCTTGACTAGAGGTTCAGAAGATTAAAGATAGACGGTCTGAAAAACGCCAAATCTTGATTTCAGGTTCAGAAGTGTAAAGGTATATTATCTGTAAAACGACCATTCTTGACTAGAGGCTCAGAAGATTAAAGATACATGGGTTCAAAAATAACCGGTCTTGACTACAGGTCCAGAAATTAAGAGATACATTGGTTGAAAAACGAGCGGTCTTGACTAGAGATCCAGAAGTTAAGAGATACATGGGTTGAAAAATGAGCGGTCTTGACTACAGGTCCAGAAGTTTAAAGATATAAATTATGGTCTGAAAAAACGACCACTGTTTGCTTAAGATCAAAATTATATGCACATGGTGTGCAACAAAGAATAACTATATTATATCCCATATATGTGTTAAACGTTTTGTCAAACATGTTGGAGATATTATGTAAAACATGATGCATTCTGTCTTGCAAAAGTTTTGCTTCTTTCGAAAATATGAATTTCAGGAAGAATTACTGTGTCCAGTTGTGCATATCGTCGTTGGACGTTGGTCCAATGTCCTTGAACAAGACACTTTATCCGCACGTGCTCTATACTGGTTCTAACGGTGTTCATTATTTACAGGTAGCACTCATGGTCCTACAAAATGGTCAGTATGAGTTTAAATGTGGGGGATCACTTGTCACAGATGATGTCATTCTTACAGCAGCACACTGCGTACGGAATCCTGACCTCATGTAAATACACCCATTCTATTTATTTTTTATTTAACCAGACTTTATGACAAAGCAAGGCCCGGCTCTTGTCCATGTGATCAAGCTTTGCAGTCTTGAATATGGCCAAAATGATCATATACGACAGGCTCTACTTTTAATTCGTCGAACTTCATTGTTGTTGTTGTTTTTTCATGAATATTTATAAAATTAACATATCTAACAATGAAAAATGTTGTCAAAACTGTTTTTGTCATTTCTAAAAATGTTGCACAAACGTTACAATGATATTAATCAAATTAGGAAAGCGTATTTAGTACTTTAAGTACATTAAATTAATATATATCAATTACTTAGTGAAAAGTATCATAACCAGTAAATAAAGCAGTGTAATGATACAAGAAAGATGCTCATTTCGTGGAATGTACTATAGCAAGTAAATAAAGCAGTGTAATGATACAAGAGTTGATGCTCATTCCGTGGAGTGTACAATAGCAAATAAACAAAGCAGTGTAATGATATAAGAGTTGATGCTCATTCCATGGAATGTATTATAGCAAGTAAACAAAGCAGTGTATGATACAAGAGTTGATGCTCATTCCGTGGAGTGTACTATAGCAAGTAAACAAAGCAGTGTAATGATACAAGAGTTGATGCTCATTCCGTGGAGTGTACTATAGCAAGTAAACAAAGCGGTGTAATGATATAAGAGTTGATGCTCATTCCGTGGAATGTATTATAGCAAGTAAACAAAGCAGTGTATGATACAAGAGTTGATGCTCATTCCGTGGAATGTACTATAGCAAGTAAACAAAGCAGTGTAATGTTACAAGAGTTGATGCTCATTTCGTGGAATGTACTATAGCAGTGGAATGTACTATAGCAAGTAAACAAAGCAGTGTAATGATACAAGAGTTGATGCTCATTCCGTCGAATGTACCATAGCAAGTAAACAAAGTAGTGTATGATACAAGAGTTGATACTCATTTCGTGGAATGTACTATAGAAAGTAAACAAAGCAGTGTAATGATACAAGAGGTGATGCTCATTTCGTGGAATGTACTATAGCAAGTAAACAAAGCAGTGTAATGATAAAAGAGGTGATGCTCATTCCGTGGAATGTACTATAGGAAGTGAACAAAGCAGTGTAATGATAAAAGAGGTGATGCTCATTCCGTGGAATGTACTATAGCAAGTAAACAAAGCAGTGTATGATACAAGAGTTGATACTCATTTCGTGGAATGTACTATAGAAAGTAAACAAAGCAGTGTAATGATACAAGAGGTGATGCTCATTTCGTGGAATGTACTATAGCAAGTAAACAAAGCAGTGTAATGATACAAGAGGTGATGCTCATTTCATGGAATGTACAATAGCAAGTAAACAAAGCAGTGTATGATACAAGAGTTGATGCTCATTCCGTGGAATGTACCATAGCAAGTAAACAAAGCAGTGTTATGATACAAGAGTTGATGCTCATTTCGTGGAATGTACTATAGCAAGTAAACAAAGCAGTGTAATGATACAAGAGTTGATGCTCATTTCGTGGAATGTACTATAGCAAGTAAACAAAGCAGTGTAATGATAAAAGAGGTGATGCTCATTCCGTGGAATGTATTATAGCAAATAAACAAAGCAGTGTATGAAACTAGAGTTGATGCTCATTTCGTAGAATGTACTATAGCAAGTAAACAAAGCAGTGTAATGAAACAAGAGTTGATGCTCATTTCGTGGAATGTACTATAGCAGTGGAATGTACTATAGCAAGTTAACAAAGCAGTGTAATGATACAAGAGTTTATGCTCATTCCGTGGAATGTACTATGGCAAGTTAACAAAGCAGTGTATGATACAAGAGTTGATGCTCATTTCGTGGAATGTACTATAGCAAGTAAACAAAGCAGTGTAATGATACAAGAGTTGATGCTCATTCCGTGGAATGTACTATAGCAAGTAAACAAAGCAGTGTAGTGATACAAGAGTTGATGCTCATTCCGTGGAATGTATTATAGCAAGTAAATAAAGCAGTGTAATGATACAAGAGGTGATGCTCATTTCGTGGAATGTATTATAGCAAGTAAACAAAGCAGTGTAATGATAAAATAAGTGATGCTCATTTCGTGGAATGTATTATAGCAAGTAAACAAAGCAGTGTATGATACAAGAGTTGATGCTCATTTCATGGAATGTACTATAGCAAGTAAACAAAGCAGTGTAATGATACAAGAGTTGATGCTCATTTCGTGGAATGTATTATAGCAGTGGAATGTACTATAGCAAGTAAACAAAGCAGTGTAATGATACAAGAGTTTATGCTCATTCCGTGGAATGTACTATAGCAAGTTAACAAAGCAGTGTATGATACAAGAGTTGATGCTCATTTCGTGGAATGTACTATAGCAAGTTAACAAAGCAGTGTAATGATACAAGAGTTGATGCTCAATCCGTGGAATGTACTATAGCAAGTATATGAAGCAGTGTAATGATACAAGAGTTGATGCTCAATCCATGGAATGTACTACAGCAAGTAAACAAAGCAGTGTAATGATAAAAGAGTTAATGCTCATTCCGTGGAATGTACTATAGCAAGTAAACAAAGCAGTGTAATGATAAAAGAGTTGATGCTCATTCCGTGGAATGTACTATAGCAAGTAAACAAAGCAGTGTAATGATAAAGAGTTGATGCTCATTCCGTGGAATGTACTATAGCAAGTAAACAAAGCAGTGTAATGATACAAGAGGTGATGCTCATTCCTTGGAATGTACTATAGCAAGTAAATAAAGCAGTGTAATGATACAAGAGTTGATGCACATTCCGTGGTATGTACTATAGCAAGTAAAAAAAGCAGTGTAATGATAAAAGAGACGATGCTCATTCCGTGGAATGTACTATAGCAAGTAAACAAAGAAGTGTAATGATACAAGAGGTGATGCTCATTTCGTGGAATGTACCATAGCAAGTAATAAAGCAGTGTAATGATAAAAGAGTTGATGCTCATTTCGTGGAATGTACTATAGCAAGTAAATAAAGCAGTGTAATGATACAAGAGGTGATGCTCATTCCTTGGAATGTACTATAGCAAGTAAATAAAGCAGTGTAATGATACAAGAGTTGATGCACATTCCGTGGTATGTACTACAGCAAGTAAACAAAGCAGTGTAATGATAAAAGAGACGATGCTCATTCCGTGGAATGTACTATAGCAAGTAAACAAAGAAGTGTAATGATACAAGAGGTGATGCTCATTTCGTGGAATGTACCATAGCAAGTAATAAAGCAGTGTAATGATAAAAGAGTTGATGCTCATTCCGTGGAATGTACTATAGCAAGTAAACAAAGCAGTGTAATGATTAAAGAGTTGATGCTCATTCCGTGGAATGTACTATAGCAAGTAAACAAAGCAGTGTAATGATACAAGAGGTGATGCTCATTTCTTGGAATGTACTATAGTAAGTAAACAAAGCAGTGTAATGATACAAGAGTCGATAAAAGTGTCAGCATCACCTTTTGTATCATTACACTGCTTTGTTTACTTGCTATAGTACATTCCACGAAATGAGCATCAACTCTTGTATCATTACACTGCTTTGTTTACTTGCTATAGTACACTCCACGGAATGAGCATCAACTCTTGTATCATACACTGCTTTGTTTACTTGCTATAGTACATTCCAAGAGCAAGAGTTGATGCTCATTCCGTGGAATGTACTATAGCAAGTAAACAAAGCAGTGTAATGATAAAAGAGTTGATGCTCATTTCGTGTTATGTAATATAGCAAGTAAACAAAGCAGTGTAATGATACATGAGTTGATGCTCATTCCGTGGAATGTACTATAGCGAGTAAATAAAGCAGTGTTATGATACAAGAGTTGATGCTCATTTCGTGGAATGTACTATAGCAAGTAAACAAAGCAGTGTAATGATAAAAGAGTTGATGCTCATTCCGTGGAATGTACTATAGCAAGTAAACAAAGCAGTGTAATGATACAAGAGGTGATGCTCATTTCGTGGAATGTACTATAGCAAGTAAACAAAGCAGTGTAATGATAAAAGAGTTGATGCTCATTCCGTGGAATGTACTATAGCAAGTAAACAAAGCAGTGTAATGATAAAAGAGGTGATGCTCATTTCGTGGAATGTACTATAGCAAGTAAACAAAGCAGTGTATGATATGATAAAAGAGTTGATGCTCATTCCGTGGAATGTACTATAGCAAGTAAACAAAGCAGTGTAATGATAAAAAAGGTGATGCTCATTTCGTGGAATGTACTATAGCAAGTAAACAAGTAAACAAAGCAGTGTATGATAAAAGAGTTGATGCCCATTTCGTGAAATGTACTATAGCAAGTTAACAAAGCAGTGTAATGATGAAAGAGGTGATGCTCATTTCGTGGAATGTACTATAACAAGGACACAAAGCAGTGTATGATAAAAGACTTGATGCTCATTTCGTGCAATGTACTATAGCAAGTAAACAAAGCAGTGTAATGATAAAAAAGTTGATGCTCATTCCGTGGAATGTACTATAGCAAGTAAACAAAGCAGTGTTATGATAAAAGAGGTGATGCTCATTTTGTGGAATGTACTATAGCAAGTAAACAAAGCAGTGTTATGATTCATGAGTTGATGCTCATTCTGTGGAATGTACTATAGCAAGAAAAAAAGCAGTGTTATGATACAAGAGTTGGTGTTCATTTAGTGGAATGTACTATAGCAAGTAAACAAAGCAGTGTAATTATACAAGAGTTGATGCTCATTACGTGGAATGTACCATAGCAAGTCAACAAAGCAGTGTATGATATAAGAGTTGATGCTCATTCCGTGGAATGTACTATAGCAAGTAAACAAAGCAGTGTATGATACAAGAGTTGATGCTCATTCCGTGGAATGTACTATAGCAAGTAAACAAAGCGGTGTAATGATACAAGAGTTGGTGCTCATTTCGTGGAATGTACTATAGCATATAAACAAAGCAGTGTAATGATAAAAGAGGTGCTGCTCATTTTGTGGAATGTACTATAGCAAGTAAACATAGCAGTGTATGATACAAGAGTTAATGCTCATTCCGTTGAATGTACTATAGCAAGTAAACAAAGCAGTGTATGGTACAAGAGTTGATGCTCATTTCGTGGAATGTACTATAGCAAGTAAACAAAGCCGTGTATGATACAATAGTTGATTCTCATTTCGTGGAATAAACTATAGCAAGTAAACAAAGCAGTGTAATGATAAAAGAGGTGATGCTGATTCCCTGGATTGTATTATAGCAAGTAAACAAAGCAGTGTATGATACAAGAGTTGATGCTCATTCCGTGGAATGTACTATAGCAAGTAAACAAAGCGGTGTAATGATACAAGAGGTGATGCTCATTTCGTGGAATGTACTATAGCAAGTAAACAAAGCAGTGTATGATACAAGAGTTGATGCTCATTCCGTGGAATGAACTATAGAAGTAAATAAAGCAGTGTAATGATACAAGAGTTGATGCTCATTCCGTGGAATGTACTATAGCAAGTAAACAAAGCGGTGTAATGATACAAGAGGTGATGCTCATTCCGTGAAATGTACTATAGCAAGTAAACAAAGCAGTGTATGATACAAGAGTTGATGCTCATTCCGTGGAATGAACTATAGAAGTAAATAAAGCAGTGTAATGATACAAGAGTTGATGCTCATTCCGTGGAATGTACTATAGTTAGTAAACAAAGCGGTGTAATGATACAAGAGGTGGTGCTCATTTCGTGGAATGTACTATAGCAAGTAAACAAAGCAGTGTAATGATACAAGAGGTGATGCTCATTCCGTGGAATGTACTATAGCAAGTAAACAAAGCAGTGTAATGATACAAGAGGTGATGCTCATTCCGTGGAATGTACTATAGCAAGTAAACAAAGCAGTGTAATGATAAAAGAGTTGATGCTCATTCCGTGGAATGTACTATAGCAAGTAAACAAAGCAGTGTAATGATAAAGAGTTGATGCTCATTCCGTGGAATGTACTATACGTCTCACACACCAATTAATTTTGTACTGTTCTACATATAGAGACATGCACTTCTGGAACACTGGATACATTACCAATGGTTCTAAAAGTGCCTTATTCCCATAGATAGTCCTCTGTTGGTCCAAATATGCAGAAAAAAACATGGGGTTGACCAGGTTGCTTTTTCACAATTTCGATGGTTTGATGGCACCCCTTCATTTTTGACAATTCTGCCCATTTGTTGCAGTGTATCACTACGCATCTTTAAACTGTTATAGCATCATCAAACAGTTCCCAGGGTCACCCAAACTTTGCAGAAATCATGAAAATGTTCCAATGTTCCCATATGCACAAAGAAATATGACATTTTATGCATTTTTTTAAAAAAAATTACCCAACCGCTTTACAAAGCTCTAATTTCTTGGGCGTAATAATCTTGCTACCGTCATGTAAGGGAGGTTATTGTTCAGTGAGACCTATAGCAAGTAAACAAAGCAGTGTATGATACAAGAGTTGATGCTCATTTCGTGGAATGTACTAAAGCAAGTTAACAAAGTAGTGTAATGATACAAGAGGTGATGCTCATTTCGTGGAATGTACTATAGCAAGTAAACAAAGCAGTGACATGATACAAGAGGTGATGCTCATTTCGTCGAATGTACTATAGGAAGTAAACAAAGCAGTGTAATGATACAAGAGTTGATGCTCATTTCGTGGAATTTACTATAGCAAGTAAATAAAGCAGTGACATGATACAAGAGGTGATGCTCATTTCGTGGAATGTACTATAGGAAGTAAACAAAGCAGTGTAATGATACAAGAGTTGGCGCTCATTTCGTGAAATGTACTATAGCATGTAAACAAAGCAGTTTAATGATAAAAGAGGTGATGCTCATTTCGTGGAATGTACTATAGCAAGTAAACAAAGCAGTGTAATGATACAAGAGGTGATGCTCATTTCGTGGAATGTACTATAGCAAGTAAACAAAGCAGTGTAATGATAAAAGAGGTGATGCTCATTTCGTGGAATGTACTATAGCAAGTAAACTAAGCAGTGTATGATACAAGAGTTGATGCTCATTTCGTGGAATGTACTATAGCAAGTAAACAAAGCAGTGTAATGATAGAAAAGGTGATGCTCATTTCGTGGAATGTACTATAGCAAGTAAACAAAGCAGTGTAATGATACAAGAGGTGATGCTCATTCCGTGGAATGTACTATAGTAAGTAAACAAAGCAGTGTAATGATACAAGAGGTGATGCTCATTTCGTGGAATGTACTATAGCAAGTAAACAAAGCAGTGTAATGATAAAAGAGGTGATGCTCATTTCGTGGAATGTACTATAGCAAGTAAACAAAGCAGTGTATGATACAAGAGTTGATGCTCATTTCGTGGAATGTACTATAGCAAGTAAACAAAGCAGTGTAATGATAGAAAAGTAGATGCTCATTCCGTGGAATGTACTATAGCAAGTAAACAAAGCAGTGTAATGATAAAAGAGGTGATGCTCATTTCGTGGAATGTACTATAGTAAGTAAACAAAGCGGTGTAATGATACAAGAGGTGATGCTCATTTCGTGGAATGTACTATAGTAAGTAAACAAAGCGGTGTAATGATACAAGAGGTGATGCTCATTTCGTGGAATGTACTATAGCAAGTAAACAAAGCAGTGTAATGATATAAGAGGTGATGCTCTTTTCGTGGAATGTACTATAGCAAGTAAACAAAGCAGTGTAATGATACAAGAGTTGATGCTCATTCCGTGGAATGTATTATAGCAAGTAAACAAAGTAGTGTAATGATACAAGAAGTGATGCTCATTCCGCGGAATGTACTATAGCAAGTTAACAAAGCGGTGTAATGCTACAAGAGTTGATGCTCATTCCGTGAAATGTACTATAGCAAGTAAATAAAGCAGTGTAATGATTCAAGATTTGATGCTCATTCTGTGGAATGTACTATAGCAAGTAAACAAAGCGGTGTATTGATACAAGAGTTGATGCTCATTCCGTGAAATGTACTATAGCAAGTAAACAAAACTGTGTAATGATACAAGATTTGATGCTCATTCTGTGGAATGTACTATAGCAAGTAAACAAAGCGGTGTAATGATACAAGAGTTGATGCTCATTCCGTGGAATGTACTATAGCAAGTAAACAAAACTGTGTAATGATACAAGATTTGATGCTCATTCTGTGGAATGTACTATATCAAGTTAACAAAGCGGTGTAATGATACACGAGTTGATGCTCATTCCGTGGAATGTACTATAGCAAGTAAACAAAGCAGTGTTATGATACATGAGTTAATGCTCATTCCGTGGAATGTACTATAGCAAGTAAATAAAGCAGTGTAATGATACATGAGTTGATGCTTATTCCATACAAAGCAGTTAATGATACAAGAGTTGATGCTTTTTCCATGGAATGTATTATAGCAAGTAAACAAAGCAGTGTAATGATACAATGTACATGAATTGATGCTCATTCCATACAAAGCAGTTAATGATGCAAGAGTTGATGCTTTTTCCATGGAATGTATTGCAGCAAGTAAACAAAGCAGTGTAATGATACAAGAGTTGATGCTCTTTCCATGGAATGTACTATAGCAAGTAAATAAAACAGTGTAAGTGCAGATGAGGTGATATATATCACATTGAAAGTATTATAGCAAGTTTGTCAAAATATCAAACGTTACGGAACAAAATGCGAAGTTATTTAATACATTTCCTTCACCATCATTTATTTTATGTAACAAAAAAACTTTATTCATGATCGAGTTCAACTTTCTGTATAGGAGATCTGTTGAAAAGAATGGAAAGTTTAAAATCCTTCTTGTTGATATATGACACTTTTAAATATAGTATTACAATAAAAAAATTATAATAAAAAGAAAGATAATTAATTACAGTTGATCATTTATTCAGCTTCATTGTACCAGTTTACAAACATTGGAGTAATATATAATGAAACATGTACATTTCATGTCGTGAGATCAAAGTTTACATGATTTATTTCGTAATGCAACACAATATGACTTTCATTCTTCAGTCCAGCCATCATGAAAGTGATCGTTGGTGAATTCAACCGTCAGGTCCAAGAAGGAACGGAGCAGACCATGTCGGTTTACAGCATTACAGTGGTATTTTTCAGTATAATAGTAGACACATTGTGATGATATTATGAATGCAGTTCACTATATAAATGACGAATATAAGATGCATTATGATAAAGTTAGGCTAATAATAATAAAGTCCAAACTCGTTGTTTATAATAATGCAATAAGAGAAAAACGAGATCCCAAATACCCATACCTCAAATGAACGACTATATAAAATGATAGATATTCTTCATATATGTGCAAAATATAACAATAGAGTAGGTAACTCTACATATGGGTCCTCCGTGGTCGAGTAGTCTGAGGCGCTGTTTCAAGATCACGTATCTCTCAGGTATCCACTTAGGTCGTAGGTTCGAGTCTCGCTCGCCCCAAACACAATATGTGAGAAAGTTTGCTAGTTACTTGCAGAAAGGCGGTGATTCTATTCAGATTCATTCTGAGGTCTTCCTCCACCAATAAAATCTGGATGTCGTACATAACCGGACATGTGTTGAAAAGTGGGTTAAACCACTTTGAAAAAACTCATTCCTATTTCTATCCTTCCTTCTTTGTCTACACAATATATGGACGCAATATAAAACTAAGCAGCTTCCACGTTTTTTCGATATAACTGGCATTGTTCATATAACTCGGTCAGATTTTGTCTAACAAACGATATTACTGATTACTAGTTCTACTATATAGACATGGTGTCTGTTAAAATTTCTGTTGCGACCGACCTTTATTCTTATGATACAAAGTGTACATATTTAAATGGAATAGAAGAACGTCATCAGGAATATTTAAATTCACCAACAAGCGGTGTGCTATAATACAGCGATGTAAAAACGGATAAGTACAGTGGTTGGAAGTACTTGTCTAAATTTTCGCATTTGGTTATTCCAAAATTGTCCAAACATTCCTTCTGAAACAATCAATAGTTTTTATGATTATGGTATCTAAAGAATGAGTTTGATTGTCATTTTGAATTTAAAGAAATAACGAAAAATTGTGTTTTCGGTTATTTTTGTGGTCATTTTCGATATCAACTCGCCAGCCATGGATTAATTTTGTCATCTTTCTACACAGAGTATATTCTATGATGACCTTTTTTGTTTCCAGAAATGAGTTTCCAATATTGCAGAAATTTACGTTTTCAATCCGTAGTATTTTCAATAAGAAAATTATTAAATAATGGATCAAGTGCCAAATTTGGATTATACTCGGGGTGAATCTTACGGCATAGGTATCGGAGTCCAGGGTTGACTTTGCTCTTATACACAGACGGTCAGTCTCTACATGTACCCAAAATCGATCCGAAAAATCACTTCCCAACCATGTTATTTGTATTTCATACGGTGTCCTGTTGGGGCATTTGCGGCATATTTATCAAATTAAGTAAAGTCGAAGCAACGAAACTACGATGGTACGATGGTGAAAAGTCGAAAAAATATCGACTTTTCACCATCGTTTTTTCGTCTTTTCACCATCGTAGCTGCGACTTTTCACCATCGTTGTTTCGTTGTTTCGGCTTTTCACCATCGTAGTTTCGTTGTCTCTTTTGTCTAAATTTTTGGAAAAAACTGCTTTTAAACTGCTAAATAAAAACTGGTATGCGTTACCACCGACAAATTTCTTACATTTTACTGCATTTTAACTGAAAACTGCTAAATAACTTAAATTAAGTTAATTGTCTTTGCTGAGGATTGCTTGTATTTGAATGAGCGGAACCTGGCATAAGTGTGTGTTTTTATACTCTAAGGCAGTATCAAACTAAAGTAAACATTCAGGTTGTTAACATGCCAGCACACGCATTTGTCATTTAATATTTACATAACGTGCATAGTTTATTAAACAAGTTAGATTGGCCTTATCATTTTTTTAATCGCTGTTGAATCTTCCCTAGACTTAAAGAGTAAGGTCATAACAATAACAACTCGAGCACGGTCTTGATGTTGTCAAGTCGAATAATTAATGTTAGTATTATGTCAGTTATATTCAGTTATCAAAATACGGTGTTCCGTTGGCGTCATCGCGGCATATTTATTAAATTAAGTAAAGTCGAAACAACAAAAATACGATGGTGAAAAGTCGAAACAACGATGGTGAAAAAACGAAACTACGATGGTGAAAACGCGAAACTACGATTGTGAAAAGTCGAAACTACGATGGTGAAAAGTCGAAACTACGATTGTGAAAAGTCGAAACTACGACGGTGAAAAGTCGAAAAAATATCGACTTTTCACCATCGTTGTTTCCACTTTTCACCATCGTAGTTTCGTTGCTTCGTTGTTTCGACTTTACTTAATTTAATAAATACGTCGCAATGGCCCCAACGGGACACCGTAATTTCATGTCTATATATTTCAGCATCAGAATTACACTGGGACGCTCCAATCGCTATATAGCCATGATATTGCCTTGATTAAACTAACCAGTAAAGTTAATGTTACTGAAAAAGTCAGCCCTGTCCCAGCTCTGGCGGAAAACGATTCCCAAGTCAGCTTATCACAGTGCTATATGACCGGGTGGGGGCTATCAAACGTCAGTAAGTAACTGTATAGTCAATAGATGGAAACTATTACATCTTGAAGTGGCCAGTTAACCCTTAGTAAATTACTGTATAGTTAATTAGATGGAGAATATTACTCCTTAGTAAGTAACTCAGTGCAGTTTATCTGAAGTTAACTGTTTAACTTTAATAAATGACTGCAAAACTAATTGGATGGTGACTATTTAACGTTAATAAGTAACTGCATAGTTAATTAGATGTGGACTATTAAACCTTTAAAGTGGCGGCAAAGTCAATTGGACATTGATCATTTGGAAATGACTCTTAGACCTTAGTGACACCACAGTTAATAGGATGGGGAATATTAAACATTAGTGACTATATAGTTAATTAGACGGGGATGGAAAATATCTAAGTGAAAGCTACCATCATCCCAAGATCCACCTCTGTGGCTATATCTGCTCAGATAGGTTTCCCTTTCATTGACACAAGACACCCCACCATATTTCTTCTTTAAGTCACATGATATTTGTATTGCGTGCTGAATATAAAATTATTGTTTTTTTGTACTCACAATATGCGATTCTTAATTTGCGAGTTCAATTTATTTATATGTTATTTATAATAGAGCGTTCACATGACGGACAGAGACATTAAGTTTCAAAATGTCATTTCAGGCCAGAGCACGCCTAATGACTTGTCTCCGAAATTGGCTGAGGCGGAAGTTGAGATCCTACTTAACACAGAATGCAACAAAAATAAGAATTGGAAAGGCTTGATAAAGCACTATCAGATTTGCGCATACAACAAACAGACATCTGCCTGTCTGGTAAGGCATTGCTATATAAAATGATGTAATGCATTGATGTATAAAATATGATGCTTATAGTTAATGTGATTCTTGATATAAACGATCTGCTGTTAATAGTTGATGTGATACATTGATATATACGATCTGCTGTAAAAATTTGATGTGATATATTGATATATACGATCTGCTGTTAAAAGTTGATGTGATACTTTGATATATACGATCTGCTGTTAATAGTTTATGTGATACATTGATATATACGATCTGCTGTAAAAATTTGATGTGATACATTGATATATACGATCTGCTGTTAAAAGTTGATGTGATACATTGATATATACGATCTGCTGTTAATAGTTGATGTGATACAGTGATATATACGATTTGCTGTTAACAGTTGAAATGATACATTGATATGTACGATCTGATGTTTATAGTTGATGTGAACATTGCTATACAATATCTACTGTTTTAAGTTGATGTGATACATTGATATATGAGATCGGCTGTTTATAGTTGATGTGATACATTGATATATGATATCGGCTGTTTATAGTTGATGTGATACATTGATATATGAGATCTGATGCTTAAAGTTGATGTGATACATTGATATATGAGATCGGCTGTTTATAGTTGAGTGATACACTGATATATAAGATCGGCTGTTTATAGTTGATGTGATACATTGATATATACGATCTGATGTTTATAGTTGATGTGATAAATTGATATATAAGATTGGCTGTTTATAGTTGATGTGATACATTGATATATAAAATCTGATACTTAAAGTTGATGTGATACATCGATATATAAGATCTGATGCTTAAAGTTGATGTGATACATTGATATATGAGATCGGCTGTTTAAAGGTGATATGTGATACATTGATATATATGATCTGCTGTTTATAGTTAATGTGATACATTGATATATAAGATCTGATGCTTAAAGTTGATGTGATACATTGGTATATGAGATCGGCTGTTTATAAGTGATGTGATACATTGATATATATGATCTGCTGTTTATAAGTGATGTGATACATTGATATATACGATCTGCTATTTATAGTTGATGTGATACATTGATATATATGATCTACTGTTTTAGTTGATGTGATACATTGATATATAAGATCTGATGTTTATAGTTGATGTGATACATTGAAATATATATATGATCTGCTGTTTTAGTTGATGTGTTACATTGATATATAAGATCTGATGCTTATAGTTGATGTGATACATTGATATATGCGATCGGAGGTTTAAAAGTGATGTGATACTTTGATATATACGATCTGCTGTTAAAAGTTGATGTGATTCATTGATATATACGATTTGCTGTTAATAGTTGATGTTATACATTGATTTATACGATATGTTGTTTAAAGTTGATGTGATACATTGATATATACCATCTGCTGTTAATAATTGATATTATACATTGATATATACGATCTGCTGTTTATAGTTGATGTGATACATTGATATATATATGATCTGCTGTTAATAGTTGATGTGATACATTGATATATATGATCTGCTGTTAATAGTAGTTGATTTGGTACATTGATATACGAAATCGGCTGTTTAAATTTGATGTGATACTTTGAAATGATCTGCTTGAGAGAGCTATAGCTGTATCATGTAACTGAGTAGTTAATATTTGTCAAGAGTAAATATATGTATATAATATCTGTTTCTTATTTGCTTTACTTCTTTATTTCAGGGAGACAGTGGTGGCCCTCTCGTATGTAAAAGTGGTAACAGTTTCGTCCAGCATGGTATTACTTCCTGGGGGTCCAAAACATGTGACAGGAAGAAGCCATCTGTGTTTACACGAATTTCTTTTTACAAAAACTGGATAACAAAAACAATCACTGGATTTAATGTTTAACAAAACAGGAGGCTTTAACTTGTATTGATATATAGAAGATAATACAAGAGTAAAAATCAAGACGAAATGTGTATTATACATAGAGTTATTCTTAGTAATACTCTACTACTAAATTAAATATTAGTAGTAGTATTATTCATGATTATTATTATCCTTAGTATTAAGTTTTACTATAATCGGTCAAGAACTTTAGGTGAAGTGCAGACAACTAAAATCAAGCAGACAAAATTGACCATATCCCTAACCATGTTTTTAACTCGCTAAGTTTGTAATTGAAATTAAACAAGAGGCCCATGGGCCTTAATGGTCATTTAATTATCCTTGATGACATAAAGCTATATGAATCTATTTTCCAACTTTTTTTATTTAGGCCCAACCCTAAGGGCCATACCATGAGACCCAGGGACATGCAATTCACATTTTTTATAAAGGACCCATATACATCCATAATCATGGTCACCATTTGTTTCCCAGTAATAAGAATAAGATTTTCAAAGTTTACCTTGAATTTTGACTGTTTTGACCCCACCCCCACAAGGCCCCAGGTGGGTGGGACCATGCAATTCACAATTTTGATTCACCCAAAGGTACCAAAGCTGCATACATTTCACTAGGATTGAGCTTACGTTTTTTGAGAAGAAGTCCAAAACGTCAATTGTTTACGGACACACAATGGACGACGCACAACGATGGACAAAAGGTCCCTTGAGACAAAGCCTAAGGTGGATTAAAAACTCTCATAGCAAATGTCACTACTAAACCACTAGGTTTTATGGATTTTTTCGAGTATATGGAAAGTTTTCATTTTTCTACAGTATTTGCATATAAGATTCAAAGCCCCCTCACAGGGCCCATGTATACCCTAGCCTCTAGATTTTTAAAACCTTGAAATCCCTTATTTATAGGAATAGTTTATATTAATTATGAACCTATTGGACCAACTGGTTGTTGAGAAAAATATATTTTAAAAATCCAAAATTTAACCATGTTGAATAAATCTAATTTGCCGATACTAGATAATGCTTTAGATCACTAATACTCACTAACAAACCGAATCTTATTCACTATGACCAAATGATGCTTCAGATCTCACACTGAATACTGCAATATTTTTGAACAAATGCAAACTTTCAATTTTTACTCTTTTGAACCCCATTTTGATTTTGTGGAAATTCAATCCTCTTTGAGGAGTCAAATATTGTTTGCTATAACTAGATGGCGCTTCAGATCACAAACTCAATAATATTTTGCACAAATGGATGAAACAATGAGAATTTTCTATTTTCCCATGATATCCATATGTAAAACTAAAGGCCCCTTACAGAGCCCCTTGATTTGTATAAAATTCAAACCCCTTCTCAAAGGTATTATTTATGCCAAATACAATGTATGAACAAATTTGATTGACTGTTCCTGAGAAAAAGATTTCTGGAAATTCCAAATGTTTACCCTTACAGGGCCACTCCCAACCCTGTAAGAAAATGGAACCCAGTCATTTCAACAGATCTGAATCTCCTTGAACTAACAATGCTCCTGTAAAAATTAAGGCAAAATCGGTTCCTTTTGAAAAGAATATCTCTTCTTTTGAGGACATGTGCCCCTAATAGAGCCTCAAGATGGGGTCACTTTTAACCCCAGGGACGCCATTTGTACAAATCTATTACAACTATATTGGGTGATCATTTCTATATACAGTCAAACCTGTGTAAGCACTCACCTCTAATAAGCAGCCACCTGTCTTAAGCAATCATATTTTCTATTTCCCATGTCTACACTTTCAGAGTAAATTACCCTGTATTAAGCAACAACCTGTCTTTAAAGGCTACTTTAGCTCCTTCCCTTGACTGGCTGCTTAAGACAGATTTGCCTATATTTTTGAAATCTGTTTGGCAGTTCATGAGAAGAAGATTCTTTTGATATATAACTTTTTTTATAGAGAATCTATCAGGATTTTTGAAACTTTTAAACTGGCTAAAAACATTTTTATCATGCCTATTATGTACTCGCTGACCCTGTATGCCAAAAGTTTATCTATCTAAACATGCAAAACTTATTGAAAAGGGATTTTCTAACATTGCAACAAATTTTGTGACATATCAAATGAGTTGGCGCGATTTTATTTTGATTTCGATACGATTTGCTATACAGGTGAACACGTAGGTAAAAATGGTTTCATCAAGATGACAATGTGATGGCCTTTAAACTCAAATTCAAATAATGATTTTGTCATGTTTTGGAGGATTTGACATTCCAATAGGATTTTATTAACGAGATCCTTTTTATCCATTAAATAATTATTTTAGTTTTTAAGACATTTTTCCTCATATTCTCCTTTGAATAATGGCTGCTATTTTGAATTTTAGATAAAAAAAAAAGCTTATGTATAGTCTAACATATATGAAAAACATCCATGTAAAGTTTGAATATACATGTAAGTGGGCTGGCCTATTGGTATGATAACGGATGACAGACAATGCACCATCACATAAGCTCTTTTGGCCTTTGGTCAGTAGAACTAAAAATATTGAAAATGAAAACTAACTTATAGCAAAGGCCACCATTACACCAACAAATTTAACATGAGTACAAAGGTTCATGAAGTTATCTTGAACAGTATTGGAAGTTAAATTGTGCTTAGGAAAACTTTGAAGAACCAAGGGCCATAACTTCATTAATTAATCAATTTTACCACTTTAAAACAGCTCTGGTTTATACAAATAAACATTTTGGTGAAGATAAAAACATGTGTGTGCCAGAGTTCAGAAAACATCAAATAATGCAATTGACTTTACAATTCAAGGGCCAACAACACCTATCCCATTTGGCCAGTTTAAGAGCATATCCAAGATATTTTCAAGTGTGTAAGTTGTGTGAAGATCAATGTTTGATTTAAAGGCTGTTTCTCCGATATAAATCATCTGATGTGGCTAGTTTATGAAATCATCCAAGATATTATAGTTAAATACATGTAAGTTTGGTGAAAATCAAATGAAAAACTGCATATACATGTACTAGAGTGTACATAATGTAAAAAATAACTCAATTTTTGATAATTCAACGGCCATTTCTCCGACATTAATTACTGAATTAGAATTTTCCAAGATATTATGATTTAATTTACTGTGTAAATTTATTAAGACTTAAATGAAAAATGCATTGCTTGTGTGCACACAAACTCAAATAGTGCAATTTTTGATGATTCAAGGGTAATAACTTTTTTATCACGATTTAGACAGTTCAAGAACTTGTTCATTATGGTTATATAACTACAGTGTATGTTCATTGAGAATCAAATGAAAAATATGGGTGCTAAAGTGCACACAAAGTGAGGTAGTTTAATAATTGTTGATAATTAGTTCGGTGAGTATCAAATAAAAAAAATCCTACTACTGGTCCAGTAAAGTGTGTACACAAATAGATAAGTGCAATATTTTGATAATTATCCAATTTTTAAAAGTTTCATAATTTGTCTGAGATATTATGGTTATATAGCAACTTTGTAAGTTTGGTGAGGATCTAATTAAAAATATGGATGCTAGAACACAAAAACTTCACGGGCTGACAACAGACACCAGGCAATCAGCTTAGCTAACCATGCTCCACTATAGATAAAATTTAGCGACTCAAATTAAAGCCATACAATTTTAGAGAAATGGAGTTCAAAACAAAAACCTGACTTTGTGTATCCATGGAGGTCAAAATCAAGGTAATGATATTCCATACATTGAGAAAATACACCCATTACACAGATATCATACAGTTTTTCAAAGATAATGCAAAAAGCAAAAACTTAATTAAAACTTCAATTATTGATGCCGATGGAAAAGGAACACTTCTTCAAGAAGGTGAGACAACATGAAGGAAATTTTGTACAAGTACATATAAACAGACACATTTAATATAACATAAATTTGATCAATGATATGCAACATATACTGGTCACATGGACAGCTCAACTCTTGTATTGTTTTAATATAAATTACTGGTATTATATTGAAGTGTAATAGTATGTCACGTTTGTACCTAACGGCATCTCTTCAACCGTGAGAGTCTTTATATGTGTTTTATTATGCCTTGTCAGATGTGACTGCTCCATGCTGTCTTTGTCAGATGTATCGCATGGATATCGTGCATCTCCAGTATGTGTCAACATGTGCTTTTTAAGGCATTTGGTACGCAGAAAACTTTTACTACACACATGACATTTAAATTTAAGTTTTCTGTCATGAAGAATACTGTGCTTCACAAGTGCTTTCTTTGATGTGAAAGCCTTGTCACAAATTTGACAAACATGTGATTTCACTCCAGCGTGAATCTCTATGTGGTCCTTCATATTTCCTAGCTGTGAAAATCCTTTCCCACAAATATGGCATATATGAGGTTTATCTCCCGTGTGTATTACACTGTGCATATTTAAAGCAAAAGCTTTCCAAAATGTTTTTCCACATACATGGCATATATGTTGTTTGCTTTCACTAGAATCATTGTTGTATTTCTCTTTGTCAACAACTTCATAATATCCATTCGCAGTGTGGAGGGTCAAGTGTTTTTGTAAATTATGTAATTTGGAAAATTCAATGTTGCAGACTGGGCATGTACGATTTTCATTTGTGTGCATCTCAATATGACGTTTTAAGTAAAACTTTTGTGAATATCGCTTGGGACATAAATGACACTTGTGAGGTTTCTTGTAAAGGTGGTTCTCCATGTGTCTTCTCAAATTCACAATTTTCTTGCCACACAAGTCACATTTTTTTGCCAATTTCTCAGCATGAATTGCAATGAGGCTTTCAAGTTCTTCAGTCTCTGAATCGTAGTTACTTTTAGACATAAGGTCAGCATCATCATTATTGGTGCTTAGAGGGTTTGGTGTGTCAATGTCCACATCACTGTCAAGATCATTCTGTTCAGATATATTATCAGAGTCAGAATCTGTGGGTGATTTTGGTTCAAAATGTTCATCAGTTTGATCTTCAATATCATTTGTTTCCATTTTATTCTCAGTACCTTCATATGTGCCACTCTCAATATAAGTGTTTACATCTTTTCCAGAATGTGTCCTAATGTTATGTTTAATAGATGATGAAGTTTTTCCAGAATGTGCAGACATGTGTTCCTTAAAATCACTGTAATTTGTGAATTGTTTACAGCCACATATACTGCATGTAAATGAAATTCCAGTATTTGATAGGTTGCTTCTGCTACTATTAAAAACAACAGTAATGACAGGCCGCTTCTTAACCGTTTTTGTGACAGCTTTTACATTTGCTTTAAGCTGTGGTTGCTTTTCATGACCATTGAAGTCTGTATTTGCAGCAGTAGTTTGTTTGGCTTCATGTTGCCCATGGCATGTTAAATATGAAATAGCACTGTCTTTAGAAACCTCACATACATTCACATTGCCATCAGTAAAAGGCATCAAATCTTCTGAGAAAGAATTAGACATTTCATCAACATATCCAGATTCCTTTGTAACTGTAATTTTCTGTTGTTCACTGTCGATGTCTGAATCTGCAACATGTTCTAACATCTGATTTTTCTCTTTCTGTTTACAAATAAATTTAGAATTGCTCTCATCAAAATGCTTTATTTCATTGTTAATCATTTGACAAAATTGCCAGTACATGTTTTTATTTTGTTCTTGATTGTTTTGTAATGCAACTTTACCAGGTTCGCTTTCAATGGTCATGTGTCTGTTTAAATGAGACGACTGTAGAAATAAGCTGCAGATTAAACATGGGCATGGCTTTTCTTCTGTGTGTATTACCATATGTTGCATCAGAATAGTAAGGCTGGGAAAACCAATCTTACATATCTCACATGATACAACATCTTCCAATTCTGCAGCCATCTTGAATGACAAAGGAATGTGCAATAGTTATAACACTGTATAACAACATATGTTTAAACATTAACTCCTCTCTGAAATCAACTCATCATTTCAATAACAAACAGTTTCTATCAAACACTTGAATGTATACCTCTGATGAAAATGCAAATGCTATCAAATTTCATATTTTCGTTCTATTGCTTTTAAAAACAGATCATCTGTTCTTCAATCTTGAAGTTTTGACAAGTGCATCACATGGTATTCCCGAAGACAGCATCGTGTTCAAAAAGGCCTTTTCTTTGTAGTAGTGTCCAGAAAACAATGACAAATAGCACCAAATTATTCTGAAATTAGATATTACATGAAAATAATATGTAATGGGTGATTATATATTCGTCAGCAATCTCAATTACAATCGCACTATCAATCAGATCTAGCTGAAACTTTGCCATAAGAAAAATCAATCAATTATGTACTAACTGACAGACATTGGTTCTTATGTCATAAATTTGTTGGTAGTTTTACATAAAAGACATGAAACGCTCACAACTTTAAAATGGACGAAGGCATTATTTCAGGAGCGCACAATGAAAAAAATTATGTTAAAAGAACAAACAGATATGGATGAATTAAAAAAAATGAAGCTTTTTCAAAATATATTTTTTGTCAATAATTTTCATTGCAGAGCTCTATAAGCCTAATTTTTAGCTCAGAAACATGTTTCATGACTGGTGCTGCTGCTGAAAATTTTTATTCCATTGGCTCGACTTGTTCAAAAATGACGAAGAAAAAAATATGCCCAAAATGTCCCGAGTGTACTCATTTTCACGTAACATTTCAACTAAATTGCCATTTTCAAATTTAAATAACACTTCAAATAAAGGACATAATTATGAAAAAACTAGTTTCTGTTATCAGAAATAAAATCCAAATGGTTTGGTATGTCAAATCCACCAAAACATAACAAAATCAATATTTAGAGTAGAGTAATAAACTTGAAACGAGATCCCCATTCTAAAAATAGACAGCACATAAATGCTGTCTGACATCCTTAAAGCTCTTCATCATTCAGACTCTCTCTAAGATGAAACATTTTTTACTACGTGTAAACCTGTTTGATGGATCAAATTGAAATCAAAATGCAATCACACGACTCTTTAATATGTCACAAAATATGTTGCCATTTTAGGCGGGAAAGCTATTTTAGTCTAATCTAGAAATATACAACTTTCATTACCTAAATTCACAAAATCAGTATCCTGTATAGTCTCCTTGTACATTGATGCGTGCACAACAGCGAAATTTACATGTAAATTTATGTGACAGGGGTTGTTTGTTTCAAATCAATTACAAGAAGTAATAATTGCAATAGATTTTGATGAAAATTTCCAGGAAATGTAAGAAAATAAATATCAAATAATCAAATAAAGTAAATTTCAAAACAATCGATAAAGAACTAAGTTATTTATTGCTGTATATCTGAGTGTTGCATTTCTAAAGTCTGATGGTCAGTGGTGTATTTATAGTATGAATAGATTTTTTATAAAACACAGGTAAATATGGTTGTACATATATGAAGATGGAAACTATTGAATTTCAAGACCTGGATCAACTCCAGAAGTGGGAAGACTGGATGATGTTGTTAAACCCCAGCAAGTGCAAGGTGTCTACATCACAAAGATGAGAAACCCAAATTGGCAATCCAGGTCACATACAATATCCACAGCCAAGACCCGTCTTTTGTCAAGAATGCAGGTACCTGGAAGTGTACAGTTCTGAAAACTTATTCTCGAATGCTCATGTGGCCACTACAGCGAAGAGGCAAATAACTCCCTCGTCTTCCTCAAAAGAAAAGTGGCAAGTTGCTTACAAGATAGCAAGGTACAGAGTCAGGGGAATTACCAGACCCTTGGCAGCCTATACATGATTATGCGAGCACAGCATGGCGTATGGGACCTGTACACCACCAGGAACATCAGCCAGATTGAAGCAATTCAGCGGTAAGCAGTGTGACTACAACAAGTAGTACCAACCATAGGGATCCGTATATATATGGTTTATGTGTGTATTTTATTTTTTTTTACATAAGTACTTGAATTTCATAAAAACATTTTTTTTTTTTAAAAAAAAATTCCCTCTATCATAGCATGTGACGGATCACTAGGTACTGGCCAAATTATCAATGATCTTAGTTGGAAGACATTACCAAACTGCTGCATCAACGCGAAGCTTGTGACAGTGTACAGAATCATCAATGAACTCATAGATATTCTTTCAAGGACAAACATCGAAATCAGGTTGTGATAAAAAAGGTTACAGCACCATACATCCTAAATTTTCATGTTTGAAACAAGTTGTTCTATTAAAACAATTTTCAATCAGAAACCTCTGAAACAAATTCAACACAGTGAATTAACAAAAAGCAGGATGTTTGCAAAGTGTGTGAAAAATGAAATAGCAAACTATTTATTGAGTATTAAAACCTGTAAGGGTCTTGGGCAGATGAGATCATTTATATCACGCGCGACTACAGAACAAGAACCCCTGGATGCGTTGCTGACATGCTCAGGGACTTGGACCTACAAACCTTACAACAGTGCAGAAAGGAGCTACGCCTGACCTTCCTGTTCAAGGTGGTGGAGGGGTTGGTACCGGTTATACCATCTCAGCCTTATCTTAAACCAGTGAGAATTAAATGTAAAGTGTCAGCAAGGCATTTTAAAGACTTTATCTCAACAAATATCGTTCAAAATAGTGTAACCAACAATAGCCGTTGTTTCCAAACTATTACTGCAAAAACAGAAACACTCAAGAACTCTTATTTTCCCAGGACTATTATAGACTGGAACCACCTACAGGACGAACAAGTCCTTGCAAAATCTGTGGAGATTTTTAAATATCGTCTCCACTCAGACTAATAATTTTACATGCGCTCTTCCCTTCTGTTGATCATATGCCAGAAGTGGTTTTTCAACGTACTCATACAGATATCATCCAAATTGAAACAATCTTGACAAATGATGAACTAACAAATGATGAACTAACAACATATCTTAAAATAAATTTTGTCAAGATTGTTTCAACTTGGATTGATAAAAATGATCAAAGGGCTTTAGAACAGTTTGCTCCGAAATTAACAAAGGCAATGTTATTTCCTTGTGCGCAAAAACCGGTGACAATATTCTTATGTTTGCATTTGTCCCTGGAGAAACGTCATTATATTACCTGACAGCAATTACCTAGCGGTCTGATTTTCTGAAATAAGGCCTTTGGTTATCATTCTCAAGGTAGATTCCTCTGTCTGTAGACTGTAGAACTGTTCCAGATTGTAGAACGGTGTCCCCCTGCATTGAGTCTTAATCCGAAATCTGCACGGTGCGTGTGATACGTGAGAACCGCTGTGGCTCAATTCGCGCTTTTATAAATATTCATTTATTTGCCTTTCACTCTCGGTACTATCAACTTATATGAATAAATAAGAGACGACAATCGGCACAAATTTTAAAACGGTCCAATAGCTGAATGATAGTTTTAGCGTAGATGGGCAGATTTAAGACTGTATTAGCGTAGATGAGGAAGTTTCAGACTGTGTGCAAGATACGGACTGTAGGCCTATTAGCGGAGGTGTGCAAGATACGTACTGTATTAGGGTAGATGTGCAAGATACGGGCTGTATTTGGTAAATGTGCAAGTTTCGGACTGTATTAGCGTAGATGTGCAAGTTACGCACTGTATTAGGCAGGCGTGCAAGATACGGACTGTATTAGGGAAGATGTGCAAGGTACGGACTGTATTAGGTAAATGTGCAAGTTATGGACTGTATTAGGGTAGGTGTGCAAGATAGGGACTGTATTATGGTAGATGTGCAAGATATGGACTGTATTAGGTAAATGTGCAAGTTATGGACTGTATAAGGGTATATGTGCAAGATACGGACTGTATTAGGGTAGATGTGCAAGATACAGACTGTACTGTTCTGACGCACAGCATACACATATTCGCCTAACCCTTTCTGATTTTTTTCCAGCAATGCTGTCATAAGTAACTAGTACAGCGCTAAGTCTGCTTAATTGACAACGTTTTAGGTTTGACAACAAAACTTCGAACTCAACCAATTTTTGATCACTTTTTTCCAACGCGCTTCGTCGATTTTTGATATTGATACACTGGCTCTAACACATTACAAGCAGTATAATTGCTATATTTGTGATCAATATCTCCCCCAATCGAAGGAGATTTCGCTGATTTTTTCTCTTTTTTTTCGAACAAAAACATCTTAAAAGTAATGAAACAAAACAGGATTTGGATTTATTGTAATGAAATAAAAAAATATCTATACATTATGTATTTTATAAGTCTATTCCGATCTATACCGAGATGATCCGAAATCGTTACGGATGATACCGACATCGCACGAAAGTTAACGAGCCAATTACGGTCCCGCTACCTTAAGTGTGCTGCAGCTGGCTAACTGCACGCTTGAATGATTCAATGTCTTATTCAACATGTGCAGGTGTACTATAATTAAAGTAAAATGGACGCAAGGTTACTTATAAGACAATATTAGACAACTGTAGGTATATCGATAGTAAATATGTATGGAATAATGATTTAACGGAACGTTTTGTGAGTGCATTAAATTCAGAAAATATTAAAACGGAAATGAATGTTTTAAAAAGCGACATAGATGACATAGAATGTAATAGTGATATCGAAAATACGGTCCAACATTTATGCAATATACTTGATAACATTGCAGATCCATTATTTAAAAAGCAGGCAACACGCAAACAAAATATACATGGAAGTGATAATAAAGATTGTAATCCATGGTTTAATGAAGAATGCGCAGAAAGAAGAAATTGTTTTACTGTAAAGCTGAATAAATATAGAGATAACAAAAATGATGAAAATAGAAAAGAGTTGGTTAAATCAAGATCAAATTACAAGGCTACTATAAGGAAACACAAATTTCAGTTTGACAATGACCAAACACGCAAATTAGAATATAATCGTTATAAAAATGCTAAAGTCTATTGGAATATGCTGAAGAGTATCGCAGGTTTAAAAACGTCCACTGTAAACATATCAATGTTCGAAACATATTTCAACAGTATAAATAATCCGAATGACCCATTTTTTCAGCCGGATGAAGACGTTGTATATTTTAATGAAATGTATATGGAAAATGAATTACAAATCATGTTTGATGAGCTTAATTATGAGCTTACCGACGCCCATATCTACACTGCTATATGCCAATTAAAGAATGGAAAATCGGGTGGACCTGATAAATTATTAAATGAATTTTTTATACATGGTAAACATACTCTGACTCCAATCTTAAAATTATTATTTAATAAAATATTTCAATCTGGACATTTCCCTGACACGTGGTCTGAGGGTTATATCATTCCGTTACATAAGAAAGGTAATCTTAACGATCCCGGAAACTATCGTGGCATTACTTTACTGAGTTCGTTAGGTAAGCTATTCACACGTGTGCTAAATAACAGATTAAATGACTGGGCTGAAGCTTATAATGTATACATTGAGGCTCAGGCTGGCTTTCGTAAACACATGAGTACGGTTGACAATATTTTTGTACTTCACGGAGTTATAACTCATATGATTAACACTGGTAAACAATTGTATTGCGGGTTTGTTGACTTCACGAAAGCATTTGACTACATCGTGCGAGAAAATCTATGGTTTAAGCTTATCAAGTTAGGTGTTGGGGGCAAAATACTTGACATTATCAGATCAATGTATAACTCAATAAAATCAAGGATAAAATATAATAACTGTTTAAGTGATGAATTTACATGTGCATTAGGCGTTCGTCAAGGGGAGTGTTTATCGCCGTTTTTATTTTCAATGTTCTTAAATGATTTAGAAGAAGATTTTGTAAAGAATGGCTTTGAAGGAATTGATATTAGCACTATGAAAATGTTTATTTTATTGTATGCGGACGACATAGTGATATTTTCTGAAACGCCAAATGGATTACAAAAAGGTTTAGATATTTTAGCCAATTACTGCAAACGTTGGAAATTAAAAGTAAATACTACAAAAACAAAAATAATGGTTTTTAGGAAAGCAGGGTTATTACCTAGGAATTTAACATTTTTGTACGAAGGAAATGGAATTGAAATAGTTAAATCGTTTTGTTATCTTGGGATTGTATTCACTCAAGGGGGGTCATTCAATGAAACACAAATTACTTTGGCAGGCCAAGCGTTGAAAGCTATTTTTAAATTAAATAAATATATATATAGATTCACAAATATTTCGGTCAAACACAAACTTGATTTATGTGATAAACTTGTAAGCCCGATACTTAACTATGGATCTGAAGTTTGGGGTTTTACTGCGGCTTTAAATATCGAAAGAGTACATACAATGTTTTGTAAAAAAGTGCTAAATGTAAAAAGGAGTACACAAAATGATTTCATTTATGGAGAATTAGGAAGAACAAATCTTGTCACACAAAGGCATTATAACATTGTCAAATATTGGTTAAAAATAATTTGCTCTGGCGAAAATAAATTTGTAAAACTCGTATATAACATGATGAGAAGTGATGCTGATCTGCATCCAAATAAAAAGAACTGGGTAACGTTATTAAAACAATTATTATCTGCTCTTGGTTTTTATGACGCTTGGTTATTCCAAGGTGTTGGAGATAACACTTTTTTTTTGTATAATGTAAAACAAAGATTACAAGATAATTTCATTCAAAATTTACATTCTCGTCTTCGAATTTCAAGTAGAGCGAATACCTACACTTTAATTTTTGATAATTTTGCTTTAAAATCTTACTTGTATATCGTTAATATAGAAAAATACAGAATTGCGTTATCTAGGTTAAGACTCTCATCTCACAATTTACAAATAGAGGCTGGAAGATGGCACAAACCTCATAGTATACCTTTAAATGAACGTAAATGTACCACATGTGATACATTAGAAGACGAATATCATTTTGTAATTGAATGCAGATTGTATAATCAAATAAGAAACACATATATAAAGAAATATTATTGGAAAAGGCCAAGTATGTTTAAATTTTTAGCACTTATGCAAAGTCAAAACGAAAAAACTATTAGATGTCTTAGTGTTTTCGTGTTTAAAGCTTTTGAAATAAAGAAAAATGAAATATTCAGTTAACCCAACTTACACTGCTATGTTACAAGTTTACATAACTTATATGAAATATAAAAACAATAACATAGAAAACATTTTTGAATACAATTGCATCTAAATTCAAATATTGTAATAACAGTTTATATGTTTGGAATATTGTCATCAGCAATACTAAATTATGATTGAAATATGTCACCTTCTCCGCACAAATAAGACGAAAATTACGAAACAGTGTTATGACACTGAAATGAAGAAAACAAGAACATATTAAGTGTGTTTATGTGCGTGCCTGTTCATGTGCAAATATGTGCGCGCGCGTGTGTGTGTGTGTGTGTGTGTGTGTGTGTGTGTGTGTGTGTGTGTGTGTGTGTGTGTGTGAGTGTGAGTACGTCTGTGCGTTGTATTTAGTTGTACACATCTCACATGCAATTACTGCACCATTTGTTGTATCAATTGTAAATATGCATTGTATGTTGTATCCTCATGGGTCTTATGGCCTATTGGAATTTCTGAATAACCGATATATATCATATAATAGTCAACCCTGGTGTGATTCTATTTAAAAGACATGAAGCGACAATACCTTGATACCCTGGGGCTAGCTTCAGTAACGAGGTACGGAGATAGGGACCAACTCATGCACCATGTTATAAAGGAGACACAGGCACGCATCTGTCCAATGTTACTGTTAGGTTCTCCAACCTGATCTATCTAACATGTCGATAACACTGCAGTTATGGTAATAGTCATCCATGATCCAGTGTGCTGCACGTCTTTATTTGTCAATATTGAACTTTGGGTGAGAGTCAAAAAATCATGCGGACATATTCTTATTGGGTGCAACAGTTTTCGGATAAAATACCATTACACAAGTCCTACATGTACTAGCATTTGGCATTTGGTCTCAGGCTAATAGAGCTAAAATGGATACTATGGCTTGTGTGAAGATACTGAATACAATGATATACTGGTCCATTTCAGTTTTTGTTAAGGGGAAATTTGAGTCTTACCACTTATGTTAACCCGAAGTCTGCCAACACAGTTTATATATCAAAAACTTGTATTTGGAGTGGTCCTTAAATATTGCTGGAAAATCGATATTGTAAGAACAGAACGACCTGTGCAATATAAGCATATGAGGGTTTGTATTTACGGGTCATAATTAAGTTAGGGAATTAAGGACGGTTGGTATCGAAAGTATTTAGGGTATTTTATGAATGCTGCATTATATCAATTGTAGGTGACGGATATGATGCAGCCACAAACTGGTGTTACGGTTCCTACTGTGGCATGGATGGGCATGTGATTTACTGGGATAAATGGAACTGTTACACTACCTCACCAACGATTCCACAATTAACAACCATGCCGCCGCCAGGCTGTCACCAAGGGGGTAAATTTGACCCTCCCAATTCCGAAATAAACAGCGGGGAAAACCGGACAAATAACTGGTGCTTTGGAACGTTCTGTGACGGACGTGGAGAAACTATAGCCTGGGGTGACTTTAACTGTTTTGGGTCCTCCACAACAACATCTCCAATGACGACGACGTCGGCACACATTACCACAACAGCGCCGTCGGCAAAATCAGGCGTCAAAAGACAGTTAATTAGAAAATTGATTCAAATGCTTTCTACCAATAACAATGCGTAAGAATTTAAAAAAAACGCAAGTGTTTGTGAATATTTGATACATATACCATTTCTATTTATACACAAGAAATCTACAAAACTATTGTATACAGACATGTTCTTCTGCTGCTTGTTATCAACATGATGGCTATATTGTATATAATAAGTAATAATTACATCCGTGCCTGCTTCGTTAAACCGTTATTGTGTTGTTCATTGCCTTGAATTTATGAACGATCGCTTTTAATTGAGAGTGTAACTTAAGCTGTTGTTTTAAATGTATATTACTTCTAAGAAATTATAGGAACAAAACAATCAAGGTATATGTCTTATATTATCATTTAATTAACTCAAAAATAAATGTCGCACTGATACCTATAAACTAAACTTACACAATTTATATATAATTACGTTATGTGTCGGCGTGTCGTAAAACACCATTTATTCATTCATTCATTCATTCATCCATTCAGCAATGAAGTTGAAATACCAGACGACCTTGCTTGCCTGTCACTTTCCGACTGCAATGTGGTGTGTGTTATAATGATTGTTCCGTTTTCAATGCACTAATTTATAGTGACTTATGGATTGGGGTGGTTCTAAAATTATCAAGCAGGGTTCTGGCTGAGCTACCATTTTCCAACTGCAATTAAAGGCAATTGCGGTGTGTGTAATAATGATTGTGGCGTTTTAAATGCATTGAGCTGCGTTCAGCACCGTTAAACAGAAAACATGTTTATGTCTGGTCCCCTAAAATTTTCGCGTACTGTGTGCTTATATGCGGCTGAGAACAGCGTCAAGGAAAATATGTTAGCTAACGTTAGCACATGTTTAACCGACAGTTGCATAGCTTCCTATAGGCACTGTAGGCACGATAGACACTTTCTTCTGAGAAATTGAGATAAAAATCGGACTTAGGGGGTAGGGTGTGGGTTAACTTTAAAGTGGCAACAAAAATCCTTCAATATGATCCAGTGATCCAGATAATCAACATTATTACCGACGGATAAATGTTTTGTAAGTGAATCTGCACAATCGTAATGTTCACGAGTTGGTGCCGTCATATATAAACATTCAATCGACCACGAGGCGCTATATTTTGAAAAATTGTAAACAGAACCTGGACATCATGGCCGAAAATCGACCATGCTATCTAGACATTGGATGTCTCAGTTTTCCGTCTATAGATGAAGACACGGAACGGCAACTAATTAAAGGGGCTTGGCCGTCATGCCTTGTATTCTCATTTTCATTCCGGTAAGTTAATGTTTACATATATCACGTCATCAAGATGTGTTCAACGTTAAACTAAAATCGTTATGTTCGGGTATAAAATAGTATACAACTATCTACCTTTTTAGCGTCAATGGTTAAAATTATTTATCCAAGAAACTGCGTCTCGGTCAATAGTTTCCTGCTTTGGGTCAATAGTCATTTACCGAGGATAAATAATTTTACAATTGACCGCTAAAAAGGTAGATAGTTGTTTTATTATATTGAATTACAATAATAAATGTAAGTCGAGAAATCGTATTAGATCTATATACAAATGTATTAGAAGTTTTCTCACTTCATTCATACTTTCACTGCGTTTTTAAAAGAGGTGTGAAAAGCATATTCAATTTTTTTCGTAGCCTAAGGTATGTCTGTTCTCTGCTAACAAATTCAACTATTAGAGTTACATTCCTAACCTTCATATATTCTCTGACTTAAAATATTTCCAATATTCAAAGTACAATGTCACTAGTATTTAGCTACATTCTGGATCCGCTCTTGATCAAAATAACGTCATCAACGCCAATACGTCATCAACCAATATCTGACAAGTTGTCAGAACTAGCCTTGGTCCACAAGTTGTCAGAGCTAGCCCTGGTCCACAGGTTGTCAGAGCCAGCCCTGGTCCACAGGTTGTCAGAGCCAGACCTGGTCCACAGGTTGTTGCAGCCAGCCCTGATCCACAGGTTGTCAGGGCCAGCCCTGGTCCACAGGTTGTCAGAGCCAGCCCTGGTCCACATACACAAGGGCATCGATATAGATATTGATTGTGTAACCAACGTGTTTGCGTCACGAAAATGCAGAAATCTATAGTTTTTTTTACGTATCTAAAGTGACTTCTACTTTTCCACAATGCGGTGCATATGGACAATCCTTATCAATACTGTATGGGCATACATGTATATATACCAGTAATTATGTCAATATATGCATATCTGAGGGATGAACATGGTAACACCAGTTGTATGAAGCAAAGTGTGTGGTTTTTTCATTGTCATTAGATTGAGTATCAGAGAGTATTTTGTGAGATTTTAAGCAAATTTGTCTAAAATATACTATTGAAATATTGAATAGGACACATTTTGCAGTTTCGTTAAACGAAAGTGTATTTCAGAGAAGTAGCCTATGCTATAGGGACAATATGAAAGTATGCAATAAAACGATGAACTTGCACATTTTCGTAGATGACCTTTTTTATACAACCCTTGATAAGTTCAATACGTACGCAATATGTTTAGGCTCTCCAAAAACAGATAAGAATTCATTCCCGAAATAGTTCACTCTAAATAGTATCATCGGATAACGATTCATGTCAACACAACGTGATGATTGATATACGTCATCCAAAGCACTGTAGACCCTTATATCGTTAAATAAATTGGAAACAATCAAATAAAAAATTTGTGGAATTAATAGTTGTATAAGCTGTAGAATCTCTACGAGGGATATAAACAGACATATATTTACCGGTAAGCAAAACGGCTTACTTCAATTTAAACCAAATAATTCAATTTTGATTTATGTACAATCTATGTATGAATTTTCAAAAATATTTTTGATATAAACAATAACTTCATCCTTGTTCCATTTAGCATTACGATTAAAGTTTTTCTTAGACAACTAAAATAACTATAACCATCAACAGTGTTATTACAAGTTTTAGAGTTCCAACATTCAGAAGCCATACAGCTTTGATTTAATACCTAGGATGTACTTTAATGGACAAACCAAATGCATACTGGTCACTTTCTGGCTCATGACTTCCGGTTCCTGGACGGAGTGAGCAGTCATCAGTTACGATGTTGACATAACATTTGGTTTAGGCAAGCACGGCTTGCTTACCTTCGTTTCTCGCCCAGAGAACAACGACACGTCAGTTCATTTGATCATATTTCATGGCATTCTTAATATGGGAAACAATTGCAGCGGTGATCTAGGGATGGAGCGTCCGCATCAAGGTCTTGGGTTCGATCACCCCAGCAATCAGGTCATACCAAATACTTGAAAATGGTACTAGAAGTTTTTTCGCTTGGAGTCCAGTATCTAGAGGATAGTTCTCGGTCTGGTCGGCCCGGTTTCAGAATACTGTGACTGAGTGGTGTATCATACCATGTGTATGCGGCATGATACTTCAGTATGGCAGCGGTTAAAATACTGTATCGAGTAGGCACCGTCGCAATATGACTGAATAATTGTTGAAAGCGACGCTCAACACCATTCAACATAATATGGGGAACATAGTATAAAATGTTTAGATGGTAAAGACAAAACTAGGTAATGGCAACAAAAAAAATACTGCAGCATTATCGTGGTATACACACGTGCAAAGACAAATTAAATCAGGATTAAAAAAACCCACAACATTTTGAAATCATGCCTCGATATCACATAAAATTGAAATTAAAACAAAAAAAAACGTATCAAACGTTTTCATTTCAGGCCAATAGAGATCTGAAATAAGCGCTTCAACTATAGTATCTTATAAGAAACACGTGATAAGTACAGTTTCCAGTTTGAGGTATGGTATAGTCTACCAAAATAACCAAGAACAACAACTGTTTCAGATACTAATTCAGACCTGAAATGGCCTCAAATGCAAATGTTGAAGTTGCATTTCTCAATTGTATATACTGTAACATTTAAAAACGTCCTACTCATGTGTAAGGACGGCACGTTGACTTTATTTGAAAGTGTTTCATAATCTAACAAAAATCAACAAATAACACAACACAGTGAATTGCTGGAAAAACTTTGTTTTTATCTTTCGTTATTTTTATTGACAAAGTATCGCAGTTTGAAGAGTACGACTGTGCAACCACAAAAAAGGTAACCATAAGCATTATAAATTGCCGATTTATGTCAAAATTATAATCTAAAGACCCCTAAAATGCATGCTTTCCCACTGGAAAGTCGTTTCTTCCAAGTTTGAATTTCTAATTTCAAAATTGGAATCGGAAACCTATTTTTAGATTGGCCAATGGGAACCGAGGTTTTTTGAGTTGGAGGGTTCCAATATCACCGTGTCAAAACGTTTCCGGAGGAGGCGGTAGAGGTAACGTTGGATGACGGTGGGGTAACGTTGAATTGCGGTGGGATTCGCAATCAGCGGTAAGAAAACTATCTTTTTTAACTATTGTTGATCATTTTTGGAAAATCTGAGTCGAGTAAGATGATGTCGTATCATTTCTGATCACTCGACAGCAATCGAATCTGTGCAGACTGTAGCCGTTTTCTTGATCATTCGGGAAATACAAGGAATTTTCTGTGTAAACATTGGCACGAGTGTTTTAAAAGTGCAAAACCTGTCTTGTTACCGAACATAATTTGATATATCATTTTCTTTTATAAGCAACACCCTCCTCAACATTATATTTTTACCCCATTCGGTCTTTTTTTAGTGTAAAATTGATTTAGTGACAGTTTTAAGGTGAAAAATCAGCGTAACGATGGAGGAGCTGATGGAGCTGTTTGAAAGTTGCGTAACGCTGGAGGATGGTGGATTTACTAAAAGCCATTTTTTGTTGTTTGCGATACAAACACGTGTCTGCTCGATTGTCAATTTAATATAAAACTATTGCAATATGTTATGACGATTAAATAGGCTCATATAAGGCAAACAAATAAAAAATTGCCATACATGCTTATATCACACAAGACATATCGATTTTATCAAAACATCCACACGGAAGGTTCTCAATAAGTTATGTATGTATTGAGATTGTTTTGGAAATATTACAGTGCTTTGTCTTTAATACTATAGTGGAAAATAGAAAGGAAATGAAATATTTGTTTTATTTAAACGGCGAATTAAAAGCAACATACAGCAACAGCTATAAGTTTAAATTGAAAACCTTATCACTATAGGGCAATCGGTCATTTCACATCGCTCGTCCTGTGCACTGCATTGATCATTTTCGTGGACTGACTGGATATACACCGCTTGTCCTTGATGTTTGTATAAAAAATCCCCTTTGAATACTACAAACGTACTTGAACAAAAGAAAAGGAAGCAAATATTGTGTATCGTAATTGGACAATAATAATTAAAATTAGTAAAGTTATACTCAACAAGAATATCATGACTTGTGTCCTGATTCAATACTTTCCTGTAGGACCGTATGATGAATCCAATATAAAGAAGACAAACTTATAAAGGGGAATGACTGGCATTAACTCGCATCAAAAGCTTCCTGGGTAACAGATACACTTTACTGTGCTTAGAGTGTTAGTTGTGCATTATTTTATACTTATTAAAATCTATATGTCTTTTATACAGCTCATAATGGCAATTATCAGTTCGATTTTCTTTACAGTACATACATACACCATAGTAACATTTTTGAAATAAATGTACAACAGACTAACAACCGAAAAGTTGACATGATAAGACTTAAAAAGTGCTTTTAGTAAATACACCATCTTCCAGCGTTACGCAACTTTCAAACAGCTCCACCAGCTCCTCCATCGTTACGCTGATTTTTTACCATGAAACCGTCACTAAATTAATTTAACACTAGTAAAAGACCGAATGGGGTAAAATATAATGTTGAGGAGGGTGTTGCTTATAAAAGAAAATTATATATCAAATTATTTACGGTAACAATACAGTTTTGAACTTTTAAAACACTCGTACCAATGTTTACACAGAAAATTCCTTGTATTTCCCGAATGATCAAGAAAACGGCTACAGTCTGCACAGATTTGGTTGCTGTCGAGTGATCAGAAATGATAAGACATCATCTTGCTCGACTCAGATTTTCCAAAAATTATCCACATTAGTTAAAAAAGATAGTTTTCTTATCGCTGATTGCGAATCCCATCGTCATTCAACGTTACCCCATCGTCATCCAACGTTACCTCCACCGCCTCCTCCGGCAACGTTTGGACACGGTGAATATTGATATCGGTGTTATTTAATTGGAAAGTGCCGGTGTCACGTTATATTCACACGCACTACGGAAAGCCCACGTTTAATGGGTGTACAATGATAGTTTTTTATCTGGTGTTACTTTAAGTTATGTATTGATATTTAAATGATTTATTTCATAATATCTTAGCTTAACTTTAAATTGGTAAGGTTAGAAGAAATCACATTCAAAATCGAACAATATTGACAAACTATGCGGTTTTATACTCAATGCATTTTGTTTTATTTAAACTTTAGTTCTCGAAAGATACTCAAGAAAGAAACAAGAAAACCTGACAAAACTCATTTGATATAATATATTTTCAATCGGTCATATTGTCAAAGTTACCAATAAAATAGAGTGTCAAATAAGGAAATCAAATGTCACGTTAGGATATTGAGTATACATAGATTAGAAAATCTAGTGCCCAGTAAGAAATATCTATAGTCGAGTAAAGATATTGTGGATTGGGTGAGGAAATCTAGTGCCACATATGAAATTATAGTGTCAAACAAAGAATTTTAATGTCATGTAATGATGTTGAGTAAATATAGTTGAGACAATCTAGTGCCCAGTAAGAAAAATCTATAGTCAAGTAAGGATGTTGTTTATCGAGTGAGAAAATGTAGTGTCACGTATAAAAATATAGTGTCAAAGAAAAATTTGAATGTTGTGTAAGAATGTTGAATAAACATAGATAAGAAAATCTAGTGCCAAGTAAGAAAACACTATAGTCAAGTAAGGATTTTGTGTATCAAGTGAGAAAATGTAGTGTCACATATAAAGAAATATAGTGTGAAATGAGAAATTTGATTGTTGTGTAAGAATGTTGAGTAAATGTAGATAAGAAAATCTAGTGCCCAATTAGAAAACTCTATACTCAAGTAAGGATGTTTTGTATCAATTGAGAAAATGTAGTGTCGCATATGAAAATATAGTGTGAAATAAGAAATTTGAATGCCGGGTAAGAATGTTGAGTAAATATAGATTATAAATCTAGTGCCCAATTAGAAAACTCTATACTCAAGTAAGGATGTTTTGTATCAAGTGATAAAATGTAGTGTCGCATATGAAAATATAGTATGAAATAAGAAATTTGAATGCCGTGTAAGAATGTTGAGTAAATATAGATTAGAAAATCAAGTGCCCATTTAGAAAAAAATATAGTCAAGCAAGGATGTTTTGTATCGAGTGAGAAAATGTAGTGTTGCATATAAAAATATAGTGTCAAATAAGAAATTTGAATGTCATGTTAGAATGTTGAGTAAATATAGATTAGAAAATCTAGTGCCCAATAAGAAAACTCTATAGTCAAGTAAGGATGTTGACTATCAAGAGAGAAAATGTAGTATTGCGTATGAAAATATAGTGTGATATTCGAAATTTGAATACCATGTAAGAATGTTGAGTAAATATAAATTAGAAAATCTAGTGCCCAGTAAGAAAAAATCTATAGTCAAGTAAGGGTATTGTGTTTTGAGTCAGAAAATCTAGTATCGCATATGACAATATAGTGTTAAATTAGAAAAATTGAATGTTGTGTAATGACGTTGAGTAAATATAGATTAGAAAATCTAGTAGCAAGTATGAAAAAATTTATAGTCAAGTAAGGATATTGTGTATCAAGTAAGAAAATGTAGTGTTGCATATAAAAATATAATATCAAATAAGAAATTTGAATGTTATGTTAGAATGCTGAGTAAATATAGATTAGAAATCTAGTGCCCAATAAGAAAACTATATAGTCAAGTAAGGATGTTGTGTATCAAGTGAGAAAATGTAGTGTCGCATATGAACATATAGTGTGAAATAAGAAATGTGAATGCCTTGTAAGGTTGTTGAGTAAATATAAATTAGAAAATCTAGTGCCCAGTAAGAAAAATCTATAGTCAAGTAAGGATGTTGTGTATTGAGCGAGAAAATCTAGTGTAATGTATGAACATATAGTGTCAAATAAAGAATGTGAATCTTGTGTAAAGATGTTGAATATAATTATATAGATTAGAAAATCAAGTGCCATGTAAGAAAAAATCTATAGTAAAGTAAGGATGTTGTGTATTGAGCGAGAAAATCTAGTGTCGCATATAAAAATATAGTGTCAAATATGAAATTTGAATGACATGTAAGAATGTTGAGTAAATATAGAATAGAAAAATCTAGTGCCCAGTAAGAAAAATCTATAGTCAAGTATGGATGTTGTGTATCGAGTGAAAAAATGTAGTGTCGCATATGAAAATAAAGTGTGAAATAAGAATTTTAATGCCGTGTAAGATTGTTGAGTAAATATAGATAAGAAAATCTAGTAGCAAGTATGAAAAAATTTATAGTCAAGAAAGAATGTTGATTATCAAGTGAGAAAATGTAGTATCGCATATGAAAATATAGTGTGATATTCGAACTTTGAATGCCGTGTAAGAATGTTGAGTAAATATAGATTAGAAAATCTAGTGCCCAGTAAGAAAAATCCAAAGTCAAGTAAGGGTATTGTGTTTTGAGTCAGAAAATCTAGTGTCGCATATAACAATATAGTATTAAATTAGAAAAATTGAATGTTGAGTAATAATGTTGAGTTAAAATAGATTAGAAAATCTAATACCAAGTTAGAAAAATCTATAGTCAAGTAAGGATGTTGTGTATCAAGTGAGAAAATGTAGTGTCGCATATAAAAATATAATATCAAATAAGAAATTTGAATGTAATGTTAGAATGCTGAGTAAATATAGATTAGAAAATCTAGTGCCCAATAAGAAAACTCTATAGTCAAGTAAGGATGTTGTGTATCAAGTGAGAAAATGTAGTGTCGCATATGGACATATAGTGTGCAATAAGAAATTTGAATGCCATGTAAGGTTGTTGAGTAAATATAGATAAGAAAATCTAGTGTCCAGTAAGAAAAATCTATAGTCAAGTAAGGATGTTGTGTATTGAGCGAGAAAATCTAGTGTCACGTATGAACAATTAGTGTCAAATAAGGAATTTGAATCTTGTGTAAAGATGTTGAATATAATTATATATATTAGAAAATCAAGTGCCATGTAAGAAAAATCTATAGTCAAGTAAGGATGTTGTGTATTGAGCGAGAAAATCTAGTGTCACGTATGAACAAATAGAGTCAAATAAGGAATTATAATTTTGTGTTGAGATGTTGAATATAATTATATAGATTAGAAAATCCTGTTCCCAGTAAGAAAAATCTATAGTCAAGTAAGGATGTTGTGTATTGAGCCAGAAAATCTAGTGTCGCGTATGAAAATAAAATGTCAAATAAGGAATTTGAATCTTGTGTAAGGATGTTAAATATAATTATATAAATTAGAAAATCTAGTGCCCAGTAAGAAAAATCTATAGTCAAGTAAGGATGTTGTGTATCAAGTGAGAAAATATAGTGTCAAATAATGAATTTTAATGTTATGTAAGGATGTTGAGTAAATATAGATTAGAAAATTTAGTGGTCAGTAAGAAAAATATATAGTCGAGTAAGGATGTTGTGTATCGAATGAGAAAATCTAGTGTTGCGTATAAAATATAGTGTCAAATAATGAATTTTAATGTTGTGTAAGGATGTTGAGTATATATAGATTAGAAATTTTAGTACCCAGTAAGAAAAATCTATAGTCAAGTAAGGACTGTGTGTATTAAGTGAGAAAATCTAGTGTCGCGTATGAAAATAAAGTGTCAAATAAAGAACTTGAATATTGTGTAAGAATGTTGAGTATAGATGGATTAGAAGATCTAGTTCATAGTAAGAAAATCTATAGTCACATACAGATTTTGTGTACCAAGTGAGAAAATCTAGTGTCGCGTATGTAAATATTGTGTTAAATAAGAAATTTGAATGTTTTGTAAGGATGTTGAGTGTACATAGATTAGAAAATCTAGTGTCCAGTAGGAACAATCTATAGTCAAGTAAGGATGTTGTGTATTGATTGAGAACATTTAGTGTCGTGTATGAAAATAAAGTGTCAAATAATGAATTTTAATGTTGTGTAAGGATGTTGAGTATATAAAGATTAGAAAATCTAGTGGTCAGTAAGAAAAATATATAGTCGAGTAAGGATGTTGTGTATCGAATGAGAAAATTTGGTGTCGTGTATAAAAATATAGTGTCAATTAAGGAATTTAAATGTTTTGTTAGGATTTCTAGTATATATATATAAGAAATTATAGTGCCCAGTAAGAAAAATCTATTGTCAAGTAAGGATGTGTATCGAGTAAGAAAATGTAGTGTTGCGTATAATTAAGCCAAGTATTTCTGAAAGTTATCCATAGGTGACAAAGTTTCAGACCAGACTCAAAATCTCAATCAGACTGAAAATATCATCAAACAAAGTTAAATTGTGACTTTTGCCGTTGAAGTGGGATTCTGAGTGTAACGCAC